>RYFJ01001862.1:0-378221 GCA_003991445.1 Oryza meyeriana var. granulata | reverse complement strand
ATGCGCCCCTCCGCCGCCCGATTTCCTGACGGCGGGGTCGACACAGGATTTCAGTGGCAATCGTAACGGAAAGACGAGTTCTCTCCGCTTGCACCGTGAAAATCGCCGCCTGCCCCTCTCGAGGACTCCGCCCGGAGCCGAGCGGACTTCACCGCTTGCTCGGCGGCGGGGCCGGCCACCTGTACTTCGCCGGCGGCGACGACTAGTTGCCCCAGCGCGGCCGGCGTGCGAAAGTGTCTTCGGGCCTGCGCGCAGCGCCTGGTCGCGGCGCCAGCAAAAAGGACCAGGGCCCGCTCCCCCCCGCGGGACACGGCGGGGCCCGGCGTCCTCTCTCCCCTCCGCCAGCGGGGGACCGCACTTGGTCCCTGCGGAGGCCCGCTCCGGCTCGGGCCGCCGCGACCTCCATATTCCACCACCGTGCCGCGATGGCGGGGCGTGGCGGGACGCGGCGGAGCCGTCGGCGCGTCACTGCACCGCCCGGTCGGGGGCCGGCGGCGCCGTCATCGGCCCTGGCCTCCTGTAAAGCCAAAAACCGAAACCAGCCGGGGATTTTAAGAATCAGATCGATAAACGCATGAGGAATGTGCTAGATAGAAGAACCAATGGGGTCGAAGCGTTTACCTAGCCTGGGGCCCTTTGAAGCTCCACGGCTTGGGACTCAAGGACAGCAAGCTTTTCCCGCGCCGGGATTTTCCTGTCTTCCTACCGGCGCGCCCAGACGGCGACGGTGGCGGTGCTTCTGGCGTTTCCGACGCCAAGCTCAATGATGCCCCCCGCGTCCGGACCCTCCGTTGACCCGGGCCCCGGGGCCGGAGTCGCCTCCCGTGGGCTCTGGGGGCCACGGCCCGAGCAACGCCTGCCGGCGCCACGCAAGCGGTGGCCGCCATGGCAGTTCCCGGTTCGGTCCTCCCGGGCTCCGCGCGGCTCGGAAGAGGAGGTAGCGGCCGGGAGGACGGTCGGAAGCAACGACCTTCGCCTTCTGGGGCCGCCCGCGAGTCCTGGATCGGGCCCCCGCCGGTCGCTTCCCCTCCTTCTTCGACGGCACCGGCGCTTCAGCGGCACATCTGGACTCCCTCCGAGACGTCGGGTACCTCGACGATCTTGGGGGTGATCTGTGAAGCAACGATGCCCACAGGCGTCGAATCGCGGGAGATCCTTCTGGATCCTCACCGACCGCGGTCGCTGCAAAGCGGCGTCACGCCGCTCGGGAGCGCGCGGTCCGCCGCGGCCCCCTCCTTCCAGCGCCGACGCCATTAACAGGCCCATCGTCGCCTTACTCAGGTCGTCGGGATGGTCCTGGAGAGATCCTTGGACCCAGTTATAACAGCCAACAGGCCCGGCCTCCTGTGAAGCGGCGCCAGTCGCCGGCTGAGGAAGTCACCGACGACCATGTTATACGCATTTAACCCGCCGCCCGCCAGGCCAGCGACGCGCGCCAACACTGGCGCCAACCGCGCGTCTTCCGGCGTGTGGCTCGGTCCAGCTCTTCACCTTCTGGCCGCCTCGGTCGGCAGCCGGAGCCGGTCCGTGGCATCAACGCCGATGTAAACCCAGTTCTGGCGCCATAAATCCCATTTGTTTCGCAGCGCCATCGGGATGAACTCGACGCCGGGGCGGCCGTGGAAGTACACACAACCTACCCGCTCCGGGCAGGTCGGTGGCCTTGTTCTTTTTATTCGGCGCCGGCGCTCTTCATGGTGTGAAGTAACGCCGGAAAAGATCCACCGAGGGCATCACACCCACAAACATCTCGCACAAGTGCGCGAAAATCCCCAGCACCATCACGGCTGTTGGGGGTCAGATGCATCATTTGCACCTCGTACGTCTCCAGCACCTCGGAAAAAGAAAATCGCGGAGAAACGGCGGAACAAGCCCGCCGACCGCGTAGTCGACGAAGTACACTACTTCGTTGGCCCCTCGCGGCGTCGGCCTCGACTCGCCAGGGTGCACCTCCGGGCCGCCCTCCACCGCGTGGCGGCCAGCATCATCCTCTTCACCCGCTCCATCCCAGCGTCGTTCATTCAGGCGCGACGGCGGAACCGCCCCGCCGTATCCAGCGGCCGTACCACGCGGCCGGCGCGCGGCATCGTGAATACGGCGAGGGGTGCGGAGAAGGAAGAGCCCCCAAGCAGCGAGAAGCGCGCGCGGGCGGGAAGCCTGAGCTCTGGGCGCAAGAAACAGCCTTAAGCAATGGCAGTCCCAACTCAGCAATGGGAGAAGCCGGCTACCGTCCTAGCGCTGCCTGCTTATAGTCTCGGAGAACCCCGTGGAGCGACCCCTTCGACTCCGCCATTACGATCCCCGATTGGCGGACCGGAATGGTAAGATCTCCCCTCGCCACGTCTTATCCCGCGCCAATTATGACGGCGTCGCCTCGTCCCTGCTAAGCCGGTGGCCCCGCCGCCCGCCTTTTCGTTTCCCCGAGATATGGCCCTGTTCCTGCCCCGGATTAAGCCCCGCGTCGAGCAACAGGCCCAGGGGCCGCCCTGTCGGCGAAACGGGATGGGGTCCCACTTAAAAAAAAAATAAATTCTACGGGAGGGGAACGGGGATGGTGCGAACATAAGGGCCTTCGGCCATATCAGCCCCGGGGCCCACTTTCTGTGCAAAAAACAACTGGCCATCGCTGGTTATTCTCTAAGCGCCTGAGGCTGCGGGCGCTGCCCGGGCCGGACGCTCGGCCTCGGCGCCCACGCGCGCGGCGCCCCGGGCGCGGAGCCGGCTCGAGCTCGGCCATCACCAACCACCGCATTTATGGTGAGCCGACGGCGTTGGTGACAGGGCGCGTCACCCCCTGTCCACCAGCACGAGACCTACTGAGCAGTTCAGAAGACTTTTTGACTGAGAGAGCTCCTTTCTTCCACGCTCTGGCAGTTACAGTATGCTCGGTCACATTCGCACGACTTTACGCCGCCTGCAGCGGCTGCTCTCCGAGGCGACCTACCGCCGTGCTGCGCCAACTCCGGCGGTGGTGTCACAGGCGGGACAGGGGCGACGGGACGCTCCACCAACTCCGCGTGGGCGTCGCAGGCGGAGGGGCGCACAGGAGAGCTGCACCGGAAAATATCTCCCTCCGCGTACCGGCACTGTGGACTCCCCTGAGCTCTATAAAGGAGGATCCATGCCGCAGATGAGAGGGGGCAGCAACAAGCTCGAGCAATAGACAACAAGGCAACCTTTACTGTTCTTCTTCCCCAAGTCTCCCGGTTACGCTTCCGAGCTCCCCTACACCTTGTAACACAAACCATAACACATTCTCCCACATAGCATACACACAGGACGTAGTAGGGTATTACGCTCCGCGGCCCCGAACCTGTATAAATCCTCTCGCCTCCTCTGTGTGCCATTGTTTCTCGTCTTCTCCAACGCCTCGTACGCCTGAGGAACAGCTCCCCTGGCCGAACCTCAAAAGGGGGGTCTCCCGACTTTCCCGCCGTCGAGGCTTCGTCCTCCGACAGCAGCCAATTCCTTCTCAATATAAATTACCAAACAATGTCACAAAATCCATTCCCATTGCTACATCTGAGATGTGTCTTCGCAAGTTTCATATTTTTTTTTTTTTTTTTTTTTTCCGTATTTTCTTGCTGAAAAGCATCTTTCGCTGGTGGTTGCAGTTGATACTGGAGAGTTAATACTAATCTTAACAAACCTATCGACCATAGGATAAGATGAATATTTACCTGTTTTAAATAGTACACTTGTTAGATCAGCAAGTGTTGATAATTCCTTCAGTTCTGGATGGTTGCATACATCAATTTGAAAATGTGGCAGTTGACACTCCAATTGAGCTCTTTCTTGACTTGAGAAATCAGCAGGATAATATTTTTCCACCAGAGTGCATATATTGTCTATGTTAAATGTGTCCAGCCTAGGATCCAAAGAAGCACAAAGGGACAAAAGCTCCGTCGCTTGAGAACTGAATCGATCTTCTAACTCTGCTAGTTGTTGATCAATTGCAACATTAAACACATCTACTTTGTAATGGTGAAAGGTTGTGGTGTTGTCATTCTTGTTTCGAGATTTAGTCACATTAACATACCTGCAAATGAGAAAATATGAATTGATTGATGAACAAACAATTTTACAAAAAAATAAATATGATGTGGCTTTCACACTCAAATAATTTAGGGAAAAACATACTTCTTACTCAGATCGGGAATATCAATCTCGTGCTTTCCACAAAACAATTTGACCTCCTCAAGAAGAGGTTCCCAGCCATTATTTCGCAACTCACCAAGCAACACTTTTGTGGTAGAAATAGAATCCATCGCATTTAAGATATCAATGTTCTTCTTTTTGGAGTTGTCTAAACACAACACATCAGTGATCTTCATAATCTTTTCCATTAGGAGTAGAATAAACACAAAATCAAATGTGACAATGATTCGTAAGGCACCACTAGCATCTCCCCGAGAATACTTCGAAACTGAACGATCATTAGCAATGCTGCGTAGGACTGAAACTGTGGCACCAAACATCTTCTTTAAGCTTAGAATAGACCTGTAGTGGGAACTCCATCTCGTGTCCCCCGGTCTTTGTAGGGAGGAAATCTGATTTGCCCCTCGCCCCGTGTCAAGCTCTCCCAATTCAATTTCACGGGCAATTTCCTCTGCTTGATTTGCTAGCAACTCATCATTGCGCTTAGGAGAAGCACTAACAACATTTATGATGAAATTGCATGCTGAAAAAAATTGTGTACCTCATGTACCTCCCTTGATGCCACTGCTACAAGGGCCAACTGAAGCTGATGAAGCCATGCACATGAATATAATATGCATACGGGCACTCATTGAGAATTAAAGCTTTCAATCCGCTTCCACTCCCCTCGCATGTTACTGGCCCCATTCATAACCTTGACCTCTTATATCGTTGGTATGCTTAGGCCATTAGCTGAGATGGACAGCACAAATTGACTCTTTAAGTGTCAAAGCAGTAGTATCACTAACATGGATTAGATCAAGGAAACGCTCCTTTATAAGTCCTTCCTTGTTGACAAATCGGCCAGCTATCGCCATTTGCTCTTTTTTGGACTCATCTCGAGCTTCATCAACCATATGCAAAATTTGCTATTGCCAATTTCTTCTCTAATTGATTTCTGCACTTTTCGAGCAAGTATGCTTAGAATTTTCCTTGGACATTTTCAGGTGAAGTGTATTTTGCATTTTTGGGAGCATTTTCTAACACAACCTCATTAACCTCCTTGTTATAGGAAGCCAAAAGCTTGAGCATTTCAAGAAAATTACCCCTGTTTAAGGACCTGGAGATTCATCATGGCCTCTAAAGGGACAACCTTGGAATGTCAACCACCTAAGTACAAAAAGAAAAAAAAAAAAAAAAAAGCAAGTTAAATTTAAAATACTGCAGAAACTCTAGTTGCAAAAAAAAAAAGACATGAGAAACTCTGTTACGCTAATGCAATCAATCGTAGTCGCAAGCCTTCGTCTTCCTTTTGCAACCATTATCTCTTTTTGCTTAACAATCACATTGTCAATTTGAGCATTGTGTTCTTAAGATTATTAAAACACCGAACTGAATAATTGTGGGCTGAGCTAGCATCCCCCATGTGTTTTAGAAAAGAACACTTCATTTCTGCAATTAACTTTCTTCCAGTTCTGAAACCCCTTTACTATGAATGTATCTGATCCAACTTTTCCCAATTGGCTTCTTGGAAAATAAAAAACATGGCAGAACAGTAAGCACGATTTGTATGAGGTGAATATTCTAGCCAAGTAAATTGCTTGAACCAGTTACTCTGAAATCGACGATGATGAGCTAATTCACTGAGTGGGTACTCTGCCAACACAGGTTGATATGGAACCCTCTGAAATATAAAATCTTCGAGCTTCATCTTGTTGATCAGCTAGCAGTTCCAATATTTGAACACGTTTACCAGGGTCTCTCTCAAATCTAGTAGCTACAACTGGTGGATGCTCGGACTCGGCAACCTCGGCTTCGATTGGTTCAGCTGCACTACTGCTGATTATTAGGATTTTGTACATGATCATTATGAGTTTCCCCTTTCCAGGTTAGGACCTTCCACTTCCACGTTACTCTGTAAGCCTCGGTTGCAATGGCTCAATACATTAGCACTTGAACCAATCGGCTTAAAAAAAGCTATTAATGGTCTTTCTCTTCTTCATATTGTCTGAAATTGGAAAGGGAAATTTAGAATCACTAGTGACTCTTAATTAGATAAGAGAATATCCTCGATGATTTATGATCAGATTATGGATTACCTGCTGGGCGAAAGCTGCTGGGTGGACGAAAGGTAATTTGGACGGCAGCCGGCGGTGTCAGTTGGACAGCGGTGGCGGCGCATGGCGCGGCGTCTCGCCCCTGCATCCGGCAGTACCAGCGCCGCGGTGTCCGGCAAACTGGCGAAGCCGGCAAGCCGTGAAGGAGAAACAGGAAGACGAACGGAAGGAAGCCAAAGCAAGAATCGTCGCTTCGTATTCCAAAACAATAATGAAGGGAAAAGCAGCAGCAACTAGATTAGGCCTAAATGGGCTGTTTCTTATTGGGCCTCAAATACACTTAACATTTGGAATGAATGGGAGGGTCTGAACAGCTAATACGTACATGTATATTGACGGTATACTAGAGGTTTAGTAGCGCGTCAGGGGGTGCCAGGCCCCCCGTGCCCCCCCCTCCCTCCGCCACTGGCTGCTGCTATTGCACCGCAGCTGTCTGTTCTAGTTTCGCCAGCCAAAAACACTCCTTGCCGCCGTATGCCAACTTGCCTGCCACACGCGCTGCTGCTGCTGGCACTGCCACTTGCTAACCCAATAGCACTGCTGCTGTAACTTTGTTCAGGTACCTTGACCACATGCTCACCAATCTTTAGGTCATGCTTGATTGGTTCCTTCACAGAATTCTTTGGCACCCACACCCGCTTTGGACTGGTTTGGCTGCCACCCTTCGGCGACTGTTTCCTGCCGTCAATGCGGTCTTCTTCCTTCTGGGCGAACCACGTTGTCCTCCCTGCGCGAGGTTAAAACCTCTAGAAGCTGAGCTACTACATCACCACCATGTATCACAATTGCATCACTTGGCCTTGCCTTCAGGTTCAACGAAGCTCTTTGATTATTCGAACACTCTCCAAACACCGGTGCTGATGGTTGCCACCTCGCTTGAAAAGATGACACCGGTTCTGCTTAGTATGGAGCCCAAGGATCAAAACCCCACGGAGGAAACTATGAGTATACAGGAGGTGGATATCCCCAATGTACTGGCTCCATTGCTAAATACGGCGGTGGCTGAACATACGGTACTCCTTGCCAATGCCTTAGATCATCATCAACCATAGCCAAAAGAAAGCATTAGAATGCCACCCATGATTATCAAAACCACATCCAGGAGGCGACCTAGGACGTTTAGTACCTCCAAGCCCGACTAAACACACTGCTAGCCTTCTCAGAAGTATATTTGTCAACAACTGTTTAATTCGTCGGCCTTGACTATCGGAACCACCTTCTTACGTTTATTAACTTTCCACACTCCCACCTCTAGATTTTTTGGCTTTATCATCCTTGGAGCTACGCTATCATTCGAAAATAACATCTTTTCCCTTAGCGGATTGGTCTGAGTTGACCGATGAGCATTTTCTTGTTCTCAAACTCAATCACATTAATAGGAAAAGGATCGCTATCGAGCTTCATCTTGATACCCTCCTTGATTGTCACCCGACCATCACTAATCGTTGATTGTATCTGCCGACAAAACACATTACAGTCATTAGTAGCATGGGAAGAAGAATTATGCCATTTACAATATGCTTTTCTACCCATTTCTTTGGATCACGGAACTACATGCCCTTTTGTTAATCTAATTTGTTTACCCTGCAACAATATATAAAAAATCTTATCACATTTGCTAGCATCAAACGTATATTTCATCTCCCCTCTTTTAGTAGGTGCAGGCTTCAAGGCAGTACACACAAAAGGTTTTGATTTAGGCGTATGCACCCATTCGGCTACACATATATCAACTTCATCATCACTAGCCAAATCATCACCACTACAATCCACAGTATTAACCATAGGCTTTTCTTTGTCTCTATTTTTACCATCTTTAAACCGGTTATATTGTTTAACCTCTTTAGCACGGTTTTCCTGCACCAAAGCCTTTTGCAACACTTGATTAATATCTGAAAATTCTTGCCCCTCTAATCTATCCCTAATGTGTGCAAGCAAGCCTGAAAAAACAAAGATCAGCTAAGTCTTTTTGGCTATGGTTAAGCTAAAGCATCGGTTTTTGATGTCCCTAAACCTCCTAATATACTCAGAAACAAACTCATTATATTTTTGTTTAACCATTTGTCGATGTTTTATATCGGCAATAATAATTTGGGGCTACTCGTGAGACCTAAACTTGATAAATTGCAAAGGAACACGAAATAATTTATCCTAGTTCAGGCTCTCGATGTAAGGTAATACCCTATTTCCAACTGTGGTGTATTGCCTTTGAGGTTTCTCTGGTGAGATTTGGTGTCTTCTAGTTCTTCCGTCCTCGGGGGGCTCCCTGCCTCCCCTTATATACTGAGAAGATAGGGTTATATGATAAAAACCCCAGTCGGACTCCGACCAAGAGATTTTCTTCTAGGAATACATCGTATCCGACCAGGACTATATCCTTTCCTAATCGTACAAGGTAATGTATGTCGAGTCCTATTGTATCCCTAATTACAAGGTTAGACCCATCCTCTGTCCGAGTGCCCTTAATGTTTCTCATAAGGTACCCAGGGCCCATGGCTTCCACAGCAGCCCCTGAGACCTTCATAGTTGAGTCACAGCTGATGCCAAGTGCTCACCCTCCTTGGTAAAGACTTCCCGAGTGCTTTACTCCCGAGTACTCATTGTCCGAGTGCTTCTTCTCCAAGTCCTGCTTCATATCAGCTGACAACGAGGCTATGAAGGGCTCCATGGAAGAATATGAATAGTGTGCACCAATTAGGCGCACCTATTAGGTCTAGCCCTCGACTTTGTGCTTAATTGTAAAATAATTAAACATAAAGTCAAAGATCTTTAACCTTTAAGCCTTGCCTAAGTAGTATACTACTCAGAAATTAGACTCTTCAGCGTTATGTCAGCTGGAAGTAATTTTGCTCAGGGTAATTTTGGCTAAGCATGTAAGCCAAGTACCACTTTATGGATTTTAACCCAATATGTGGTCAGGTGTACTCAAGAGATACCTGCATCCCCAATTTTAATAGAGACCGGCTGTTGATCCTTATAAGGATATATCCTCAATGCCTGTTAAATAATCCAGATACCTGAATACATGTGTCTAGCAATTAGGCTTAACATGAAGCATATCTGATTATTTAATCGGTTTCTGTAAATAGCATCTGCACTGTTGTCGGAGGAGGAAACTCCAACCGCGGGGAGTCTGGGGACCCCCCCTTTTGAGTTCGGCCAGGGGAGTTGGTTCACAGGACGGCAGCGGCGTCAGGGAGACGATAGGTGCTCGGGCATCGGGGGCCCGGGCTGAGATGGCACACAAGAGAGACAGGAGGAGTAGACAGGTTCGGGCCGCGTGGAGGCGTAATACCCTACTCCTGTGTGTGCTTTGCTATGTGGGAGAATGTGGTTTGCTGTTACAAGGTGAACTCAGGGTGCTTAGGAGCTAGCCCTCCCTTCGGAAAAGAGAGACAGAGCGAGCTGAAGAAGATGAACAGTAGCGAGAGAGCGAGCTAGAGTCAGAGATCGAGCCTCCGCCCCCTCAGACTGTGGCATGGATCCTCCTTTTATAGGTCAAGGGGAGTCTACAGTGCCAAGTATACATGAGAGAGCTTTTCTGGAGACTTCTCCTGTTGCACACGTCCGCCTGCTACGCCCACGCCGGAGTTGGTCTGCTGCAGGCGGCTAAAAAGTCGTGAGGATGTGACGGCGCACGCCGTCGCCGCCGAAGTCAAAAAGTCTCTGACTGCACAGGCATGTGTCCACTGCACAGGCATGCGTCCACAGGGGGCCATCAGGAGACGCCCACGCGTGGCAGAGCAGGCGACAGGGGCGACGCGCCCTGTTGCCTCGTTATTAATGCAGGTTGTTGGAGAGTTGGTCCGCTTGAGTCAACCTTGTGCCCGGGGCGGAGAGCTCACCGAGCCCTCCGCGCACACAAGGCGCCGAGCTCCTCGGGGACGGAAGCAGTGAGTCCCGGGCCCGGGGAGCGAGACCTCTGTAAAGTGCCCTGGGACCGGGAAGTCCCCGTACTGTGCCTGGGGGACGCGACCCGGGGCTGAAGCTGTGGGTCCCGGGAAGTCCCAGTAATGTTCCCAGGGACATGCCCCGGGACCGAGGAGGTGGCTTCCGGGACCGGAGAGGTCCCCAGGACGCGGGGTCTGAGGAGGACGCTCCCAGGACCGGACAGCGAGGTCGCGACCCGGGAAGGTGGCTCCCGGGTCCGGGGGCGAGTCCCGGGAACGGGGAGGTGGCTCCCGGGCCCAGGGGCGAGTCTCGGGATCGGGGAGGTCCCCGGGACCGGGGAGGTCCTCGGGACGCGGGGCCCAAGGAGGTGGCTACGAGCCGTCATTGCGACTCGACGGGGAGTGCGCACCCGGGCCGAGGCAGTGCTCGTGCCCAGGTACTTAGCGGGAAAAAGCCTATAGCCGGCCGTCACCGGAGCAGAATGTGGGCCTGGAGGAGCTGACGTGGCCGAAGACCCACACGTCCCTAGGGTATGTGGGACCCCCATTCCTGTTTCGCCGACAACTGTGATTTTAACACAGCAAGCGGTCGGCCCAATAGGACATGCCATTTCGAAACTCATATCTTACGGCCCAGCACCAAGCTAGCCGGCCCAAGCCCACTTACTCGGTACAGGCCTTATAACGCGGCGGGAGAGAGAAAAGATCTCCTTTTTGTAACGCCCAGAAATTCGTAACCGGATTTTCGAACACTTCTGTGTATTAAATCCCTGTCCAGGAAAGCCAGGGTACACAATACCAAGTTGCCATAAAGAGTACGTCTTACAAACAGAATAAAAGTATCTTACATAAATACAGCGGGTAAGATAAATAAAGCCTATATACAGCTAGCCACGCGGAGGCTTCCAATCCACAGGCGTCTTGACGGCGGATCCAGCCTAGTCCTCCTGACGATCCTCGTCGGACAGGTACTCCACCACTGAGAGGGGGAAAAGGGAGTAAGACTGAGTACCACCCACTGTACTCAACAAGTCACACCCGCAAGTATGCACCATGCACGGGAGACAAAGATAGGCTAGGGGTTCATTTGCGTAAAAGCAGTAGTAAATAATAGTAGTTTATAAACAGTAAAAAGGTTGATTAATTAAGCAGTGTTAAACCTTCACTGGTCAATGTTACACCACGTTAACTAGGCCCAACCATCCATCATATCCCTACAGCAAATTTTAAGTCAATTTATTATGGTGAGACTAATCACGGTGAATCTTGACCAAACTGCCCATAACTGAGAGCGTGGCTATTCGAATAAATTTTAACTCTAGCCAGAGGTGTACAACTATACCCACAAGACACAGCCCCACACACGCTCCCGTGTGGCGGTGTGTCACCATGACACCCCACGAGAGGCTGTGACAGGACCATTGATGCAACCTCTCCCTAACTATCCACACCACGCTGAGATTGCACCATATCGGCCAGGCTACTCTCCTTGCGTCATAATGGATCCAGAAGCCGATCAACCCGACCCCGAGCTGACCCAACTCCATCACGCCCATTCTCACCAACGATGCCTAGGAGAGGGAGGAGATACGCTACAAGCCCAGCCGTTGTCCACATTGGCTTGTAGTATATACGAATCATTGCCCAAGGGGTTCCCACGAACCGGTTCTTAGCTGCCATAGGTGCGACCAGCAAAACCATGCACCTACAGCCCACCATTTAGGTCAAATTTTAGTAGTTTAATAGCAACATATCCAAAGTTCCTTTTCCTAACATAGAGTCGAACAACAAATATAAATAAGAGTATTTAATTCCCCATGTGAGCTAATAGTGTCTAAGCATGGTTAAGCATCATAACAGTATTCTTTAGTCATATTATTACCCAGCTACAAAGGTATACAAGAGGAATCGAGCCATAGCAATTAAGATTGCATCTATATAGGTCAACCTTCCCACATGAAATAATGAAATTATGCATGTTTATTAATTTAAAACAAACATTTTGAAAGATATGGGTACAATATGATTGAGGAAACGATGTAACTTGCCTTGCTCCGGCTCTGCGAACTCTGCAACGACTTCGTAATATACGGGAGGGTCGACTGCGTCAGATTCCATAGCAAACAAAGCACAAACAATTAAAAATAGTACATGTGGACACTGAAACTAGAGCTAAAAGTATTTTTAATAGATTCTTAGTATTTTTTTGGATTTAATAAAATTTGAATGGAATTAATCGGAGCCCGTATGAATTAGTTATGAATTTTTGAAATTTTACTATGTTTTTGCTATACAAAACTAATTTCTTAATGATTTATTGCACAATTAAAAGGGTTATTGCGTCAGTGGACCACGGGGGACCAGCGCCGACAGACAGGGCCCACATGTCAGTGATGTCAAGGGGGCGGTGCATGGTGGACGTGGTCCACCGCGCGTAGGCGCGGCGCGAGTGCGCGCGAGCGGTCCCGATCTGCCGAGGCAAATCGAAAGGCTTCGATTGAGCCAAGGCCGAGCCCCGCTGGCGCGCGTAGCCCGATGGTCGCCGCCGGCAACCATCCAGCGCGGCGGAGGGCAGCGGCGAGCGGCGGAGAGGACAAGGAAGGCGATGGGGTGCTCACCGAGGTGCGGCAACGGTCAAAGGACTGCGAACGGTGGCGAGCAGAGAGGATTGGCGGCGGCGAGGTTCGGGATGTCGACGCTGATGGGATTCCGACGGCGCAGAGGGATGACGGAGGTGTGGACGTTGTCGGGGTCAACCTGGGGAAGGTTTAGAGAGGGTTAGGAAGGGAAATGGCCGAACGGGCCGACGGGAACACGCGACCGAAGGCCGGCGGCGAGACTCACCAAAGGGGATTGGTGGCGGGGAGGCACTCCGGTGGTGTAGGGGCTCGCGGTAGCGGCGGTCGGGCTTCTCCGGCATGCGGCGAAGCTGGCGGTGGCGGTCGCGTGGCCTGGTGGCAGCTACGGCAGCGGCGTCGAGCGGCTAGAGGCGGCGGAGCACAGCGGCGGTTTGGGAACTCAGCGCGGAGGAGGTTAGTGTGCACGGGGAGCTTTGGCGTTTGGGGGAAAAGGGGCGGAGGAGCATGGCGGGGCTTTAAATGGGCATGGGAGCGAGGGATCGTGGCCGAGGTGGCCGAATTTCACGAAAACGGGGATGCGGCGGCTGCGGGAAGGTGGGCAAGATTCTCTCACAGGGGTGGGCGAGAGGAGCGGGGAACATGGGGGAAATGCGCGGGCGAGTGGGGAGACCGGGTCCGCGACATTCGAACCGAGGGCGGATGGAAGGGGAGGCCGAACAGGCGAGGAGATTGTCGGCGCTGCCCGCGGGCGAGGCCAAGATCGACAGGAGGAAGGCGAAGCTGACAGGCGGGCCCGGCCTGTCAATGGGAAGGCGAATAGCTGAGGCAGCCCGGGTCTGATGGGTGGGCCCACGCGGAAGAGAGAGAGAGGGAGCGCAGGGGCGCGCGCGTGGGCCGCTGCCCAGCGGGAGGAAAAGAAAAAGAAAAGGAGAAAGAGAAAGAAAGGAAAAGGAAAAGAGATTTCCAGAGGGAATTTAATTTTGATAATGTGTTTTGATTTATTAAAATTACTTTCAGTGTTCTAAAAATTCCAATAAAAATCCTATTAGTGTATTTTGGTAAGGGGAATAAAGGAAAAATATTCCCAGCCATGATAATTTATTATTTTGCATTTCACTTATTTAATTAATTCCTTTGGCCTTTTTAAATATTTTCTTGAGGCTATTTCTTTAATATATTTTTGTGTGGCTCTATTTAAGGGGAAACTCAGGGTGTAACATCTTTCTTCCCCAATCCACCAAATCACTTCAGCTTCCAATTCCACACCCAAACTTTGCGTCCTCTGCCTTGCTAGGGTTCTTCGCCGCTTGCCCCCTCACTCGAGACCCACCGAGCTCTGTTCCGCCGCTTCAATTCCTGACCTCCCCAAGCCATTCAACCAGATCCCCTCTTGTTCAGCAATGCCGAAGGCACCGTTCGAGATCCCCAAGATGACAGCCGGAGTGTGGCCGATGTCAGACTGCAGTCCGGTGAAGTTGAAGCTTTTGAAGAAACGGATGATCTTGCAGCAGTAGGAAGTTATCCACTGGTGCATCGTCGAGGGGGAATCTATTCCGGTCCCAAACTAGGTGAGACTGTTGTCTTCACCTTGTTCTTCGACCGCGGCTTAGCCCTCCCCTCTTTGGATTTCCTTTGCCAACTTCTTGCCTTTTATTAGATCGAGTTGGTGAATCTCAATCCCAACTCGATCCCTCAAATTTCTATCTTCGCCACCCTCTGTGAATCCTTTCTAGGGTCAAGCCCCATCTCAATCTCTTTCGGTATCTCTTCCATATCAAGTCTTAGCCTTCCAAAAATAAGATCCAGACCATTGGGGGCAGGCCTTCAATTCAGAAATGAGATGAAGAAAATCTACCTCAACGTCCCCCTAAAGACCTCCCTCAAGGGATGGCACCGAAAGTGGTTTTATTGCTTAAATCTTGAACCCTCTCTGTCCCCTTTCTCTGGTTCTCCACCAACTGTCCTGCCCAGCTAGTCCTCCGTGCCAACAGACGAAGAATGCTGCAAGTGTACCAGCTGATGGAGAAAATTGATCTTTTGAAGGGCATAGGCCTGACAGGTCCCTGGGTGGCGAGGTGCTTCTTGAACCACTGTACCCGGCCGCTGAAGGTCAGGAGCATCTTCAACTGGGACTACCAGGGCAAGGACGACCCAAGCCGGGAGTATCTCGACGTCGCTGACAAGGGCAAGGTCACCGATACCTTGCTTGGATTCTTTGTCAGCAGGATTGTGGAGACCAAGGACGAGGAGCATGCCCCCAAGCCCTACTGCCTGGGCGGCCCCGGCCAAAGGTAATCTTGTGATGTTGCTTGATGTCGCTTGACTTGATATTCATTTGTGATGAGTGTTGTGAATGTTTGTCCAATTCTGCAATGTATAGTAAATGGTGTCCAAATATTTACAGAACTGCGAGGAGGTCGACAATGACTCCTAGGACCAATCGGCCGTGAGGTCAAAGAAACGCCTGGCCAGCCCCTCTGTCGCCTAGCTTAGCCCCAAGAGGGCTAGGAAAAGACCAGTAGAGGACCAGGGGAAGAAGAAGGGCATGCCGAGTATAGCACAGGGGAGCTTGAAGATAAAAGACCCCACCAGCACCACCCCCAAGCCGCCAAGCCCAAGGCCAGCGCCACCAAGGGCTTCTACCTCCCAGTCGGCTGCATCAAGCACTGTGCGGACTAGGGTCAGCTCGCCACCGCCGACTGCCACGCTAACAAGCCCAACAGCCGGCAGCTCTCCATCACCGAATAGGCTATCAAGCCCCTCGCCGACTTCCTCCGGAGCACCATTATGGAAGTTCAAGACTTCCAAGAGGTAATAGAAAATGTTCAATCTTCTGAGAAACTTGATTGTCATTGCAATATCTTGACTGTTAATGATTTCTGTAGGAAGCGAAGTGACATAGACCCTAAGGGGACTACGCCACCAACCCCCACCGTGGAGCCCGTCCTAGCTGAGCCAGAGCCAGCAATGCCACAAGCCAAGCTAGAGGCCGTCCTAGCTGCTGAGGCTAAGGCGATCCCGACAGCTGAGCCACCTGCACTAGCCAGCCAGGACATCATAGCTGAAGTCGCAGCTCCAGCCCCTATGCCAGTCCTAGAAGCCCATGTAGCAATCGAACCAAGGCCCAGGACTCCATCGCCGGCACTGTCGCCGTTTTCTGAAGAAGGTGATCTCCCCAGGCTCGAAGCTCCTCCTCCAAACTTCCCCAAAACATTCTACTGGGTTACCCCCGAGGGAGTGGCGGAGAGTTTCGAGCACGACGAGCAAGCAACCCTGAGAGAGAGGAGAAATCTGATGTATATTGCAATTGTTGCGTCAAAGAGGATTCAGGTACATAATAAATCCTGTCGTATTTGCTGACTGATGATCTTCCGAATCTTGCACTCTATCTATTGATTCTGATCGACTTTGGTATATCATGAGCAGAAGGTTGTCGACCGTTCCGAGAAGATGAGCCAGGTTCTGACCGAGATCGCCCCCTAGCTGCTCTAGCTTCGCCAGCTCCAGGTTGCCAAGGACGACCTGGAGCAAACCAGCCAAGAAAGGGAGACCTGGCTGAGGGGGTCCGTGGACAAGCTCAGGGATGAAAACTGGGCCCAAGCCGAGAAGATAAGAAGTAAGTCTCCTTATTGCCTTCCTGAGTAAATCCCGAGTAGACTTCCCTGCATTCTTGGGTCCTGACTGTCTTGTTGAGTCCGGACTGCAATCTTGAGTTCTTGACTGTTTTGTGTTGCAGCCCTTGAGGACGAGCTCAATGCCCAAACCAAGGAGAAAGAACACCTTGAAAAAGAATTGAAGAAAGTTGAGAAGAAGGCAAAGGTGGAGGCCAACTACGCCAGTAAGTCCCCTGCCTGACTATGAATTGGCTCCTACTGCTTGTTTCAGCGAGCTGATATGCTTATTGATATGTGGGCAGTGTCCAAAGCTAACTCGAAGATCCAATTCGAGGCCTTTGCAGAGGAAATCAAGATCATCAAGGAATCACGGCAGATCAGTATTGACTCCGTGAAGACTCTCCTTGTCATCATGCAGCCACACCACCTCGGGTCTAGCTCCAGTTCAATCGCCCAAGTAACAGAACACCTCAGCGAAGCTCCGAGTATCTTGAAGAAATACTCAGATGAGCGCGTTGCAGTAGGAGTCGCCCAGGCACTCGCTATGACCAAGTCGCTCTACCCCAGGATAGATATCGAGGCCATCGGTGAGTGCTTTGCCGAGGGGACGACCCTAGAGGAGGGACTGGAGCTGGTGAGCCAAGTGAGGGCAACCGCAGAGGCGATAGCTAGGGACCTGGTGATGTAAAATGAAACAATTATGCAATCGGTGTCCACTAATGAACATATGTAACCCTTGTAAATATTTTTGCTGATGTTTGGTAAATTCTGTCAAGTACTTGTGTGCTCTGAGTCGTCATTAGCTTTACCCGACTAGGTAGTTCACGATGAGTGGTTCTAGATAAACTTATGAAAAAATGTTCACCTCGCAAAACTATACTCGGGCAAACTTAGCATAATCGTTGTAGAACTTCATGACTCAGATAAAACAAGCTCGGATTTTCTTAACAAAAGCAGGGCATGTAATACATGTAGCTCCCGACACACTACTCGGTTGAGACAAGCGATGTAGTGAGTCAGAGTAAAAAAGCTTTATTCATATGTAAGGACAATACAAGACTCAGGTATAGAAAGGACGTAGCTGTTCTATATTCCATGAGTTGCTGACTAGGGCACCGTCTTTAGTCTTCAGCAAGTAAGCGTCCGGACGTGTTACCTCGGCGATAATGAACGGCCCTTCCCATAAAGGGGATAATTTATGCCTGTCTTTGGTGGTTTGTATTTTTCTCAAGACGAGATTTCCCATCAAAAAGGCGCAGCCACGAATATTCCTACTGTGATAACGGCGTATGCCTTGAAGATACCTTGCCGACTGGATAGTTACTGTGTCCCTTATTTCCTCCAACTGATTGAGTTCGACCAGTCGGTCTTCATTTGATTTATCTTCTGAGTAGGCCCGAACTCGTGGTGAGCTGAACTCCAACTTGGTTGGTAACATAGCCTCAGCACTATAGACTAGAAAGAAAGGGGATTGCCCAGTTGCCCGACTAACCGTGGTTCTTACGGTCCAGAGAACAGATGAGAGTTCTTATACCCACCACCCTGCGTATGGTTATAGTCGGTCGAATACCCTAGTCTTGATACCTTGTAAGACCATGCCATTAGCACGCTCGACCTGTCCATTGTTTTGTGGGTGTGCCACAGAAGCATAACAGATCTTGATGCCGAAGTCATCATAGAAATCTTGAAAAATGCCGCTAGTGAACTGAGTACCGTTGTCCGTTATGATGCGGTTGGAAACTCTAAATCGGTATATGATACTCATGATGAAGTTTTTCGCTCTTGCCGCTGTTATGGTAGCAACGGGTTTTGCCTCAATCCACTTTGTGAATTTGTCCACTACGATGAACAAGTGTGTGAACCCTCCTGGCGCTTTTTTGAACGGCTCGACCATGTCAAGCCCCCAAACTGTAAAGGGCCAAGTGATTGGAATTGTTTGAAGTTCTTGAGCTGGAAGATGTGTTTGCCGTGCAAAGAATTAGCATCCCTCGCATGTGCGAACTATGTCTTTAGCGTCTGTAACCATAATTGGCTAGAAAAAACCTGCCTGTAAGCCTTTTCGACTAACATCCTGGATACAGCATGGTTGCCACAAATACCCGAGTGGATTGACTGCAGAACCTGCTTGCCCTCCTCGGGTGTGACACAGCGCATGAGGACTCTGGATGCACTTTGACGATAAAGATCTTCTTCAACTACAAAGAAATATTTGCTTCGACGTTTGATCTGCTCGGCTTCGCTGCGATCTTCTGAGAGTTCATCGTCCAAAAGGAATCTGATGATTAGAGTCCACCAATCTTGGGAGATAATTAGTACTTCATTTGTTGTCGGGGTAGGTTCAGCCCCCGACTGCTCGAGCACTGGTTTCTTCTTGACTGATGACTCCAATAATTGCTTGACAAAAATCCCAGTCGGGATCACTTCTCGTTTGGATCCCATGTTGGCCAGCTCATCTACAGCTTCATTGTATTGGCATAACACGTGTGTTATTTCCAACCCGTCGAACTTGTTTTCCAGCTTTCGTGCCTCCTGACAGTATGCCGCCATGTTGTCGTCGAGATATGTCCTGTCTTTCATGACTTGGTTGACCACAAATTGAGAATCCCCACGTACTACCACTTGGCGGATGCCGAGTGATATGGCAATGCGGAGCCCATGGATGAGTGGCTCGTACTTGGTGACGTTGTAGGATGGTGGAAAGTGAATCTAAAGGATGTACTTCAATTTTTCGCCAATGGGTGACGTCAAAATAACGCTAGCCCCTGCACCACCGATTCGTTGAGAACCGTCAAAGTATATCGTCCAGTACTCTAGTTTGTCCGTATTTGTAGCCGTCTGGACTTCTGTCCACTCGGCCACGAAGTGGCGAAAGCTTGAGCCTTGATTGCTGTCCAAGATTAAAAGATGATGTCAAATGCCATCAGCTCGAGCGCCCATTTAGCGATTTTGCCAGTAGCCTCACGGTTGTGTAGGACATCCCCAAGTAGATAGAATGTGACGATACTTACTTGATGTGACTGGAAATAGTGCACCAACTTCCGAACAGTGATAAGTAGGCCGTATAACAGCTTCTAGACTTGAGAATATCTCATCTTGGAATCGACTAAGATCTCGCTGACGAAGTAGACTGGCCTCTGTATTTTCTGTATGTGCCCTAGCTCTGCCCGCTCGACTACCAGCACCGTGCTGACTACCTGAGTAGTTGCCGCTAGATACAACATTAGTGGCTCCTAGGGCATAGGTGATGCCAACACTGGTGGTGATGTGAGAAACTTCTTGAAGTCTTCGAAGGCTTATTGGGCTTCAGGTGTCCATTGAAAATTGTCCACTTTCTTCATCAACTTGAAAAAGGGCATGCCCCGTTCACCAAGTTGGGAGATGAATCGGCTGAGTGCCGTCATGCAGCCTGTCAGCTTTTCAACGTTCTTCTGGCTAGTCGGGGGTGCCATGTTCATGATAGTGTTGATTTTCTCCGAATTGGCCTTGATGCGATACGATGAAGTCGAATAGTTTCCCCGACGGTACTCTGAAGGCACACTTTTACAGGTTCAACTTCATCTTGAATCTTCGAAGGCTTTGGAAAGTTTCCTCCAAATTGGCGATGAGGTCTTTCTTAGTTTTGGTCTTGATCACCACGTCATCGACATATGCCTCCACGTTGTGCCCGAGTTGAGTGTGAAGACACCGCTGGATTGCTCATTGATACGTTGTGCCAGCATTTTTCAACCCGAGCGGCACAGTGACATAGCAGTATGCTCCAAATGGTGTGATAAAAGAAATCTTTAGGCAGTCCTCCTCCTTCAAGCTGATTTATTGATATCCCAAGTAACAGTCAAGAAAGCTGAGTAGCTCGCACCCAGCAATTGAGTCAACCACCTGATCTATTCTGGGTAGATCAAATAGATCTTTGGGGCACGTCTTGTTTAAGTCAGTATAGTCGACGCACATGCGTCATTTACCGTTCTTCTTTCGGATCAGAACTGGGTTTGCCAGCCAATCCGGATGATAAACCTCTTTGATGAACCCGGCTGCAAGTAGCTTGGTTACCTCCTCCCGAATAGCATCTTTGCGGTCTTGTGCGAAGCGCCGTAGTCATTGCTTGACTGGTTTGGTGTCCGGCTTGACGTTGAGGGAATGCTCGATCACCTCCCTTGGTACACCAGGCACGTCGGAAGGCTTCCAAGCAAATATGTCCATGTTCGCCTGGAGAAAGGTGACGAGCTCGTCTTTCTATTTGGGGTTGAGTCCGGTCCCGACAAGCGCAGTCTTGGTAGGGTCGAAGGGGTCCAGGGGGATCTTTTCGGTTTCGGAATCCGCTGAAATTCCTGACTTGGCTGCTTTTTTTCGCCGGAACTTGGTTGTCCTTGTTAGTAGTTGTCGCGGCTAGTTGGATGTTGTTCCGCCCGACTGCCGCTTCTTGAGATTAGGCCAGCTTGCTTGTCACAAGTGAAGGCTTACTTGACATCGCTGCGCAGGAAAAGTACTCCAGCTAGTCCTGGCATCTTGAGCATCATATATGTATAGTGGGGCACTGTCATGAATTTGGCAAGTACTGGCCGTCCGAGTATGGCGTGATACGCAGTCTTGAAGTCGGCAACCTTAAAGAAGATGTTCTCAGTGTAGAAGTTTTCCCGCGTGCCAAATGTGACTGGCAAAGTAATCTGTCCGAGAGGAGTAAAAGACAGGCCGGGGATTACCCCGTGGAAGGGCGTTGTACTCAGCCGTAGCTCGGAGCGAGGGATTTTTATCTCGTCGAGTATCTTGGTGAACAAAATGTTAAGAGCGCTTCCTCCGTCGATGAGAACCTTCTTCATCTTGATACTCCAAATGACCGAGTCCAGGACGAGTGGGTAACGCCTTGGGTGAGTGACTCGATCGGGGTGATCCGTGCGGTCAAATGTGATTGGCGTTTCTAACCAACGTAAATATTGGGGGGTGTCTGTTGAGAGCGAGTTGACTTCGCGTGCTGTTAGCTTTTGCTTCTTCTTGGACTCGTATGCAAATGGCCCTCTGAAGATGTGGTTGAGATCAGCCTAGGGATCTTGGTAGTCGCCAGCTAGGCCTGAATCTGGCTTGTCTTTATCTTTGTTGTTGCCAGATGTTAAAGTCTATTAAGAAGCAAACCTCTTAAGCATGAAGCAATCCTTAGCCACGTGTTTCCCCATTGGGTGAAAAGGGCATGGCCCATTCATCACCTTCTGGTACTCGTCCGTCCTCAGGGGTCGCGGCTGAGTGCACTCCACAGCGGCCACTACGTTATCCGACTTGCGCTTGTGGTTGCCGGACTTGTTCTATGTTGCCTCATCGTTGTCTTTCTTGTCCTTCTGCCGGTGCTCTTTCTTGTCGTCCAGGGCTTCAGCAACTACATCGGCCGAGTTGGTGTACTTGTTTGCCATGTCAAATAGAGCTTTGATAGAAGTCTAAGGCTTCCGAGTGAACTTGGCGATGAACGGGGGGTGTCTTTAACTCCCTTGTGGAAGACAGCGATGATAACCTCGTCTTTGATCTTCGGGGTTGAGTTCCTTTTCTCAGAAAACCTCTTGATGAAATCGCGCAGAGACTCATTTTTCCTCTGATGGCACTGATATAAGTCGTACTCGGAAGACGGCGTCTCGTATGTTCCTTGGAAATTGGCAATGAAGCATTCTCGAAGTTCTCCCTAGGAACAGATCGATCGTTTGGGAAGTCCTGTTGGCCACGTCGTTACCAAGTTGGCTAGAGCGACCGGGAGGTAGTTAGCCATGGCTTTATGATCTCCTCCAACTACTCGGATCGCCAGGGTGTAGACTATGAGCCAGGACTCGGGATTGGTCTTTCCATCGTATTTTTCAATTCCAGTCGGCTTGAAGCCTAACGGCCAGTCGACTGGCTGTAGCTCGTGGGTGAACGCGGATACTCCTTCGTCTGTGTGAGGGCTCTGACTTCGACTACGGCGATGAAACCGCTCATGATGGAGGCCGAAGCGCTCATCCTCGTCTTCTAGTCGGTGACGCTCGTCTTCCTCGCGTTCCCAGCGTCGAGCGTTGATATCTTGCCTGAGATCACACCGTAGTTGGCTCGGACATCACGATTGTCATGGTGATCATCTCGGTGTCACCGCCATCGTTCATCGTTTTGGTTGCCCAGTGACGTATGGCGCGACTCCGCGTGTTACTGACTGGAGCCAGCCGCTCGGCGTCGTGCTGAGGTAGATGAGACCGCCATAGCAGAAGCTGTCCTGTTGGACGATATAAGTGTGTCTCCCGACTGCTGTCGCTGCTGACACGCTGTGTAACGACCCGCTTTCCTTTTCCCTGTTGTAACTGGTTTTCCGGATCTTAATCTTTTCCTATCCTGTCAGCTGTGCCTCCGTTTTCCCTCTCCCCGGCCAGCCGACTACCTTCTCTCTTGTGCCGAGTAGAGTTGCTACTCAGTCCTTGTATCCTGCCCTTATCCTTGTCTACTCGGACCCCTTTTGCTGCCGAGTGAGCACTGTGATGTGGCCGACTACCTTGTTGAGACCTGTTGCTTCCTTGTCCCCCCCGAGTTGCACCCACCCGTTGGACGCCGACTACCATGGTAGTGAAGAATCAATCTTCACCTAACCGCAGCATCGCTTGGACCAGTGGTCAGTCCGAAGCCCGGTCAGTGAGATTTCTCCAACCTGTCCTAGCCTTGACCTTAATGTCTCGTCGCAGCTACAGTGCCTGCCAACTCCTCTGACCAGTTGGACTCCAAAGTCACTTCCTGTCATATCCCTGTCAGTTCATCTTGACTTCCTTGCTCCACCCGTTGCCCAGCTCCACCGTGCCTCAACCTTGCACGTCGCTATATATATGGCCAACCGTGCCCCTTCTTCCTTTGTTTTGCAACCGGCCAGCTCCAGCTCTGCTGAGTTCTTCTCTCAACTTTGGAGCTCTGTCGCCTGGTTCGCAAGCCTGGTTCAGCCGACTGCCCCCTTTTTTCTGCAGCCGACTACTTCTTGATCCTTTTCTTGGTGTTTTAACCCTCCTGCTTATCAGTGTTTCTTTCTGCTTGTTCAGAGCCTGAACCGGTGGACGATCCAGAAGCCGCCTTCGCCGAAGACGACCCCTCCTTGGAACAAGGCAAGCCTCTTTGATCATATTGTTTCCCATATATGCAAAACTATGTTGTTTGGAAAATATATGCATGCTTGTTTACACCTTTTAAACTGTTGGCCTCGGTTTTGCAAGCGCAACCGATGGACCTAACCAGTAGTAGCACTTATTTGGTAGGATGTTGATATATTCTCCCTTGAAGAGCCCACAAATGGCACGCTAGCATCCTCTCTGAGGATACGATGCCGAGTAGAATGGCTTAGCTCTGCAACGTGTTTGTCGTTGGGAAAAACGTTGGGTTTTACCAAACTGATTGAAAAACCTGTACTCCGTGTATCGGCGTGTTTGTGAAACAAATAAAGTTGTGAAAATCTTGATATACAGAGACAGTGCCTGTGGCTTGGCTATGTATCATCATTAAGGACCGTTTCCTTTGGGAATTCCATCCCGAGCATCTTACAGTGCGACCATACGGGTATTATGGGATGCCCCTGGCCGAGTAAATAGTAGTTTAGGGAAGTTCAGTGCCGACCACTGAATCCTGTGTGGATCTTTCGGCTGGCATTGGATGACTCTAGACTGGCTTTTGGAAATGGCCTTGTCACGATTTCTGGGTACAGGCCAGTACTCGGTGTAATTTCGTGTCGGATGGGTAAAGCGCACACCCTCTGCAGAGCTTAGCAGAACTGTTCGAACAGCCGTGCCCACGGTTAAGGGCGATGCAAGGTGATTCCCATAGCGTAGATTTGTTTGCCAGTGATTGTGAAAGTGTTTGATGAAAAGGGAACCGTGACCAGAGTTTGCCGAGTGAGCAACGGAAGGCCTGTGTGGCCAGAAACGGATCTGTGTGATCCGGGTGTTAAGCACCATAATCAAGTGAATGAAAAGTAAACAGGATGAAGATCATGCTCCCGGTTGTAGCCAGGGCAGCAAACTTAAGCCCCCGGGTTGTAGCCAGGCGCAGTTGTACAGATGTCTTCGGGTTGTAGCCAGAAGACGATTGATCAAGCTCCCGGGTTGTAGCCAGGGCAGCAGTGATCAAGTGTGCTCCGGGTTGTAGCCAGGGAAGCCACTTTAGTACTGGTTGTAGCCAGCCTAGCGGGCATTTAGTGCCATGATCATGCTCCCGGGTTGTAGCCAGGGCAGCGATGATGACCCCGGGTTGTAGCCAGGGCGGCCGACTAGCTAGCTGTTGTAGCCAGTGTAGCGGGCATCAAGTTGCCACAGCTGAGATTTGGTGTAGCCGAGTCTCAGGGTCAACGAGTGTTGTAGCACTCGGGAGGTACAGGACCAGCAAATACGAAGTAAAAGATGATAAGAACATAATATGATTATGCTTGATTCATTAAGTGGCGAGTTGTTGAAAAGCAACTTGCGGAATGGATAGAGCGTGAGCCTCTGTCCGATAACAAAATTTAAGCTCACTAGTGTTGCAAAGAAAAGAGTTTCTAAAGCAATTTTCGTAAAATAACCTTTAGCCTTTCTGTTGACCGACATGGCATCATTTCCGGCTTGCTGAGTACGAAGTACTCACCTTGTTCATATATGTATAGTAGGTTTCGGAGAAGAAGACGAAGATCCGACTGCTGCCGAGTTCCTCCAAGATCAGGCCGACTACGAAGACTTCTGAAGGTTTCGAGCCTAGTTCCCAACCGAGCCTGTGGAGTAGTTTTGTCCAGCTTCCGCCCTGTTTCTGCTGTTTCGCTAGTTTACCTGTTGATTTTTTTGCCCATCCCGGTCTGTCCTGGATGGATCTCCTTATACGTATATGTAAGTACTCTGTTTATGTATTATTGTAACTCTGTGTTGTATCATTGTTGTGCGTACCCGACTACTGATCCTGGGATCGGGTGCCTTATGCACATGGTGGCCTTCCACCTAGTCGGGAGGCGCCACACGCTGCAGCGGCGATCATGGCTTTAATCCTTGCAATCGTCGGGGTGGCCTAGTTATCAGGCCCAAACTGTAGTGTATCCAGTAAGGTGGCAGCGGCCACAACGTTTTGTTGAGGAGTCACAAAGACGTCGTGGTTGCCGACTCAGGTTTGGAGGATTTCCTGTTGAGCAGTCGGCCCAGCTTTGCGCAAATTATCGTTGCAAGCATCGCGCTCGGCGTGCAGGCGTCTTGCGTTTTCCTCCTGTTGTTCACGCAGTTGGCGAGCCTCCTCCTCTTGCTGATCGCGTAGTCGGCGTGCCTCCTGAGTTGAAGTCGAGCCCTTAGATGTCATAAAGACTTCGCGTGTTGGAGAAAGCTCGTTGTACTGCTGTCTGACTAAGAGTCGGAGTCAGAATAGTTGAGGGGGGTAATGACGACTCCGACCTCTCTAGATCCAATCTCAAGCGGCTCTGGGCCGTATCCGAGTTGAACTCCAAGGGATCGGGTCTGCCGCATCAGATGCCAATTGAAGATATCCGCGGCGTTGCCTAGTCCGAACGGGAGATTGACGATCTCCTCCTCTCTTAGCCCGATCTCAGCTGGCTCGAGACCGAGCCCGAGTTGAACACCGAAAGAAAGAGTTGTCCCTGGACCCGAGTGTCTTGGGGATTGCTGCAGCAAGTCACCGAAGATTGTTGCAGCGTTGAGTAGGCCGACCAGCGCGGAGTCGGCTTGGTGTCTAGCCGATCGGATCGAGTCCGAGCCGGACAGGGTGCGGTCGCCGAATTTGTCGGCGATGAAGTCGAGGCTCCCGAAGCTAATCGTCTGCTCGGGGAAGAACTTGATGCCGTCGACTCCGGTGATTGGATCCATCAGGCTTGTCGAAGATGATCTTGCCGATTCCCCTACCTGGCGCGCCAACCATTGATGTTTTATATCAGCAATAATAATATAGGGCTACTTGTGAGACCTAAACTTGATGGATTGCAAAGGAACACGAAACAATTTATCCTGGTTTAGGCCCTCGATGTGAGGTAATACCCTACTTTCAGCTGTGATGTATTGCCTTTGAGGTTTCTCTGGTGAGATTTGGTGTCTTCTAGTTCTTGCGCCCTTATGGGGCTCTCTGTCTTCCCTTATATACCGAGGAGATAGGGTTATATGATAGTAATCCCAGTTAGACTCCGACAAAGGGATTTCCTTCTAGAAATACATCGAACCCGACTAGAACTATATCCTTGCCTTATCGTACAAGGTAATATATGCCAAGTCCTATTGTATCCCTAATTACAAGGTTAGACCCATCCTTTATCCGAGTGGTCTTAACACTACTCATGAGGTACCCGGGGCCCATGGTCTCCACACCATTGTCAAATCCGAAAGCCTAAGTTCAGTCTCACCACTATAAAAATACTCATGAAATTTCTGTTCTAACTGAGCCCATGTTGCAATAAAATTAGGAGCAAGAGATGTAAACCATGTGAATGCAGTACCAGACAAGAATAAAGGAAATAATTTTACTCTATAAATATCTAACTAGCCAACCTCACTGCATTGTGCTAAAAATTGTCCTTTATGCTCAAAAGTAGAACTACTATCCTCCCCAATAAATTTAACGAAATCAGGAATTCGAAAGCCCCGAGGGTAGGGAGTCGAATCAAAATGATCAGGGTACGGTTTTTTATATGCTCGCGCTCTACCGTTAGGCTCTAAACCAAACTCCCTAAGCACACTAGCCAATTGATCTTTAAAATTGGCAGAAGGTTGTATGGAGCTAACTGGAGGTGTAGGTACTACATTAAAATATGTGTCCGGTACCAGCCTATGAGGAACCCGAGTACCCGAAGGTGGCAAAGGGGGAGTACTGTATGCCACTGTCTGGTAACAAGGCTGCTGCAAATTAGATTTAAACCCAACACTACTGTTGTTATTGTTGTTGTTGTTAAGACTTGGTGAACTCAACACTAGAACAATAGAATTTGTAGTGCCAGGTGCAAAATTAAGCGTAGAACTACTGGCCGAAATACCACTAAAATTTTGGCTATCTTGATTAATAGTTGGGAAGATGGGAGCTGGCAAAATACCAGCCGATGAACTAGGGGTATGTTCTGTATTCGGCAAACTAGACGAATTGGCATTCTCAGAAGACAACGGCTGTTTTTTATTGTGTTCGTCATTAATCTGCTGCATGATTGAGCGAACATGACGAGGCAAACTATTCTGAATATCCTCAAATTTACTAGACATAGATTGAGCAAGTGTTCGCGACATGTGATCCATCTTTGCACCATATTTGCTAGCCATTGACACGTCAACTAAATGAGCAATTTTTTCGGTGCAAGTTGGTTTACGTACCTCAGGAATTACCTTTTTAACGACGCCATTCCATGTCTTTTGGTAGCCGGCGAGTATCTTTCTCAAGCCTTCCATCTTCTCTTCCTCAAGTCGCCGCTCTACCTCCTGCCGTTCATCATTTGATAGATCATCAAGTGTGACGGCGACGATGTTGTCGGCATCGATGACGCTCATCGTGTGCTTCTTCTTTGTCCCTAGCGGAGTCACCAATTGTGTTGGTGCACAGAATTAATCCGTGCCACAACACGATACCGGCCGTGCTTGCGTAATGACCAATAGATGCTTTTCGAGCAAAGCAACAAAGGGACCTCACCTACATGGAGAAAAACTGACCGTTTTTCAACACAAAATGGCAAAGATCACCAAACCCTAGGATTGCTAGAGCTTGGCAGAGAAAAGAACTACGTAGAAGAAGAAAGAAAGATAGATGAAAAAATAAAACGAGTAAATTTCAGTTGTAACGATTGGCCCCTCTCCGATCAGCCATGCACCCACATATATATAAGGCAGCCTGGTCTTTGGCATACGTATTCCGGCTAGGACTCCATGTACGTAATCATCAGAAAATAATCCAAACAACAAACTCCTACCTTCTGGCCGAATACGAAAGCAAAACAATATCTCCAGCATTTTATTCAGACAAGTTCGACTTGGTGAATCAAACCACATCCAAGCCCACACTTCTTTCCAGCCCACACCAGACCTGGGCACAAAACCAGCCCAGCACCAACACAGCCGATCAATCTCCTGTCAAAGCACTATGCTCCCGATGGCTGCATACATATATATAATCTGCACTTAAACACAAATCCCAAATAAAATCATTAAATTACCTACTACTAATTACCAATAATTTAGCCGATCAAATCAATTAAATAGCCAAATTATACTGTCAACAGCTGCATCTGACATTATCTGGGTTGGTAAATGCCTAAATGGAGCAAGAACACAAGCAAGCAATCCAAGCAAATAAGTCCAATAGCAAGTACGATTTAAAGAAACAGAAGGGGGGAATAAAAAAATAAAAGGGTTTGGTACAGAACCAGGAAAACGGAATTGCTCTTACGAGTTGACGGCGAGGTTGGCGATGGGTAGTCGGTGGGACGCTCGCCGGAGGTGGCCCAACATTGGGGCGGTGGCGCGGCAGCGGAAGAGCCCCCAAGTCTGATTCACATGGGGAAGGGAAGGGTAGAAGGCAAGGCACTGGTCGAGGATGATGGGCACTACTACTTCTGTGGGCCAGGCCCATCACAGCTCATGTAAAAGCCCACATTCTGACGAGAAGCATACTTGAGTATTAATGAATTTTTTTGATTTTTAGATTTATTTATTAAAAGATTTGCAAAAATAGATTTTTGTTTCAAAAAATTGCAAAAATAGACTCCCGCCGCCCTCTGGGAGTATTTTATGACGTGGCTGACGGCCGTTGGCCCCCCCGCCGACGGCCGTCAGCCATTTTGCAGGCGGCCCCCGGCCTCCCAAAAACCGCCCTCTGAGAGGGCGGCAAGGGGGCCGCCTGCAATATGCGCCCGGGCCGGCCATTTTACAGGCGGCCCCCTTGCCGCCCTCTGGGAGGGCGGTTTTTGGCTTGCCGCCCAACTAGAGGGAGGTATTTAGCGTTAATATAGTCCGGACCGTCCGGACCCTATCCGGACAGTCCGGACCAATATTCCGAAAAAAAAGAAAAAAAAGAAAAAAATGTCCGGCATACATCTGGTCTCATCCGTACAACTGCTGTCTTAACCCTTTCTAGGAACCAATACCAGCTATCAGTGTTCTCACTCTCAACAAAAGCGAAAGCCACCGGTAGAACTTGGTTGTTTCCATCAACTCCAATTGCTGTTAATAGCTGTCCTCTATAATTTCCAGTCAGAAATGTCCATCGATGCAGAGGATAGGACGACAAATGGATAAATGCCTGAATGCAAGCACCTAGTGCAAAGAATACACGTTGCAACACGCTTTTATTACCATGGTCAATTGATGGAAAGGCTTTCAGGTCAATAGCACGTCTCCGGATTCCTCTGAAGAATACAGCCTAAGAGACGAGGCAAATTATCATAAGATGCTTCAAATGTGACCAAACCCTCATCTCTACAACCTTCTGTTTTGCCCTCCAAGCCTTATCATAGCTAATTGTATATTTAATTTTTCTCTTCAATATGGCTAACAATTGACCTTGGTTCATACCCCAGGTTGTTGACAATATGAGAGTACATCTCTGTTGCAACAAATGCAGAGGTCATGTTTCTATGATATTTTTCAACACCTGTCAAGTAACATGATGCTCCGTCACGATTGAAACTTGCCAATAATCTTTCCATATACCCTTGAATGCGTGCACCCGCCATGGACAACCCATCCTTCATGCACTTCACTTCATACACTGATTTATTTGACTTCACGACCGAGAACTCCCTCTGAAGTGACACCGCCCATTGTTTGACTGCCTCCTTTAAATCTTCTACATATGCGTATTTAGCCCCCTGAATGACCTCATTCTGCTTGTACTCCCACGGCACATGAATGCCGCTCGGACGATAGTAAGCGCAGAGAAGTCCTCGTTGCTCCATTCTGCAGGCATCACGTTGTCCTCATCAGACGAGTCATCATACTCTGCATGCTCATTTTCAGAATCTTCTCTAGCCATTTCTTGGACGATCGTGTCGATATGTTCTCCCTCATCTGCCACACCTGTTGCCTGTCTATCTTCTTCATTCCCTCCTTCATTCCCTCCTTCATTTTCTTCTATTGTTTCACTATCACCTCCCGCCGTACTTGGACCTCATCATCTTGTACGGGCATTGCACCAGCGTTGTTATCTTTCTCATATATGGACACAAGTATGCCCAGTGGCCAGCCACGTTGAAATGCATTCTCCACATACCATCTCCAAGTGGCAGTGCAATCCACTGACATCAGTTCCCAAAAAAAAACCTTCAACTACACGACTGACTACTACATACAAGGTTATTCCGCTGAGCTGAGGGTCCAGTCGAAACCCTCGCATCAGCCAGTTTGTATACTGATCCAAAAACTTCTCTCAGCTGGCCTATCAATACCCTTAGCCGTTGAACTAAACTCCGACAGATCTACACCGTCTGGACCATATCTCACATTCGCTTGCCCAGTGAAATAACTGAAATATCACCTTATTTGACATATCTGTTGATGAAAAATACAGTTAAACTAGGTATCAACATCCTCCTAACATCTAAAACCGTGTATTCCAGATTTTACAAGTAACATCTGTACAAAAAATAAGTCATCTAACAGATTAACTAAAAAACTACAGATCTATATAGTACTATACACGTAACTAGTACATTACTACATTAATTCTTACATACAAATAGAAATTGCAAAAGGAACAATGGATTTACCTGCAGGCAAATCAGCAAACGGGCAGAGCTTCGCTGCTTTCGCCTCTCAGCTCTCTCCTGTTTTTTTTTTTTCTAATTTGAGTGAATTTTTATGACTTTTTTGAGTCTGGGAGGGGGGTTTTATACCCGGGGGATAAAAACCGCCCTCCCATAGGGCGGCAAGGGGGCCGCCTGCAAAAAACCACCCTGCAAATGGGCGACTTTGCAGGCGGCCCCCCGGGAGCCAAAAACCGCCCTTTCAGAGGGCGGTTTTTGGGCACATTTTGCAGGCGGCCCCCTTGCCGCCCTCTGAGAGGGCGGTTTTTGGGAGACCGGGGGGCCGCCTGCAAAATGGCTGACGGCCGTCGGCGGGGGGGCCAACGGCCGTCAGCCACGTCATAAAATCGCCCTCTGGGAGGGCGATTTTTAAAAATCGCCCTCCCAGAGGGCGGCGGGAGTCTATTTTTGCAATTTTTTGAAACAAAAATCTATTTTTGCAAATCTTTTAATAAATAAATCTAAAAATCAAAAAAATTCGAGTATTAATCACTTATCCTTCTGAGTCGGTGTAGTGTAATTAGACATTTTTAACTATATGCGCATGGGAATTTAGCATTTGAGTGACTTCTAGTAAGGTTTTTCTCCATAAATCCAATTCCTTGAGATGATAACTGATAGCTGACATCTGTGATTGGAACTTTAGGATAGAGCTAGAGCAGAACACATGCGATTGAGTGGAGCTTTGATTCAGAGGTTAGCAATCTCAAGCTCTCAGCTAGACAGCTAAAATTGCGATATTATGGGAGTATAGTTAAACAAGCAAATTATTGGGCATTTTTCTTCATTCTTAGTCTTGGTCTTCGGGAAATCTTCTTCACATTACTTGTTCTTAGCTTTTGCTTAACATGATGGCAATAGTCCATTAGCAGGTTATAAACTGCAAGTGTTAATTTGATGGATCTTTTGTAGCGCACACCTACTTTAAGCCATAGAGTGTTCCCTTTATAAGAGCTAAAGTCGATGTAGTGAAGTGTTAGAAGTTTCAGTTCATCAGTTGGCAGGACTTTCTGAAAGATGGAGTTTTGAGATCAAACATATAGAATTCATGATTTCTCAATCCTTTTTTTAGTAGCTATTGAACATCTATCAAGCAAATGTGTTGAAGCCTACATCTGCACTGTAGGTTCATTGAGAGGTTGAATCTGCAAATGAGATGCATCACTGATTCACAGTGACTTCATTTTATTTTTCTTTTTTAGATAAACCTTAGACCTCCAAAAAAGGAAAAAGGAGAAAAACCTTAGATGCTTAGTATGGTTTTGATAAATATAATCTCCTAGAGTTGAGATATTGAACATGTTTTTTCTTTTTTACTTAGTTGCTCTTTATCTTATTCGTCATGTGTAATATAATTGCGCTCATGTATGACTTCTTTCTTTGTTGTTCGCTCCATTTGAGTGGCAGTTACTGTTATGAATTATGAGCATATAGATTATGAAGTGTTCAACGCATTCAATTGAAGTGAACATCCACTTTAAATACACCATAAGAGTGCTCTCTGTAAGCTCTGAAGTTTATTAATTGTAGAACTGTAAAGAAACATCTCAAGGCTGTAGTAAAAATGATGGAATTTACACCTATTGTCTTATTCAGGTTTGGATGGAATGGAACTGAACAGGATGCAGACAGAGTATTTAAAAGTCAAGCCACCAGGGCTGACTGATACTAGTCTCTAGACTCTAAAACTAATCTCCTCCACAAGAAAACCACTAGTACCAAAGAAGATATCTAGCAAATTAATCAAATTAAAACCCTCCCTCCACAGCATTGCTCTGCAATCTTCACCATGGATCACCAAGAACAAGAACTACAAGAGAGAGCTGACAAGGTGAAGCTGTTGGGCATATGGTCAAGCCCTTATGTTGTCGAAGTGATGTGGGCACTAAGAATCAAAGGCGTGGAGTTTGACTACATCGAACAGGAGCTGAGGAACAAGAGCAACCTGCTTCTGGAGTGCAACCCCGTGCATAAGAAGGTCACTGTGCTGATTAGGGTTGGCAATGGGCCGGGTCAGGCACGGGCAGAGCAAACCCATACCCGACCCAGCGCCCGACAACGCCCGCCCGATCCACGCCCGAAATGGTTAGCGGGCAGAACTCCATGCCCGTGCCCATGCCCATGCCCGACGGGCATGGGTATGCCCGATGGGTACCCACTGGGTATCACTTTAACAAGACAACAATATCTCAAAAGATAGAACTCCATGCCCGATGGGTACCCCGCCTGCGCCCAACCGCCGCCTTTTGCTAGCAGCCACCGCCACCGCTGCTTGCTGCTTGGTCTATGCTCCGATGGATAAGCCGATAAGGGGGAGAGTATATATATATCCCTGAATAAATGGCCCAAATGGGCCAAAGAAGGAATGAGAGATGGAAAGATGGGCCAAAATTAACTTGGCGTTATGTACAGTACCAGGTCGGGCATAGGTTACCCACAGGCGAAATCTAGAACCTGGTTGCTGCCCACTAGGTTGTCGGGTCTCGGGCGGACATGCCCACGGACAAAGAATTGAACCCACGCCCGTACCCATCGGGCGCGGTACCTGCGGATACCCATACCTGCGGGCAAAATTGTCATCCCTAGTGCTGATCTATCAAGGCAAACCGATTGCAGAATCAGAATCAGATGTCATACTTGAGTTCATCGATGACGTCTGGAAGGAATTTGGCCACTGTACCTTGCTTGAAGATCCCTAATTTGGGCTGAACAAGGTCAACAATTTTCTTTTTTTATTTTCTCAAGGCCGAACTTTGCAGTAATCATAGATGTGCAATTGCAACTGTCACCTTTGATTTGGATGTGGTTCACCACAGAAGGCAAGGAGCAGGAGGATGCATACGAAGCTGCCATGGAGTAGCTGCTGGTTCTGGAGAAGCTCCACGAGAAGAAATTCTTTGGTGGAGAGAGGATTGGGTTTGTTGACTTGTCGATGGGCTCCCTGTCATATGTGATTCCGATATATGAGGACATCACCGATGTCACACTAATCACCAAAGACAAGTTCCCTCAGTTGTCTGCGCGGATGGAGAATTTTCTAGGCTTGCCACTCGTGAAGGATCATTTGCCACCTCTAGACAAGCTGCAACCCAGGTATCAAGCAATTCATGAAGTGTTTTTATCTAAATAGAAGTAGTTGGTTAGCAGCAGGTGCTGCTATACTGCTCTCTCTCTTTTCAATGTTTGCATATGTACCCATGTCACTTCATAATTGTCAGTATTTGTTACTACATGAGCTACGATGTATTTTTACTATATTAAGACCCATACTTCAAAAGAGCATACAAGATGATACTTTGTTCTTATTCTTGATACCGATATGCTAGGAGCTAAAAGACTGGTACTATAGTAATACCATATACCTAAGAACTAGAGCTAAAGCAAGCTAAACTTCTTTCCTTTCTTTGATGACATTCTTCTCTTTATGTATGATTCAACTAGAATTTGTTAATGCTTTCTCTGCACACAACACAGAGAAAACAATAACACAATCATCATGACTTGACAGGATGCTGATTTTATATACATAATATTAAGTAGTTGATTCCAATTGTACTCTAAAAAGATCGAAATTACTGATACTTAGAAAGAGGAAGGCCCCCTATTTGCACCCCCCCCCCCCTCTTTACTATGTGTAGTCTCATAGACCAACAGCTCCTTGCCAAGGGGAGAACCTGAAGACATACAACAAAATAATCTATCTTATATATCTGTAATAATAATAACAGTTACTGCAGTAATTGCAAATGAACATGGAAGTACAGTTATCTATATTTTTTTGAAGGGCTAAGGGAAGAGGTTGATTTGGGATTTTACCTTGGCACTTCAAGGAAGCATGAGTTGTAGGGGGCAGCTCAAGGGTGGATGTTTGGGGTAATAAAGATGAGGCCACCATATAAGGGCTACTACTGCTGATGTTACTAGTGTGAGTTGTGGCTGCAACATTGTGAGCCTTGGTGGGAGATGAGAATGGGCTATCAGGCAAATTGTACTCCATTCCACTACAAAACAATCATCAACAAACATATCGATCCCAGAAAATCCCTCCTAAATAGCACAACTTGCACAAAAACTACTTAATAATAGGCATTTATTGTGCTAATTAGTTTCTTCTCTTTTACCCTACCGCTGCCTTTTTCCCCTTTGTTACTTCTAATCAAGAAAACCTATGATCAACATTATTAATAGTCTACTCTTCATCTTCTTTTGTAATTGCTTCTAAAGCAACATTTGTTTAAGTTAGAGGGAATTAAATAACATACATGTAAAGAAAAGGAAAATATAGCAAATAGAGGAGGTAACAATTTGAATAGTCTATTCTCTCCTTCCCCCAAAAAGGAATAGCCTATGTCTTAGTACCTTTCCAAGACTGCACAAGCATCATTAGGTGTTGCCGCCTCAGGACCAAATTCTCTCTTCCCTTCTTCCCTAGAATTGACCATATGCTTGGCTTCTATAGAGATTCCAGTGGAGGCAATTTCCCTTATGGCAACCGTACTATTTAGCTTGTTATCTACAAGCAAAATACCAAGAATTCACAACCTTAGATACAACATAATTAATATACAAGAAATTATAACGACCAGAACTAGACCTTGGATTGTGGTGTCCTCCAAATAGATGGGATTACCATTCCCATTAATGTTATCTTTGTTATCTTTGCTATCAACTTGTCCTAGAGGCACACATGAGCCCATGGGAGAGTTAAGATGATGGCCCCTGTTCTGGAGGTTGAGAAGTTGAAGCCTCCTTAAACAACGGCAATGCAGCTCAGTCGCCTGTTGTTGTTCATCTAGGTTCATCTTGAAAAATGCCTCATGGCTTCCCATGTCCCTGTACAATATTCTTGGTCCTAACACAATGTAACACTCCTTGTAAACTATAATAAAAGTTTAACCAAAATGCATACCCAGATCTATATTACTACTCACCCATCTGTCGTTGCTGCAAGTCAAACGGCTCCCAATAATCAAGCAATCTGTTGGGAATTGTGCAACTAGTAAAATCACTCTGGTGAGGTCGCTGAAACTTACTGCAATTTTTTTAAAAAAATCAACAAAATTAATTTAGTAACAAAATACTCAAAAAAAAAAGATATGTGCAAGTGCATAGTAGAATAAGGCAAATAACGGCATGCCTGAAATTGATGGGGGCCTTTTCTTTTTCCTTGTATGGTTTGACAAGAACACGTGCATCACATATGTAATGTGGGTTGCCCCTAGCAAGAATAAGCTTCACTGTCTTTTGGCAGAGAAAGGTGACAAAGCCAAACATGCGCTTCTCCTGGTATGGGATGCGTACATCTTGCACCATCCCATATATGCTACCCACCTCATAAAACACAAAAAAGGTACCAATAGATTGCATTTATTAAACAATAAAATTCTCTAGTATTAAAATAGGACGCATCAATAGGGACATGTATGGTGGAGCACATGATACCTAAAGTAGTTGCAAGCATCTTCCTTGCTGAAAATGGAATCAGCTGGAAAGGTCAAGTAGATCTGTCTTGCACTGCGGTTATCGATTTGGTTGCTTTGATCTATCTGAGGCAGTTGAGAAGAGTACTTTTGGATGTCCTCACTGCCCAGATGCATGGCCACTCCCCTAATACAACAAAGATTAGAATGTGGATGAAGAACATGATACTGAAAAATACGATCTTACGGGGTGAAGATGGAACCTTTGAGAGTCACTTTGTTGTTGTTGCTGGAGCTGGAGATTGAGGCCTTTGGGCGATGGTGAGAAAGGAAAAGTAGATGTCATTCGTTGTGGCTGCATCGTAGTAGCCTTAGTGTGCATGAGCATCATCTCTTGCTTAGCAGCCACTCCATCACCATTAGACAACCCATGGAGGAACTGACAAGTGGATCCACTCTTGCAAAATCCTTGTTTGAAGTACAAACATGGCTTCCACCCACGGCTGTCGACGGTACCTAACGAAGAGTTCCGATGGTGATCATCGCCCGTTGGTAACCTCCAATCATACTTCTTAGGAAAGAACGCCTTACCTCCATCACACCCCACCTTGTTGACCGCGAATGATGCCTCCTCACCTCTAACAGAGGGGAAGTCCCAAGAGGCCAGAGGAGAGGAAGGCTTTTTTGTGAGATCAGTGCGCACCTTGGCAATGATAGAGTGGAGGAGCTTGTCAGGGCCATAGGCAAGGTGAATCATGTCCATCTCATTGTTTTCCTTGGTAAGGAGCATGCCAATGATGTTGGAGGCGAGGTTGGGCTCAAGCTTCTGCAGCCGGGCAAAAACCACCTTGGTGGCCTCGTAGGCACCCATGGATAGAGACCAATTGCTCCCTCCTCTCTCTTTGTGCATGTTTTGATGGTATTTTCCTTGGAGAGGGAAAGGGAAATGTGAAAAGGGGACTAGGAGAAGAGGAAAACAGATGGAGAGAAGCAGGATAGGAGCACGGTTGTAAAGACTCCTAAATAGTGTAAGCATGGTTCACTTGGTTTTGAGAAGAGGAAAAGTTGGCAGTTTCCCCTCTTTTCGGATCCCTCCTTCAATGCTTGAGCTACATTTTGGTTTCACTGCTCTATGCGTTACTCTCGAGTGGGATTCGACTTTTTGTTGTTTGCCGCTCGTTTTAGACTTTTTTGCAGAGAGATGGTGGCGTATTCAACATGAGTTGGAAGTTTAGCCATGTGTAACAAAAAAATTCCACTACTATTATTTAGTGATTTGTACATTGCACCAAAGGTTTGCCCCATAGAGCATGAATTTCTACTCATCAAGGCAATAGTATTTTCCATCATTTGTAGGAGTTTGGATTTGAATTGAGAATGGACATTTGTAAGGTGATGCTTGGAATTGAAGAATTGAAAACATTTATTTGCTCACTAATTACATAACATTAAAAGTATGGCACATATAGTTTGATTCTTTAAGTAGATGTTGAGTTGTCCACGCACAACATTAAAAACTATTGACATATATAGTTTGATTTTTTAAGTAGTTTTTGAGTTTTTCATGCACACGCAAGAAAAGAGTGGCACAATCAAGGAGACAATTGACACACGTTTTGTTTGCTTGCGATTTGAATTGAAACTGAAACAACGCATAGTTGTTGAATGCATATGCTTCCAAAAGTGAACCCCCCGCAAAAAGAAAAAAGATTATAACAATGGCACATATGACATATGAACCCAAGTCTTGCTTACATATAGTTCATGAATGTTCAATTATTTGCTTCAAATGGTTAGGAGTCTGGTGTATTGTAACGCCCAGAAATTCACCACCGAAATTCTGAACATTCATGTGTATTAAATCCCTGTCCAGGAAAGCCAGGATACACAATTCCAAGTTGCCATACAGAGTACGTCTTACAAACAGAATAAAATTATATTAGATAAATGCAGAGGTAAAGGAAAAGGTAAGCCTATTAACAACAAGCCAAGCGGAGGCTCCCATTCCACAGGCATCTTGACGGTAGATCCAGCCTAGTCCTCTTGACAATCCTCGTCAGACAGGTACTCCACCACTAAGAGGGAGAAAAAGAGCAAGACTGAGTACCACCCACAGTACTCAATAAATCACACCCGCAAAATACACCATGTGCAGGAATCAAAGGTAGGCTAGGGTTTATTTGCATAAAAGCCTTGGCAAACATTAGTAGTTTGCAAATAGTAAAAAGGTTGATTTATTAAGCAATATTAATCCTCCGCTGGTCAATGTTACACCACGTTAACCAGGCCCAACCAACCATCCTATCACTAAAGCAAAATTTTAAGTCAACTTATTATAATGAGGCTAATCACGGTGAGTCTTGACCAATATGCCCATAACCGCGGGCACGGTTATTCGAATAATTTTTAACTCTGGCCAAAGGTGTACAACTGTACCCATAAGACACAGCCCCACACACGTTCCCTTGCGCCGACGTGTCACCACGACACCTCACGAGAGGCTGTGACAGGACTGTTCACGCAACTTCTCCCAAACCATCCACACCATGCTGAGGTTGCACTTGCCGCCAGGACACCCCACATCGGCCAGGCTATCCCCCTTGTGCCACAATGGATTCGGAAGCCGATCAACCCTACCCCGGGCCGACCTAACTCCATCACGCCCATTGTCACCATCGGTGCCTAGGAGAGGGAGAAAAGATGCTACAAGCCCAGCCATTGCCCACACTGGCTTGTGGAAAGTACGAGTAATTGCCCAAGGGATTCCCACAAACCGGTCCTTAATTGCCATGGGTGCGACCAGCAAAACCATGCACCCACAGCCCACCATTTGGGTCAAATTTTAGTAATGTAATAGTAATATATCCAATGTTATATTTCTCAACATAGAGTCGAACCATGAATGTAAATGATAATATTTAATTCCCATGTGAACTAATAGTTTCTAAGCATGGCTAAGTATCCTAAGAATAATATTCTAATCATTTTGTTACCCAGGTGACAAGGAACAAGGTTCAACAACTAAGGCATAATCTTATCTATATAAAGGTCATAATCCATACCACATGAAATAATAAAAAAACATGCATGTTTATTTAAATAAACAAAACATTTTAGCAAAAAGTAGGTACAAAATGATCAAGATTACAGTGTGACTTGCCTTGCTCCAACTCGACGTACTCGGCTACGACCTCGTAGTACACGGGAGAGTCGACGACATCGGATTCTATAGCGGACCACACACAAACAATTAAAAATAGTACATGTGGGCAGTCAACCAAGAGTTAAAAGTATTTTTAATGGATTCTTGGAATTTTTCTGGATTTAATCAAATTTGAATGGACTTAATCGGAGTTCAATGAATTAGTTATGAATTTTTGAAGTTTTATAGTGATTTTCCATGTAAAATTAATTATTAAATAATTTATTGCACAACTAAAGGAATTAATGGCGTCACTGGACCCTAGGGAGCCAGTGCCGACAGGCGGGCCCCACTGACCAGTGACCCCAGGGGAGCGTCCACCGTGGCCCAGCGGGGAAATGGCCACGTGGCTGCCACGCGGCAGCCACGGTGGGCCGACGGGCTAACGTGGCGCCCAGGTGGTGTCGACGTGGCGGGCGAGCGGACGCCACGCGGCTGGTCCAGATCTACCTAGAGGCAGATTGGACGGCCTCGGACGAAAGGGGCTCGCCCCCGTCGGCGCGATCGCACCGCGGCGGGACCAACGGCCCGATGGTCGCCGCCAGCAACCATCCGGCACAGCGGAGGGCGGTGAGGGGTAGTGGGGAAGATGGGAAAGACGATGGAATGCTCACCGAGGGCTTGCGGCGAACGACGGCAAACAAAGGGAGTTGGCGGCGGCCGAAGTTCGGGATGCCGACGCCGATGGGGTTCCGGCGGCGCAGAGGGGCGACGGAGGTGCGGATGATGTTCGGGAGGTCCTAGAGATGATGCGAAAAGGGTTAGGGGAAAGAATAACCGACCAGGGCGGCGAGGAAGTGCGGCCAAAGGCCCGCGGCGGAACTCACCGAGGGGGACGACGAAGAGGATGGGTCTCCGGCGGCGATGGAGCTTGCAAGGGTGGCGGCCTAGACGCTCCGGGATGCAGCGAACCTAGCGGTGGCGCGAGACAAGCCCAGCAGTGGCTAGCGCGGTAGCGACGAGCGGCTAAAGGCAGCGGTTTGCTACAGCGGCTCTGGATCACGCGGAGCAGGGTGCCAGGGAGCTCGGGAAGCGTCGGCGTTTGAGGGACAAGAAAGAGGAGAGGATGGCAAAGGTTTTTAAGAGCTCAGGTAGGGAGATCGTGGCTGCAACGACCCAATTTTGCACGGGATTGGGGGTAGTGGCCGCGGCATCGTGTGTGCGATTCTCAGGCGTGAGCGGGTGAGAGGCGCGGGGAACGTGGGGGAATGGGCAAGGACCAAGTCCGCCACGGTTTGAATCCAGAACGGGCGCCCAAGGAGGCAGGCGAAGGCGGAAATCGGACGGCGGTGGGGAAAATTTCCCCTCCGCCCGATTCGGACGGAGGTTGACGAATATGCTGACAGGTGGGCCCGGCCTGTCAGCGGGAGAGCGAGCGAACAAGGCGGGCGGGGGTCTGACGGACAAGCCCCACGGGTCAGCGAGAGAGAAAACAAGGCGAGCGACCGACAGGTGGGCCCGCGGGGAGGCGTAGCATGTGCGTGGGCCGTGCGAGCAGGATAGCACAGTGCTAGGCCGTTGGCCCAACGGGAGGGAAAAGAAAAGAAAGAGAAAAAGGGAGGAAAAAAAGGATTTTTCAGTGAGATTTTAATTCTGATATTGGTTTTTGATTTATTAAAAATACTTCCAGTGCTCTAAAAATTCCAATAAAAATTCTATTAATGTATTTTGGCAAGAGAAATATAAGAAAAATATTCCCAACCATGATAATTTATTATTTTGTATTTTCACATTTAATTAATTTATTTGGCCAATTTAAATTATTTTTCTTGGGACATTTTCTTAGGTATATTTTGTGTGGCTATATTTAAGGGGGAAATTCAGGGTGTGACATGCAGGTGGCTGGAAACATGCATGCGGCTGGAAACATGCTTACTATTTTGTGACGTGAGTATGTGCTAAGTCTCTAAATACTTTTATAAATATCATATAATATAACAATATCATCCCACCAAACACATGAATAACTTTGAATTGCATGGGCATTTGTGGGCACAATGAGTTGAAGAATTTAGTACATGTTAGTAGCTCACTAATTGCATGCCTTACAAATATGATTTATATAGTTTGAATGACAAGTAAGGATGAGTTTTTTGTGCACATGAAAAAGAGTAGTCACATAATCAACCTAAGAATACAACTTGTAAGTGTTTTTCCTTCTGATAAACTTTCAATGAGGGGTAGATACCCAATAAAGATACTTCCACAAGATCGAGCAGGTTGCACTTATCATTGATATTACCAAACACAATATGAAAGTCATACAGCAGACACAACTTGAATTTCAGGCTTGTGTAGGTTCAATTGTTCACTTGAAATTAGCATTCTAGCAATCATTTTTCTTCCATTCTTTCATCATGCATGCTTGTAGCCATTATGTATAGTGACAAGTGGAGTACAAGATAACTCATCACTTAAATCGCTAAAGGACAAGTGACGAGGTCACCAAAAGCTTGTATCTAGTCATACATGCGATGTGTCAGTAGACCTTCAAAAGCTTAGTGAAAAACAAATTATTCCACCAAACATATTCAGGTGAGTACAAGCTAGACAAAGTGAATCACAGCTGGAGTATCCTCCAAATTAAGTTATGTTGGCTACTACCTACACGTATTGCCTGTTTTTTGGGGGGAGGGGGGGGGGGGGTGAGGGGTGTTTAAATAAGAGAGGAATGCAAATGGTAACAGCTGAAGATCCCATGCATGCATGTCCATCCATCTTAAAAATCGTTTGCATTATTCTTGGTCTGAAGAGTGCCTGTTCAACATGTGTATTCATATCGTGTAAAAGGATGAATTTAATGCAAAGTAATGTTTAGGATTAAGTCCAATTTACCTCTAAACTATTGCGGAAGTTCAATTTACCACTCCCCTTCCCTGCCCCCACCACACTAAGATAAAAGACATTTGACACCACTGAACTTCTAAAACCGTACGAATTACCCCCTTGACTCAGTTACAGGGCAGTTTCATTCCGAGGTGGCACACATGTGGCAACAAAATGGACAGTTTGGTGCACATGTGGCAATATATGGACAGCATGGCATTGGGCCCACTTGTTAACTCATCCTCTACATCTTTCTTCTTCCTCCTTTGCTCCTCTCCTTTCTCCTTTCTCCTTTCTCAACGGCATTGATATCTGGCCTAAACTCATACAGGGTGTCAAATGTCAAATGTCCAAGCTAGAGCCTGATGCCGTAAACTCGTGCGTGCGGTCATTGATTCATGGGTCATGGGAGAGGACGTCAATGTTGTAAAGCCCCGATTTCCGTGTAACCAATGAAAACTATTTTAAATAAAATCGTAAGTTCAAAAATTGGGTTCTTTGTGTGTATTAAGGATCTTGCGATCCTAAAAATTTCGCTCCAAAAATCTTCTCCTAAATAAAATCTGCGCACTCGAATTTTGAAGTTCGAATATCCCACAAAAAATTCATGGAAAGCCCAGAACCGATTACTCCTCGAAAACCCTTGATATAGATGAAAAATCCAAGAACAACATGTGAATTCACAGCTTCTTTGAAAACCCTCAAGTTTTCCTTCTTTTTATCCTTTTCCAAATATGTTGGAATCATTCCAAAAATATTAAGGCTCCCGCTTAAATCCCTCGTGCCATGTTCCTTTGGTTTTACTTTCAAATATCAAAAATCATATTCAATATACCCTTCCATGGATTCCTCAAAATTTCTTTGAGCCGAAATGTTAAACTTGAATTCAAACTCCAACTCCAAATGTTCAAATCCTGTCAAACCTAAATCCCTGCAAAAATGTAAGGAAAACTATTGATGCGGGGGCCATCCTTTTATCTCTCTCGGCCCATCCAGCCTGATTCCTCTCTCTTTTCCCACCTCTTGGGCCTCGGCCTCGTAAGACCAACCGCTGCTGTAGCCCAAGCCATCTCTTTTCTCCTCTCGGCCCAACTCTCCAACCAGCCCATAAGTCCTTCCTTTGGTACATCTCTGATAGACGGCCCATCCTGGCCAGGCCTTAGGTCGTCCAACGGCCCAACCAGCCCAGCTTCCTGGGCTACCTTTTTACCTAGCACTAGTTGTCGGATCAGCCATTATTACAAAATGTGGACTAATTCTGGATAGGACGCAAGATGCATGGAGGGTGCTGATCTGACAGCAGAATATATATACATAACCAAATGATTTTCTTTTGAAAAGAATATGTATACTGCTATAAGCTGAACTTGTTGTGCATGGAGAGTTCTAGAGATATGATTAACTAATTGACATTCGAATATTCGATTGTTAGTCAGGAACTGAATTGCACAGCGAACTCAACGTGAGGTGCCATATGAGAACTCAACTATCTGCTGGATAAACTGGGAGGGGACTATAACAGTAGGAGTGGTTGATCTTGGAGGTGGATCTGTGCAAATGGCCTATGCCATCTCATCAAATACGGCCGCTAATGCTCCAAAGATGAATGATGGGAAAGATCCCTATGTGACCAAGGAGTATCTTAAAGGAAAATATTATAACGTTTATGTGCACAGGTCAATTAATAAGTTCACCCTTGTTATAATTTGATCTTGTGTTTTACATCATCTGAGTTAACTACAAGCTGCTGAATAATAATACTACTTAAAAGTGCTGCATTAATTCAATTGTTGTACTGTACTACTAGTGAATAACTGAAGCTTTGTTTGTCTGAACTTATACTGTAGATAATATGGAGAGGAATGCATAGTTTTTTTTTTTTTCAAACGCAGCTACTAAGATCAATCAGCAATCTGCAGCTACTTGCACTACGGCGGTTTGGCTTCTCTAGTGGAGATCCTGAAGAGAAAGAATGGATCATATAGCAACTGCATTCTGCGCGGATTTGATGGTAACTAGCTTTCTTGTTCTGTTTAACTGGTTAATTAATCAGCTCATAATTAATTGTCTGTATAATTAATTATGTTCCATATATGTACGAATTGGCATGACATTTTTCTCTTCCATGCATATATATATGTAAATCATTCGAATGGAAAAAGGTTGGGTTCATCGACAGCGACGCTCCCAGTGCGAAGTCGACACCAGCAGCGTTCAAGGTTGCTGCAGAGAAGGTTTGTAGATTGAGTGTTCAAGAAGCGAAGGCAGCTTACCCCAAAGCTCGTGATCACCCCTACTTATGCATGGATCTCATCTACCAGTACTCCTTGCTCGTCGATGGCTTCGGTACGTACGCTTACACACACACACATATACACATACATACATGGGCAAATTAACAATGAAGAAAGACAGTTGACATGAGTGGTCTAACATATACTCCTATCTTGGATGATCAGGTCTGGATCCAAGCAAGAAGATAACACTGGTAGCCAAGATGAAGCATGGCGAGTACTACATTGATGCGGCGTGGCCATTGATGGGTACAGCCATTGAGGCCGTCTCACCCAAAAAACGGCTTCAACGAGATATGAATGGTATTAATTAAGAGCTAGGTACTTAGGATGTGAACGACTGTTGTATGATGCATGCATGCATGTGTACCCGTTGTTATAGAGTAACACACACACACACATATATATATATATACGTTAATACATCCAAGCGGCCATGCATGCTGTTTGTCCAAGTTGTGTTGTCTTGAATATTAGCTTAATTGGTACTTCCTTCACCTTAAAATATAAAATATAATAACTTAGTATTAGATTAGACACTATCAAGTAGTATAAATCTAAAACAGTGTATCTCAAAATATCAGTTACATGTTCGTGTGCCATGAGCACTCATCTCCTGCATGTAAAAAGAGGCTGAAACAGTCTGTTGGGCCTATTTGAGTATTTGACCTGACACAAGAATATTTTTCAGTGTATTAAATATAAAATAACCTACATACGTTTACGTATACATACTTGATCTTGCACCAAGAGAAGAAAGCGAATCGGGTTTTTGGGGAGCGCATCACACAACTACTCATGTGAACGACTGCTTCGACTACAACCACCATGACTAACGACGACAACGGAAATGGCAGCGGCTTTCAAGACGGGAACGGTAACAACAATGGTGGTTCTGGTTGTACTTCTGCTATAGGTGCACCGTACGTTTTCTTCATTTTCTCGATTAATGTTTTGATAATTTTGCTTCTATACACAAATGAAATAGACATGCTCATTCATTCTATTTTTCAACATTTTATGTATAGTTGGCTTATCTCTTTGCCAAGAGTAATCTATTTTTCGTAATTTACATTATCATCGTCATGGTTTACATTATTTATTTATAGATTAAATCTTATTAAAAATTGCTAATATTTTCGACAGTTTTGCATGGAGGCCGGTGGCCACGTATGATGTTTAATTTGTCCAAGTTGTGAGTACTTCATATGTCCTAATCTCAAGTAATGTGGCGCTGTTTCAGTAACAAATTATATTATAAGTAACTCTGAAAGTTCCACGGGTGACAAAAGTGGGCCCAACGTGAGGTGAAGTGAAGGTCGAATGAATTGTTAGGCTTACGATCCAAGTAGTAGGCCTAGTGGGCCGAGAGACAGAGAGGCATCTATTAGCCCGTTGTACATGGCCCACACATATTGAGATGAGGAATTTTTTTTATTTTTATATTTATTTAATAAAAAATTTACAAAACTACATTTTCATTTTAAAAATTTACAAAAATATACTCCCGCCGCCCTTTGGGAGGGCGATATCTCTGAAATCGTCCTCCCAGAGGGCGATATGATGACGTGGCTGACGGCCGTTGGCCGGCGGCCCACGACCGTCGGCCATTTTGCAGGCGGCCCCCCGGGCACCCAAAAACTGTCCTCTCAGAGGGCGGCAAGGGGGCCGCCTGTAAAAATCCGACCGGGGGGGGCCGGATTTTTACAGGCGGCCCCCTTGCTGCCCTTTCAGAGGGCGGTTTTTGGGTGCCCGGGGGGTTGCCTGCAAATGATCGCCCCCCGGCCGGTTATTTTGCAGGCGGCCCCCTTGCCGCCCTCCCAGAGGGCGGTTTTTGTGTGCCCGGGGGGCCGCCTGCAAAATGGCCGACCCACGGCCCCAAAGTACTGTCCGGACGGTCCGCACTATATACGGACGGTCCGGACTGTACAAATTGCCGTTTTACAGTATATAGTCCGGACCATCCTCACCCTGTCCGGACAGGCATATCTGTGGCGGGAAGGAAGAGGAAGTACCCACGCTACACATAGTAGTTACATCTCTACTTGGTTATCTGTTTAAAATTTCCTAAGGCATGTAATAACGATAACTAGAAACGTTTGATGTGTCGTTTGTACTCTTTGTATGGATAATTCCATTATGTTCGTATGTAATTAACGTGTGTTCAGTTGTCACCGCTCAGAATGTACTTTCACCGTAAAATTGAAACTGAAAAATTTATGTTTTTGATCAGTTTCGTCACAAACATAGATCGTAAACGATCGACGAGCGTAAATAAAGTAAAGGGGTTTCTTCAGTATACGTAGAATTAATAAAACATGATATACAACAGACAAACTATCACAGATGCAACGTACTACGGGCCCTGACCGTAACCTCTAGCCCTCTTTGTCTTACTACCCTGCGCTCGCACCTGCCCCTGGGAGTACGTCAGCCGGTCTGGTGGTACGGCACGGCCAGCGCGGGTCATCTGCACGGGTGTGGCAGCTGGTGGGTCCTGTGTCTATGGTGGCGGAGCTCCTTCGAGCTGCGAGGCTGGTAGTATCTCCTGGATCTCCTCGCCCGATTCCTCCAAGTCGTCCCCCTCGAAAGGATCCGGTGCCCAACCGCTGCCGCGTACGGCCTGCGTGGAGGAGCCAGCGCCAGCAAACATCCCCGGCGCTATAGAGTGGAACCATGTACACCAAAATATTGATAATTGCAAATCAAAATTTGGCAAGGTAAAAATAAAGTTTGATATAACCTGAAGGACCTCCTGTAGTGGCCCGAGGGGCAGTTGTCACGCCCACGGCCGTCAGCCATTTTGCAGGCGGCCCCTCGGGCACCCAAAAACCGCCCTCTGAGAGGGCGGCAAGGGGGCCGCCTGCAAAATGGCCGGCCCGTGGGTCGGCCATTTTGCAGGCGGCCCTCCGGGCACACAAAAACCGCCCTCTGAGAGAGCGGCAAGGAGGCCGCCTGTAAAAATCCTGCCGGGGGGCCAGCCATTTTACAGGCGGCCCCCTTGCCGCCCTCTCAGCGAGCGGTTTTTGTGTGCCCGGGAGGGCCGCCTACAAAATGGCCGGCCGTCCGCCACGTCATCATATCGCCCTCTGGGAGGGCGATTTCAGAGATATCGCCCTCCCAAAAGGCGGCGGGAGTATATTTTTGTAAATTTTTAAAATGAAAATGTAGTTTTGTAAATTTTTTATTAAATAAATATAAAAATAAAAAAATTCTTGAGATGAGATCTCTTGCGTCGTACTCAAGGGCTCTCACCCATCATAATGTATTTTTTACACTTATTAAGTGCAATCCCTTGACCCTCACTGTAACCTTCATGGCGACTAGGGTTCAAGATGCCTGCGCTTTTGAGTCGATTTGAATATACCATTCTATGCTACCTACTTTTTATGTTCTAACATATACTACCTCCGTCCCAAAATACTTATCATTCTAGGTTGTTTAGCATATATTAAGGTTTGAGAAGAAAAGACCATAGTGCCCCTTATTAAATAATGTATGTTTAGAAGTGAGAGAGTGGTTGAGGGTAGAATGGAAAGAAATTTGAATAGGAGGTGATTGATAAGACAAGTAGTACTCTAAAACGATAACTATTTTGGGACAAATTTTGAATCCTAAAACGACAACTATTTTGGGACGGAGGTAGTAGTAAATTTTAGTCCTTGATATAATTATTAAAAAGAGGGAGTAAAAAAATTTGTTTATCTCTTCAGAGTGAGTGAGAAGTATAAGTCTCAGAGCTACTTAGGGTGATAACGAAGCCAAGAGGTATAGATAGTTTAGTGCTAAGAATCATCTTTTTTAAGTTTTAGATTGATATATTTGAGATAAAATTTGAACTAACACAAATAATTTAGTGCAAAAATAAGTCATAATTAACAAGGGGATTAAAAAATAACCAAGGGGTGCATGAATATTATTAACTTATGTGCGATTTGAAGTTGTCAGTTGCACGCATGCACGTCTGAACGCGGTACAGTTGGAGTGTATGACCTTCAACATTTTTTTTTATAGCATCCGCGTGACAAAAAGCCATATGACTTTAGTTGCTTGTGTTTGACTTTCGCTAATAGTATATATAGTTTACTAATGCCCCGTGCATGCAAACAACTTTATAAAGTCTAATTAATTAATTGATGCATGAAAACTACAATATTTTTATTAAGGGAGGGTTCGAATATAGGAGTAGAGATTTGAGTGAAAACATTTTTCGTTTTTCGTGAACATATTTCTTAAATTACTAAATGGTGTGTTTGTTAAAAAAAATTTATATGGAAGTTGCTTCAAATAGTTATATAAATCTATATTTTTTAAGTTTGCAGTAGCTAATACTTAATTAATTATACGCTAATAGCTTATCTCGTTTTATGTGATCATCTTCTTCTTGTTTCTCTTCACTCACTCTCAAACTAAGCCTATGTAGGTTTCTTTGGTAGAAATGAATAAAATTTCTCTTCACTCACTTTTTCAAACTAAGCCTAAGTAGGTTTTTTTTTTTAGAAATGAGTAAAGTTTCTCTTCATTCTCAAACTAAGACTAAGTATTTTTTTTGGGTAGAAATGAGTAAAGGACGTTGATATTCTTGATATATATGGACGTCGCGTGTAAGGTGTCCACAATACATTATAAAGTGGTTCTTATGATATCATAAAGCTACTTATAATCTCACATTGTGAGAGTAGTTTTTTTTTATAATCCTTAGGATAAGGTACCTACATACATAAGAACACCTATAAAAAAATAAAATAATAATAATTATTCTCTCCTTTGGTGCTCCTGCCACCTACGCCAGCACGGTTGTTGGAGTGTACCTGCACCAGCCGACGGAGCCATGCAAGAGCAGTGAGGGCGCCGCCCGTCGATTCGTCCTCGACCCGCGCTATGGCGGCTTGCTGCGCGTGGCCTTGGCGCCCGAGACGCCGCCATGGCCCGATCCACCCGCAAGAGCCACTGCCGCCGTCGATGGATCCGCCTGTGAGTGCCATCGCCGCCGCCGCAGTCGGACTCGTGCGTGAGGACCACCGCCACCGCTGAAACTGCTCGCGGGCTCGAAAAAAAAAATGGGTTAGCAGGAAACAGGGGTGTTTAGGAATGGTAAATTTTTTATTAGGACGTGGGACCCATCCTAATAAAAAATTGTAGACATTGCAACATACTATAAGGGTAACTAATAAAACTCTGAATACGATGTTATTTTAGACAAGTAGTAGATAATCCGATCCATCGGCATGGGCAAGGGAGAAAGGTACGAGCGCTAGAGCCCGGTCATGTCGTATATGTGTCTCCCCAGAAGCGCATATCACTCTCTCCGATTTTTAATAAATATCACCGTTAACTTTTTAAAATGATGTTTAATCATTCGTTTTATTTAAAAAATTTAAGTAAATATAATTATTTTGAACTTTAAACATAACTTATATTTTTATATTTACATAATTTTTTAATAAGATGAATTGTCAAACGTCAAGATAAAAGTCAACGGCGTTATTTATTAGTAATTAATTTGCAAGTAAATTAATTAAGAATATCGTACTCACAGGCCATAATAACAATGTCAATTTTATTAGTACTAGTTAGCTATGGTTGGTGGATGAAAGTAGGCCCGGTTAAAATAGATTTGCTTTTCGTATGTACGTGTACATACCTTTTCACACATTTCGTCACTTGGGCCGTCAGGCAGTAATATAATAGACACGCACGCGTGGGCCGAATTCTTTAACTCCTGATCCGGTCGTTGGATTTTATTATCTGTCCAGTTGAGCAGCCACAATATCTATCATCTCTCTCTCTTCTTGTCGTCTGCATGTACTTGCATTCGATCACGTGCTTCATCTGTTTCCCTTAATTAGCTCTCCTTGTTCAACTTATTACATTACTAACTTATATTATTTTTTAAGAAATTAATATTAGAATTGAGAAATGATTATAATTAATTTAGATGAGAAAATATGTGAAGAAATTAAATATAAAAAGTTCGTGATTACCTGAGATGAAGAGGTAGATGAAAAAGTAATAATATTATAAAACAAATTTAAATTTTAGAAATAGATAGTAGTATTTTGAGATAAAATGAGCAGTTCGGAGAAATAGATATATGGCACATGCATGCACGTACACTCCTATATAACTATGCATGCTGATAGTGCTATATATTCCTATCTCGTCGAATCGATCATCTCAAGTATCATCTCAATCCTACAAACGCGCGTATTCTTTAATTTGGTTCAGGGACGTAGTACTATATAGACACGTACTAAACATGCATGTGATAATTACAAAAACCACCCCCAACATTATCTTAACTCCGAGATTCTTCCTATAATATAATTTATTACAAATACCTTGTTCTCTTCTAATTTATTATGGTATAAGATTTTTTCCTTGCCGCTTCTCGCATGCTCTCATGGTTGCCTTTCCGAACATGTTACATAACCTGGCACATCTCTTAATTATTGTGGTCCTAAAGCTTGCTACATTAGCTATATTCGATTCGGTTGGAGCATGAGACATAATTAAGCCGTGCCTGCCTCATTGACTTGTGGCCTCAAACACACTTTTATTCTCTGCGACCCAGTGTCACACAAAGCTCATTTTCCTGACTATAAATCTACTCAAAAACCTTGCCGTCACTAAATCCCATGAGATTGGTACGACAGCTTATCTTCCAATGATAACCATGATGCCCAAAAGCATAAACTCGTAATCACCATCATCCAATACGCGTGGTGCGCGTCATAAGTGGAGATGCTATGTAGAGTCCACAGTCACAAGAATACATGAATGGTGGTAATGGGGATTTCAAATCACGGTGAATTAGATGATGGTATTTACAACAAATTATTTTACACGTGAGAGTCTTTTTTTTAATTTTTTTCTTGATTAATCGATCAATTTATCGTGAAGTGAAGTGAGGCGCACATACGGTGGGGCCCGCCGGTCAGCCTAACAAAATTCAACCCGCAGCAATAGGAAAGCGTGCACGAGCGAGATGGCCACGCGCACAAGCCGCCAAAACCCAACCATGGGTGCACATATCATTGGCGGCAATGCGGAGGCGACACCTGTTCGGCCATGATTAATCGATGTCGTCATCGTCTTTAATTTTTCTCTGTTTTTTGCTTTCCTTTGATGAGTTATCCACACGTCGTTCGTCCCCCCTGCCCACGGGTGGCTGACGTGGAGCCACGTACTCCGATACTTACTGTATATGCATGCGCCAGAGGGCAAACTGGTCATTAGCTAGCTACTCTAGTTAATTAGCTCACGTTACCATTATTGGTCATTGGTTTTTGTTTAGTTTTAGCATGACATGGTCATGGTGGTTAATGCTTTGACATCCTCTCGGCCTCTTTGTTGCGTGTGTACCTGCTTCCTACTTTCTCTTCCGTCTATAAATATGAAAGATGTTAAACCTTTTTTTAAAAAAATAATGAAGAGAAAAAAACTTAGATGTTCCTCCTTAAATGAAAATTGATTAAGATAAAATAGGAAAAAAATCTAAATAAAAGATAATTAATGAGAATATTCTAAAATCCCTCATACTTATGAATAAATGAGAGGCCCTAAAATTCTATATATCTATGTACGGAGGGAGCAGAAGATAGTATATAGTACAACAACCTATGTCATCCGAACTTTGAGACTTAATTTCGCACTGGAATTTTCAGTTGTTTGATCTGACATGGTTAAGAGGTATTCTTTCTAGCTTATTGGATAGCTTAAATAAGCCGTACGTAAAACAAGAAACGTTATTAGCGTGTAATTAATTAAGTATTTACTATTAAAAAGTTAAAAAATAGATCTATTTGTTTTTTAGAGCTACTTTCATATAAAAAATTTTTTATAAAAAACACACCGTTTATCGTTTTAGAAATACGCGCGCGGAAAACAAAAAAAAAAAGTTGGGAGAAGTGGTGGGAACGAACAGCCCCTAAGCGTCAAAAGGTTGGTGTAAGTCCCGTAGGAGGTAGATTAGTCGTTGGCACTGACACCACGCCACTACCAGTTAATTGTCTATTATGCCCCTACTTAAATATATTGCACTGCGTTAGTGCTAATCCATCCCATCCAACCTAAGCTAGCAGCAGCAAGACGACTGGAGCCATGGCGTCTATAAAAGCAAGCCCTACCCCCTCCATCTCAAAAATTTCAAACCTCCCTTCTTTCTTTCCATCGCCACCACTCCCAGTGTTCCTCTCCTGCTTACGTAGCTACCTAAGCTAGCTAGCTAGCTAGTACGGTCGTCTTCTTCCTTGAGCTCACGCTGACCAAACAGAAAACCTGATCTGTTTATTATAGCAAAAAAAAAAAAAAAAATTCGTGCTTGCCGACATATATACCGAGTATGCCGAGCAAGGGCGCCTTGCCTGCCCTTCCGCCGGGCTTCCGCTTCCACCCCACCGACGAGGAGCTCATCGTGCACTACCTCATGAACCAAGCCGCATCCATGGCCTGCCCCGTGCCCATCATCGCCGAGGTCAACATCTACAAGTGCAACCCATGGGACCTTCCTGGTAACTAACAAGTCAACACAATCATGCATGCATCAAACTAAACTGACTCAAGCTTTGATCAAATTAATTAATGAGTTTGGATTGACAATTGTTTTGCCTCTGCAAATGGATCATGGATATGATATATGTTGCAGGTAAGGCCCTGTTCGGCGAGAACGAGTGGTACTTCTTCAGCCCCAGGGACCGCAAGTACCCCAACGGCGCTCGCCCCAACCGCGCCGCCGGCTCGGGCTACTGGAAGGCCACCGGCACCGACAAGGCCATCCTGTCAACTCCGACGAGCGACAACATCGGCGTCAAGAAGGCTCTTGTGTTCTACAGGGGCAAGCCCCCCAAGGGCGTCAAGACCGACTGGATCATGCACGAGTACCGCCTCACAGGCACAGCTAGCAACAGCAACAGCACAAAGCGTAGAGGATCCTCCATGACCATGAGGGTGAGATTAATTACTGTTAGTTAATTTGTTTTCCCTTCGTCTTCTTCTTTGAAAGGTACTACTACTGGTTGTTTGGCGTAATTGATGAAGCTAGCTACGTGCATGTCGCTCTTAGTTCACTCAACACAGTACAAAGTCAAATATGTTGATGTTGATTGAGCTTGTTTTTGAAACAAGGAATCCAAAATTGCACGCTTCTAGCTAATTGTTAACTGCATTTGTGATTGTTCATCAGCTGGACGACTGGGTGCTGTGCAGAATCCACAAGAAGAGCAACGACTTCAATTCCTCCGACCACCAACAGGAGGAGCAGGATCAGCCCGAGGGCTCAACCGTCGAACAGCCCGAAGACATCCATGAGAACAACTCCTCTGAACATCCTGCTGCATCGTTCCAGCCCATGACGATGAGCATGAGCAAGTCATGCTCCCTCACCGATCTCCTCAACACCATCGACTGCGCCGCGCTCTCGCAGCTGCTGCTCGACGGCTCATCTGACATGGTTGCAGATCAGCCTCCTGCTCCTCCGAGCCCCTTAATATATCCCAATCCATGCCAAACACTAAACTACTATAACGCTAACAACAACATGCCACACGCCTTCGAGGCACGTCTAGATCATCACGATGGTTACGTTAACAGTTACAACGGCCTGAGGAGGAAGAGAATGATGGCGTGTAGTAAGGCTAGTTCCTTTGATGATGGCAGTGACTGTGTGCAAGTTGCCAAGAAACCGATGCAGCAGCTGCCAAGTGATTCAAGGTGCAGCGGTTTTGGAGGTGGATACTGCAACCAGCTGCAGGTTGCAGAGACTGCGACTGGTGGTTTTCAGTTTCAGAACAGCAGCCTGCTGAGCCATCCATTTTCCAATCATCTGCAGATGTAGTAGTAGTAGGCGTAGCTCCATTTACCATTCGATCTGAAGGAATGAAACTAGTGCAATTCGGGAGACAAATTAAGCTGAGGGAAGATACACAGATTGCTCCATTTGGATTTCCTTTAGAAGCTGCAGATAGACAAACAGAATTCTTGCTGTAACCGTACAAGGAAGAAGAAAAAATTCCAGAATTCTTCCAGTGCTGTTTATGAGGGTTTTTTTTTCTCTCTTTTCCCCCTATTTTCATGTACACAGGAATGTAATTTATGATGATCGTTATGCACGTTTCTTAATTATAATCTGGTATCAACTATCAAGCACGCATGAAAGAAACATGCTGCTTTGTCGTTGATCCATTGGAGCTTACAAATTAATTTGTTCTTTCTGGTCATATATATGTGCTGATATATAATTGGCCTTGTACTATGCAAGTACTAGTTGGTGGGCTAGCTAGCATTTGCAGCTTGAATCCTTATCCATTTTGAAAGGATTAGATTACTATGCACACTGGAGGTTGGAATATACCTTTACCTGCTCAAGATTCCTAGCTTTCTGTAGTTCGAGATGGCTCAGATCATCGGAGCCAAACGAGTGCCCTGCAGCTAGCTTGCATAGCACCACTTGTATATACACTGCTCTCAATTAATTTCAAAACCACAGCATCAAATCCTTGCTCAATTTGTCAAATACTTCAGGACAAACCAGCTACCGCTTGATCAATTAATTTGTATGACTCCAACCAAGTGACAAATTAACGCTCACCTTGTCCACAATTCAGTACTCACTGCCTTTCAGATTATAAGTCGTTTTAATTTTGATCAAAGTCAAACTACTTTAAGTTTAACCAAATTTATAAAAAAATATACCAACATTTACGACAACAAATTAGTTTCATTAAATCTAAAACTAAATATATTTTTATAGTATATTTTTCTTGTGTTGAAAATATTACTACATATTTCTATAAACTTGATTAAATTTAAAAAGTTTGACTTTGACTAAAGTTAAAATTATTTATAATCTGAAACGGAAGTATTACTGAAGAAGAGAACTGTGCTTGAGATTGCTAGACCAATACCCGAAAACGCAATGGCTAATTAATTAACGCGCGTATTAGCGGCCTAAACAATCAAAACAAAATTGTTTATATATCGTTCAAGGACAACGGAAAGACGGCGGCGATGCACGTTGCTCAACGGAGTAGTTGATTAAGCGTGCACAAATGTGACATCTTCCCACTAGATAAGCCCAAATTAAACTAATAAGTTGATTCTCGCGACTTGGTTAAGAGCGTCTCCCTATTGGAGACAGCGATTTGTATATGTTTCTACCCCTTTCAAACCATCGTGTGCCCGGTCTACCTCTACGGCTCTAGCTAGAAATTAACCTATCTTTCCATGGATTGGATTAATATATAATTAACTGAGCAATCACCAAGAAACATCTAGCTAAAGCATGATGATTAAGACACACATGCATGTTAGAGAGACTGATTATAATTGGTGCTTGAGCACTTGTTTAGGTGCCGGATTAGGATAGGATGACAATTCATGTAGAGTGCCTAAAAGGTGCTGACGATCAGAGCAGATAAGAAGCTAGGGCCCTTGCATCGTCAAAAATCAGGTCGCCAAAGTCATGATGCCCCAAGCATATGATAGATTATCTGTAAGCATGCATGCTTACGAAAAGATAACTGAAAATGTGTGGGGCTTACTAGGATCTTCGTGTGGCACCACGTCACAAGTTTATCCATGACATCGACGTACGGTAATTAGTACTGTCTCCGTTCTAAAAGTGTTTATTTTTATACACGAACCTGGATAAATATGTCTGTCCAGATACGTGAGAAAAATAAACTCTTTTAGATTGGAGGTAGCAGTAATTATAAGTCACTACCTAGCTAGCTAGATAGCCATTAATAATTGGTTGCCGTGTAATTCTCTGATCCTGAGAGTCCAGATTAGACCAGAGTATTATAGCCCGCCTGGTCCAGTATTTAGTCTGGGGATAGCAAACTGGGCCAGAAATTATATGGGCTAACAAGAACAAGGTTCCAGAATTTCTTCAGATCCAAGCAGTTTGATGACAGATACAAGCTGGGCCAGAAATTACTTAACTACATTTCAGAAAGACCCTTTTTCAATGTCTCAGTATATAAAATGCTGCTCTTGAGCTGTTCGCTGACAGATACCATAATTATGTAGAAAATATTACGTTTAGCTTCGTTAAGACTGGGTAGACAAGCGGATTCATGTGTGTATATCTGTTTCTAAAGAAAAGAAGATGCATGGGGTGTTCATTAATTAGTGTAGTACAGCTAGGCATGGAATACTTTTCTTGCAGCTATCCAAGGCCATGCATCTTGCAGCTCATGACGTGTTAGATCTCAGATGAGCCAGCTGTTCATTTCACAGAAAATGGTACGGAGTACTATGTCAAATATTCCACAGTTCCATTCTCCAAAGTACTACTGGCTCTAGTACTGATATTTTTGGATTTTCAACTATTGTAATTCTCAGATTGAGAAAAAATATATGGATTGAACAGGTCACTGCAAATTATTTCAACGGATAACTGACCTGCTTTTTGCATCGATTTGGTTAGCTGGAGTGCTGGACACGCATGAGGTAGACGTACATCTAGCTAGCTTGCTATTCCTTCTAAAATTTGGATTTGTTATTTCTAAATTAACAATTCCAAAAACCAATGATGTTTGTCACTCACAAAAGTATGTTTGTATATTATTCTTGCTATTCTTTTATGTGGATAAACTCCTAGTCAACTGAAATATGCTTGTTGCGTTGCGCAGTCTCTAGGAAAATGGAAGGTGTTTTTTCCCTCAGGGGATGTCCCTCTTTTCTTGCCTACTAGTGTCATACCCGTAGTAAGACGGTGGTTTTACAGATTTTATTTGTGAAAATATCGATTTTTTGAGTGATTTTTTTTAAGTAGGGTGTTTCGGTTTTGTTGGGTGAGGTGATTTTTTTTAAAGATGATGGTTTTTTTAGGTGAGAGAAATACGGTGGTTGGGGAGGAGAGGACGACTGTACTTTTATAGGAGTAGAGATTGTCTAACTACTTATGAAAAACTCTAAAATAATTTAACAACATAGATTAATATGTGATACTCTATCCGCTCCTTTTTACTTCACAATGTTGACCAGCCTCATTTTATCTATGACCAGTAAAAACTTCTAAATTACGATGTTTTGATGAACGCAAATAGTATAGTTATATCTACCGTACAAAATACTTTAATAATATGACATTTTTTAAATATTCTTTATATTTTGTAAAAAAAAAGCGGTCAAAGTTTATACACGAATAATTTTCGATACCAAGTAAATGGGAATGGATGGAGTATATCGGAACAAATTAAATTTTAAGTAGTACATGTACTACTCACATACATATTATTATTTTTGTTTAAACTTATATAAGTCGATTTTAAATTTACATGTTTATGGAGTGATGTTATATATTGATCCATGTTATTATTTTTTTTAAAAAAATAGTCAGTAACTATTGAGATTTCACGCAAGAAATAAGGTAACATCTCCTCAGGGGAAAAGAAGACTTTCCTAGGAAAATAAGTAAACAATATTAAGAAACTTTTATATATATATATATATATATATATATATATATATATATATATATATATATATATATAAAACAGTACTTACAATATTAGTAATACCCTTTTGTCAAAGAATCTACAATAGCTAACTTTTAGAGAAGCCGTACGTGGGGCAGATGAGTTGAAGGCGGCCGTAGGTAGGTCAAGAAATAGCAAAGTTTCAACTGGATCCATCAACCCGGCCGGCCGCCGAATGCAAACTACCTGCCTTGCGCCGCGCGAAGGCCGTTCGGCCCGCCGGACAGACAAAATAAAATGGGCCGCACATTTGCGTGCTCCATCACATGCATGAATATATATATTAATTAGCACGTGTATACGTTGCAGGCCTCTCATGGTCTAAGGGCATGTTTAATAGTTTAGACAGCTGCTATCTGTAAGTATATGCCATGTCATATATAGACACTGAAATAGATAATTTGTACAGTGGTCTGTCTATTAGGTTGTCGGCAAACTAATTAATTCATCTATGGACACAAAAATCATAGTGATTGAGGATAAACTTGATCTTTGTAGTCATTTTATTGCTTCTATAAGAGAATGCATGTTAGATCATTATCCCTACAGTGTAGCGTATATTACATAATTAGTAATATGACATGTCACATTTGGATACTGGATTAAATGACATGTTACAAAGGAAATTTATAAAATTCTAACCGCATCAGGCAATGATTTTCCATCACACACATGATATACAAGCAGTAATACAGAGAAAATTCTTCAATGCAATCAGAACTGCCAGTTTCATAATGCGGCAAAAATGAAGAAAATGGCAGCTAGCTAGCTTAGCATTTTATTCATGCATGCATCAGAACTTTCAGGCTGGCTTTCACTTTCAGCATCTTCTTAATTTACAGGTTCACAACTGTCCCCGGGCACACTGATTCAGAGCATGCTTAACCATAGGACTCAATTTAAAGTGCAAGATCCTATCCTATTTGGACTTAGTTTACCCTTCCAGTGAACAATAGGACTAACCCTTCTAGTGAACAATAGGACTAAGTTCTAGGTTCAGTTTAGTATCAAAACATACACGATGGGATACTGTTTATCTATGACAAGCATCAACTTGAACATGCAGGCTTTATTTGTGCAAAATCATAACAGTAGATGTTTAGCAAAAGGAAATAAATAACTGATTTCTTCGTGCAAATTCAGAACAAGGAGAAAATTTTCTTACCATGTCGCTGGATCCAAAGCTTGAGGATGCATCCATGGAGGAGACATCAGGCTACCACCTTGGCCCCAGCAAGCTCCATGAGGTTGGACCGGTGGTGGGAAACAGACGATGGAGGTGGGGGTGCCGGTGAAGGAGGATGCTGGAGGAAAGCGGGCAGCACCTTTCGACGCAGCCGCGCCCTGCCGCTCCGCCACGGGGGCCGTGCTGCCTACACCCTTCCGCTGCAGGGGCACCGCCGTGGCATTCTTCTCCGACGCAGCAGCTGCGGCCTTCCGCTCGCGCGGTGACGCCGCCCCCTTCCGCTCGCGAGCCGACCCCGCGTGGTGCCCTTCCACTCCCGTGCCGCCGCCGCCTCTAGCAGACCTTGCGCTGCTGCCGCCTCCAGCTCTTCTCCACGCATCGTGCTTGGATGGATGGGTTGCAGGATTGGTTTGGGATTGAGGATTTGGGGGAAGCAAATATATGGGGGAAAATGGCGCGGATGCGTAGAATTTTACCGCCATGTTCCCGCGCGGACGCGCCAAAACTCCGGGACGTCTCGCCGCACAAGATAGCTCAGCGCCGTCGTCTCCGGGAAGTGGCCGTACAACGGAGCCCGAGCGGGCGATATAATCTAGGAGCACGAGCCCCTGCTGTCCTCTCGTGAGGCGATGACACGCTCCTCTCCCCTCATTAAATGATGGCCACGTCGGACGAATTTGCTAGCAAGTCTACAAATAGACGGCCTGCAGACGCCCGTTGTACATGCCCTAAGCTGACCAACTTTGATTAGTGTTCCATACTTCCATGCAAATATGAACAGCCGTCAGCCCCTCTCATTTGCATGCATACTATCGATCTTTGACCATGCATGCATCCATGCAAGAGAGAAGAGAATATATATATATATATATATATATATATATATATATATATATATATATATATATATATAAGCTAATCAACGCGCATCGCGCTTCTTAATAAGTAGCGCCTCACGCACCCTCTCCCTTTCTTCCACGTTTTTAGTTTTTCAGTTTTCTCGTTCTACTCCACTGTCGTCCTCCTATTTTTGATAAAAAATTTACTTCCCGTCCATTCTATTCTCTTTTTTTCTCCTGCCTTCAGATAAAACCGTTCTCTCCTCTTTCTAACTCCTGCCATCGGATAAAAAATTTACTCGTTTCTTTGCTCTCTTTTATTTCTTCCTTTCTCCTTCCATCAGTTAAAAAATTTACTCGTTCCCTTCTATTGTTCTTTTTTCTTTCAAGTCAAATGAAACATTTGCTCCGTTCCTCCACCTTGTCAAGTTAGATAAAACATTTACTCTGCTCCCCAATTCTCTCAAAGCAGATAAAATATTTACTCCATTCTCCTTACCTCCTATTTCCGAGTATGAAGATTTACTCAGTCCTATATTAGACCTACAGTAAAAATAAAACAGTTACTCTGTTCCCTACATTTTCTTCATGATTATTATTAACAATCATCTACAGTAAATTGAATCATACAGTGTATAAAAAAATTACAACAGTTACATTCAATCATCGACCCTATGGATAAAAAATTTATCCAACAGCATTCATTGATCGACTGGAAGAAGAGTGGATATCGGCCACCTCACCATCGACAGCACCACAGCCTGCTAGAGCTGGAGGTCCAGGCAGACATGGACGGCAACGATGGATGGCCTTGGTAGAACCGCTCCGCTTCTTTAGATCTAGAGATGCCGCCATCATCCTCGGTGTCATCGAGCTCACTAGATCCGGTGCTTGGGCAGCGGCAAGCGGAGAGACCATAGCAGAGGACTGATCTGGAGGAGCGTACGAAGCAGGAGGAGGCTTGCAGCCGCACACCGTCCATCCCCATCCTAGATCATTCCGCCCGCCGTCCACCGCCCTTCCCTGCTAGGAACCAGCAAGGGAGAAGATCGGCGCCAGATCTCAACAATGCGATGAACCGGATGGTGCTCGACAGTCCCAGAACGGCGGGGAACGCTGGGGAGGGAGGAGACGGAGATGATGGAGGGCCAGTCTCCTCCAGATCATTTATTGTCCTCACCGCTGTCGTCGCCTTCGAGCCTGAGCCACCGCGCTCCCTGTCGCTGCCCTCCGTCACGCTACAGCGGCATCTTCCCTTCATCGTCCGGCTTGAACGCCGCCGGCGGTAGGTCCCTCTGGCGGCGGCTCCTAAGTCTCACCGTCCTCCGATGCCGCTGCCGAAAATAAGAGCACATCCTAGATCCGAAAAATTTGGATGGTGGGTTAGAAAAGGGAGGGGATGGTGGATTCCTCTTGTGAAACTAACAAATATATAGGTCTTATACGAGTAAAATTTTTATGCGTGATTTGCTCTACGCTTGTGGGGATTGGGACGATCTGATGCACGAGTAAAATATTTACGTGCGATAAGCGCTATGCACGTGGAGCGGTTGCGACGATCGGAGATGCGCTACTTACGATAAGTAGCGCGCTAGGCGCTCTATAGTAGTTATATATATATATATATATATATATATATATGAATAAATGAATGAATGAAAATGGTTCTATACTCCTAGGAGTATGCACTCCTGCTTTCATCTACCTTCTATCTGTAGCCAGTTCTCGATCGATGCTTTAGGTATATATTACTACCAAATAAAAAAAGGTGGTTCGATGTATGTAGATTTTGGAGAAAAGTTAGCAAGAAACACTATAACAGATTTGATATTTAATGACGGAAATACTCTTGACAAATAATATTTGTCATAATATATACTATTCAACGACATTTTTTGGCAGGGCTTCATGGAGTGCACTATAGGTAGCATAAGTCTATGACGATTTTACTAAATCGTCACAAATTAGTTGTGCAATTTCACCATAGAAATTCTACCGTGGATAAGATCAGCTAGTCAAAGATGCATTAGGACGTTCTGTAATATGCATATGTCGAGGTAAATAGTCAAAATCTCTTATATTGGGAGATGTTGTAGTACTAAATTAATGCCAACTGTAAAACTAATTACAATTAATGAAACATTGAAACCTAGTGCCTAACTAAACGTACTTAATTACGAATATTATATACTAGTATAGCTGATTAATTCTTCGATGCTACGCACAGCACGTATACATTGTAAGATCTGACGCGGCGCTTGAGTTGTTTGATCAGGCCATTCTCACTGCAGGTTATATTAGAGTTTCAATCTTATTAAATAAGATATAACATAGACTAAACTGATGACATATTCATCCCATTCCTTCGAAACAGAAATGAAACCCACTGTGGTTCCTATTCCTTGAAAATAGAAATGAAACCCACTATGGTTGAATCATTTTATAACACAATTTAACAATTAAATACTATTGTTATCATATAAAACTGTGAAATAAAACTGTACATTGAATACCTTTACTTTATTTATCAATCTAAACCTCTTTAGATGACATGGCATTCTTGAAGATCGCAAAATAAAACTTTCCACTGAAAATAGCCTTAGGTTTAATTTGTGAAAAGATCAACATGGCAATTACAAAGAAATAGACACCGACCAACCGGCAGGACAACCACAGAACTGCACAATCGTACCGCTCTATTAGAACCGGTTTAGAAAAACTCATCATTAATAGGAGGTTTTCTGTCCACCCACCTAGTTTGTGCATTCCGTAGACAAGAACCGATATGAATAGCAATCACATTACTGCCGATTCATTAAAAAAACCAACACTAATATTATTAGTTCTGATTTATTAAATAAATTAATATTAATATGTGGGACATCAGTACCGATTTATTAAATAAACCGAACTGATGGATGAGCTGAGCCGACGATCGACATCGAGCCGACCCTACATATTTTTAAGTCGCTCGCTCTCTACGCTCTCTCTCTCTCTCTCGATCTCTCCGATCTCTCTCTCGTTGGCTCCCCGTCTCCGTTCTCACCGTCTTGCTCGCTCGCGTTCTCCCTGGCGCCGCCGCCGCCACGGCCCCTGCCGCCAAGCCTACTCCTAGTTGCCTCTAGATCGAGTAGGAGGCCGGCGACGACTCCCGTCCCATCTTCTAGCACCGCGGCCGTTTGGAGCTCAAGGACCACCAGATCCAGCCGCTTGGAACTCGGGGGCCGCCGGATCTGGCCGCCACGAGCTCGGGCGCGACCGGATCCAGACGGTGCGGCCACCTCTCCCTGGATCTCTCTCTGCCCTGCGTGGTAGTCCTGCCCCGTTCTGCCTCCTCCACAGTGACGGGGAGGAGAAGGGGAGGGCGAGCGGGAGAAGGCGGCGGGAACGAGCTGGTTCAACGACGGCCCCATCTTGACCTTCTTTTCCTCCCCTCCTCCGTTTGCTACTCCACCATCGGGGAGGAGAAGGGAATGGGAGGGCGGTGGATCGGCAACGGTGGCGGCCGTGGCTTGACGGCTGGGAGGTGGATCTTGTGATTTTTGTGTTGATTGATTTTGTGATTTAGTTTCAGGGTCGTGCAGATTGATTCTGTGATTTTTTTTGATGTACTTCTTGACCTATTCTAGATATTGTTAATCTGTAGATGTGCTAAACTATGGATGTGTTCTTGATTTAGTGGATATGGATGTAGATTTGGAGACCTTGAAGCATCGGCTCGATTCGTCGAGCCGGCTTCCTTTTTGTTTGACTCGTCCACCTCCATCAGTGCCGGGTTCTCCCTCCGGCGCTGATGGCCCCTATCATTAGTGCTCGAAGTTTAGTGCCGGTTGGGGAACCGGCACTGATGAGACTTCCCAACCGGCACTAAAGGCATTTTCTGTAGTAGTGAATGTCCCACCAATTAACCAGTAACTTCGCCGATTAATTTAACTAGTAACAATAATCAGAATGCTGATGAAAATTGTGGCCTGAAATTAATAGTTGTCTAAAATTAGAATCTAATTATGTAAGATACTCTCTCTGCCCCAAGATAAATATAATCCACTTTTGCATTAAAAAAATTATTAGTGAGGGAAAAAGATTATAGGGTAGCAATATCAATTGGTGTATAGGCTAGAGATATTAAAGAGATTAAATTTCTCTATTTATGGATTAAGGATTGGTAAGGGGTAAAAATTAACTTATTTTGAGATAAAATTTAAACTGTAAAAATTAACTTATTTTGGACCGAGGGAGTAGAGTAGTACAAACTAAATAGTAAAAAAATGAAAGAAAAAAAAAGAATAAGCCCATTTTGGATGATAAAAGGGAACAAAATAATTCTAATATCATGTGAAATGAGAATAGTGATTTGTATTTTTCTCAGCAATACAAGAAAAAAAAAATCAGGTGGCTTACCACACAGGCCTTCAGGAAGTAAGTTTCTTTGGGTCGGTTCCTAGCCGTAGCTGTCACCAGAAGTAGCTGGCAAAACAGATTGAGGTTACAGAAGAAGAATATAATAATTATTATTTAATTAGAGATTAAGCTAGATGTTTATCTAATTAAGTACACCTTGTATAAATCTGATTAATTTGACGGCCACCAATATACTTAGATGGTGTTCAATATGGCTGCTAGCCATGGCTTATAAGCATAGACACAACGCTAGCGATGGCATAAAATTCATTAATATATGATTAATTAAGTATTAATTATTAAAAAGTTAAAAACTAAATTTATTTAATTTTTAAAAGTACTTTTATATATAAAGTTTTTTTAAAGAAGCAAACGCCACCTTACTTTGGCGAGAGGCGCACTGAAACCGAGTGAGGACTTCTCTTCCTTGTAGGCAAGATTTTTCCTTCAAAACCATGGAAAAGGTCTCCAAAGCACTATAAAGCTTGCTGCCTTCTGTCTTGCATTTCTCGGTCTCTAGCTTCTTTCTTTTCCCCCTTCATTTCATTTCTATTCCATTTCCCCATCTTGCTCCACCTTTCTTGCTTGTGCCACCAAGCTATCTCCTCCCCTTCTCTCTCTGCTCCCTTTCTGCTTTATCTCTTCTTCCTCTTCTTCATACTCCACTGATCAGTACTTCTAGCTAGTGATTCCTAGCCTGTTCTTCAGGTTGCAAGCAAGAGAGCAAGCATGGTGGAGGCTACTACTGCCCTTGTGAAATCAGAGCAAGATGGCGGCTTGTTCTTGCCTCCAGGGTTCAGGTTCCACCCCACAGATGAGGAGGTCATCTCAAGCTACCTCCTGCAGAAATTCCTCAACCCTAGCTTCACTTCCCTGCCCATCGGCGAGGTTGACCTCAACAAGTGCGAGCCATGGGATCTTCCAGGTAATTAAGCCTCAAGTCATATATATGCTTACCCTTTCATCTTCTCTTCCTCTTCTTCACTCTAGCTAGCTGTAGATGCAGTGATAGTTAGTTCTTGATGTTAATTTGTTTTTCATGTGTATATATATTGATTATTGACACAAACTGATGAATTGAAGGCAAGGCGAGGATGGGGGAGAAGGAATGGTACTTCTTCTACCACAAGGACATGAAATACCCGACGGGCATGCGCACCAACCGAGCCACCAAGGAGGGCTACTGGAAGGCCACCGGCAAGGACAGGGAGATCTTCAAGCAGCAGCCTGCAGCAGCTACAAGCTATGGAGGCAACAGCAAGAAGCTGGTCGGGATGAAGAAGACGCTGGTGTTCTACATGGGGAGGGCTCCCAAGGGCAACAAGACCAACTGGGTCATGCACGAGTTCCGTCTCCATGCCAACCTCCACAACGACAACCCAAACCTACGTGTCAACCCCAAGGTATTCACATTTCTCACGTAGCTAGCTAGATGTTTGATAATTATATATCTTGGATTAATTGTGATAACCTGTTCTGACATTTTGGGGTTCAAGGATGAGTGGGTTGTGTGCAAGGTGTTCCACAAGAACGGAGACGAAGCCAACAAGCTGCAGCAACCACAGGCTGCAGCCGTGGAGTACTCTGCCGGAACCCCCAACAACGGCAGCTCCGTCGAAGCCGGCGATGATTTCTTTCAGCTGGACTCCATCATCGACCCCAGCATCTACTTCAGCAACTCTTCCAGCAGCTTGTCGGCGCCGCCCAACATGGCCAACAACGACGCGGTGCCGTGCAATTCAGTCGCTGCCAACGGTGCAAGTACGAGGGCGACTAGTAGTACTACTGCCGGTAGCTTCCAGCAGCTGCCTAACTGCTACAGCTTGATCAACAAAAGCAGCAGCAGCTCTAGTGCTCCTCTGCAGCAGTACGTCTCCTCTTGGAATAATATGCCTACGCCTGTAGCAGCTGGAGGAATCCATGGCATTGGAAGCAGCTACAGCTTGCAGCACCAGGCAGCAATGGTGAAAGCCCTAGGAGATGTCATTGGTGTCCCGGATTTTGGCAGCAACAAGGGTTTATCAAGGTCGGCGACGGCTGGAGTTTCGCAGCAGAATCCCCTTGGCGTGCCGCAGTACAAGCTAGAGGATCCTTATCTATGGGACTGATCTTAATAGCTAGTGTTGTTGCTGCATGCTGCTGCTTTATATGTGCTGAGAATTTTTGGTGCTCGGCTACTGCACTACTGAATTGAGCATGCATACTTTGCATGGTAGTTGGTCATCGATTTATTAGGAATATATATGTGCAATTTTGTTGATTACTTCATTGTTTAGTTCGTAGTTAAGTAGCTAGCTAGCTTGAGATCATATATACTGCTACGTTTGTTTAATTTAGCTCTTTTGTACAAAGATCATGATTTTTTTTTTTGAGTTTTTTGTTTGGTGGTGATGCAGATTGATGATACATGTTCTTACGGTACATATTTTTGGAACTTGCTATAGCCTTTGGTGCCATTTGTAGATGAGACCACTCATTCAGTTAAATATTGTCTTAATTTGGTGATCATATCTTTCTTTTGTGCAAATGTTGCACTTTGCACCATTATACATTGGTTGGATTTGACTGGTGCCAATCAAAAGAAGTGGTGCAAAGGAAACAAGTGAGACGGTATACCATCAGGTGCAAAGCACAATATCAATTTATTACTCTTTCCTTTTCTAATCTTCTTTTCTTGTATGTAAGCTTGCTACACAAGTTAGGAGTGGCCTTGAGGTTAACACAGCTAGCTAGCACAGCACTACAGCTTGGTGCAAGCTAGTTGCTAAGTAGTGTCAGAAATTGATATTGTCAGATAAGCACGTGCAGCCAGGCTAGCCGGTATGCAAGTTTATTGGACGGCGCATGCAAGCCATGTGTGTTGATGTCATATTGTCATGTGATATACAGATATACACCAAATAGCTAGTTGGCTTTGGAGAAATTAACCACGAAAAGTGCGTAGTATCTGCGTAGCTAGCTACAAAAATATAAAATCAGCTGCTATTAGGCACTCTTACCGGCTAGCTACTTCTTATTTTTTCGAGCATTTTTTTTCGAATTGCTAACGGTGTATTTCATGTAAAATTTTCTATATAAAATCTTTTTAAAAAATAATTAAATTATTTTTTAAGTTTATAATAGTTATATTTAATTAATTCTGTGTTATGATCCTTACGTGCGGCTGATAAGCTTCAGCTAGAAGTTAAAGTGAACGTGCCCTAAGCCAATGCTAGCAAAGTGAAATGAATCTTTTGTATCTAGCTGCACTGAATTAATTATGACCTATGTTTATTCTTGGATCTGTATGGCTAGTCATCGACGTTGCTTGGAAACAATGAGTTTTGATAGTCTGTTCCCTTTTCTTTGAAAATATTGTGCATATGTATTGTGTTTACATGGAGGCAAATCTTGTGTCTTTGAAAAAAGAACATGTGTATTGAATATGGAACTCATAACGCCTCGGTGAATAAACCTGAAGATTGAACTGCAGTTACCAGCTAGACGATATAACCAATAAAGCAGTATTGTAACTAAGCGTCTGTTTAGTAAAGCTCCTGTTCTGAGGATGGAGCGGAGCTAAGGAGTGATGGGAATACAGCACCATCCTCATAGCGTAATTTTTAGGAGCAAAGCGATAGCTCTACTCTATATTATTCAGGATCTCGAAAGTATTTGTCATAATTTTAGCTCCACGAGACAAAAATCTCAGAGTTAAAGCTGTGCCAAACGGGCCTAATAAAGCAGCTTGCATGCAGTAAAGAATGCACAAACGAAGTAAGATTAGAAACAGTCAATTAAATTAAGAACATGCTATATATACGTTTCTACCTGCATGTGGGCATCTTTCCTGCATCAAAATCCGGAGCAATGCAAGCAAGGTTTCTGCTGTGCCAATATTGCATTTTTTGGACTTGGGAACCATCCAGAGAACAATGCATATAAATTATGCATCATTTTTTTATCTTAAATTCATGCATGCATGATCTTTTCAGCATCACATCAAAAGTGGAGTTTCTTTACTTGATTGCAAGTTTGCAACTCGATCAAGATCTTTCTAGCTTGCGAAGAGTTGCAGGTCATGTTTGCAGGCTAGCTGCACTGTGGTATGACCCCCAAGTGCCAAACAAGCAGTAATATATGTGGCAACCTATCTATGGGCCAACATGCTGTCGTTGTTGCCGACAATTGGAAATCTCATGCACTGCAACCTTGACAAAAATTGCTTTCATCAAGGTCGGCTTCAGCTAGCTAGAGAACTGATAGATTGTAATGGACAGTAGTAGCAAGGAGATCTCACTGCCGCGTGTATTTAGCAAACTGAAGAGTACTTGTAGAATTTTGTAGTGCTGTGTATCTGAATAAGTGTCAGCATTAACCATGCTGATATAGTGATATGGGGATGTTGATGTTGTAGAACACGCAAATGAGAATTGCTTTTGGATTGCATGCCTCATCTCACTGGCTAGTGCTCCATGTGGTACGGATGACGAATATGTTCATCCGACCCGTAGCATAGCAATCATCTTATTGACATCGTATTTTACAATGATTGGCATGATTAGGTAGATGATTTTGGTTAAAAAGAACTGCTTTAGGAAGTTAATTTTCCACCTATTATCTCCCATTTCTGCAAACAGCTAGAATTATCTTGCGAATCCCTTTCCTGATCTCTGACGGGACAGCATTTAAGGAAAACATACTCAGGCGCGCAATTTTCCCTATACTACTCTTATATGATTAATTATGTTGGGGCCACAAATTTCCAGGTATACTTTGGTGCTAAGCCAAGATATATAGATAAGACCTGAAGCGTAAAGGACAAATTGACCCCAGAGAGAGAAAAAAGAGTGCATAGTCGTGTAGTCCATCATTTTTCTTATTTTGTCGAAACATAGCAATCGCTCCAGTCTGAGTCATGTGATCACTTGAGCAATAAGGTTTCTCTGATAGTAACATCACCAGTGAAAGGCAGAAAAAACACTCAGGCGTAAAGTACCTTAATCAGTGTCCCGATCAGACTAGTAATGGATCGCGAAATATGATTGAAATACATTACGCGATTGATTGATGAACAAGTAATGAAAAATAATAGGGTGCTGTCACCACAAACTCTCGAATAGTAATAACCTACAGAATAAGCGACTATCATTAATAACCAAACATCAGAGTACAAGACACTGTATTTCACCTACAGAGAATCACATGCAATGCAATTCCACAACCATGAGGGGCTTGTTCAAGTGCAATAACACCATATATATGAAATGAATCGCAAGGTTTTATTCGATAAACTGTAACATCTTATTGGCCACTGGGAGTCCTGAATTCCAGCTTATTCACACAGAAAACACTGGAGGCAGTGTTATATGGTACAACCCAAGACTTGCACTTGTAGCGTATCGAAATGTAATATCCACCAAAAAATTGACTGCAAATTGCAGCTGGCTCATTACAATACATAAGGCATCGAGTAGGAAACTTACTATATGCACAGTACAGACCTGTTACATCAGCTATTCAGTTTTTCCCTAGTACTTGCCTTGAGCTTCCATTCAGATCTGCTTTAAAAATGGGCTTACGATTCCGGGGGAGCCTCAAACTTTGAGGGGGTATCAATTCCCATCATACATTTGAGTCCTGATATCAAGATGATTAGCAGCACTATTCCCTGCATATCATACACAACTGTGAGAAACTAATTTGAGGATAACAAATAGTGATGCAGAAATAAACATTTTACAGGAAGTTAGCAAAGACGTAGTTCATAGCTTGCAGTTGAGTCAACAACAAAATTGAACTACCAGTAAATTGATATAGTTTTTATTGGAAAAAAATACAGGCTAAAGTTCCACATGACAGAAGTAAGGTAACCAATAACAAAGAAGTCCATGGATAACTTACAACAAAGCTTCCTTCCAGCAGAGTTGATTTTACTAAGCACTCCCCGTCACATTTTCCACGGCCAGGTTTAGTAGTATTGGTCTTCTCTGCAAGATACCTGCCTAACGGCAGGTTTGAGGGGTTCTCTAGCAAACCATAGGGTTGAGAAGCATAAAGAATTGCATATTTAGCCCCAGACTTCTTCAGCAGAGTAACCAGCTCAGAAAGCAACTCCCCTACAGTAACAATAGAATAATGTTAGCGTACAGTTGCATATTTTGAGGCAAAAGGACCAACATAATATCCTCGACCTAACCTTCTGATTTTGCGTTCTCTAAATCCTTGAAACCACCGTCACAGAAGACAATTAGTTCAGTCTTACCACTCGGACTCTTTTCAATTTGTGACATTACCAATTCCTGGAATGTGTATGTGGTCAATAAATGGAATGGAAATAAAACGGAATTTGAAGAACTATAAAAAGAACTATAGAAACTTACATGGATAGAATCCATGTCATGATATTTCTTCAGATCTTCACTTACAGAACAGGTGTCTGTGTAGGTGATATGATTATCACCGAAACCATTGTTGCAATTCTCAGCAAACCCAGATAGCAATGACTTCTCCAATTTGTCATCATCTGACGTGGCAACGTAGGGGAATGCCACGGAAAACTCAGAGCTTGTGAAGGATTTCTGGTAAAGAGCATAGGTATTATAAGCATTTAAAAATATTTAAGCTTTCAGTTATATAACAACTAAGGGACATGCACATATGGGAGAAGGGCAAAAGAAGAGCGATTATGAATACCTTCAATGTGTCTGCTAAAGTTGAATCAGCTTGCTTATCTTTAGAAATGTCTGATGATTGTAGCTACAGGAACATATTGGTCAGTGAGGTGTCAACTGAAGCATTGAAAAATTGAAACAGCATCATAACATAAATTACTTGGTCTGGCAATAATTTTGACATAAAGATTCAAACATGGAGAATTTGGCAATGCAACAGCCTCTTAGTATTGATCATTACCGTCTATCAGAAATACTAAGAAGAAAGTGTATTCCAATTATTTGGTCAATGTGGACTGAATCAATAATTATGCACACAGTGCAACCAGTGAATACCCAAACACTAGTGTACAAACAGTACCAAATGAATGGGAGTCAATAAGTACCTTTGAGCCAAGAAAAAGAACTGCAACATCGACAATCTTTTCACGATCCTTCTTTGAACACTGAAAACAAAATCTCAATGTTATGAATTGTTTAACTTTGCGCAGACTAAGAGCAGATACTGCAATGAAGTCAACTCACCACAAAGTTTGACCAACCACCTTCCTCAAGAACAGATTTTGCTAAGCTCTTCGGGGATACTGTCTCATAGTGGACTATTTCTCTAGCCTCATCAGAAGAGAATCTGGAGAGTAAGGTAAATGAAATGTAATTTAAACAACTAAACCCAGATCGAATTTGATTAAAATAATGACAGGAAGGTCAACAAATATTTTCAATATGAACTGGTAATTTCAATCTAGGCAGCAAGTAACTGAACCTGTGAAGCGCCAACGAAAATGCATGACCCTCAATCAGACTACCAGAGGTACGCAGGACATTGTCATCTACAGTACAAACCAGGTGCAACATATGTTCTAGGCAACAATTAGTGCTGAAGCTGCATTACTGCACTGCTTTAATGTTCTTATTATCTCAGATAAGGATTACATATTGCTCAGGAATTCACCATAGCTTATTTAATGGAACTCATGGTTTCAAGTTCCTTTTCAATTAGAGGCCAAAGATTATCCATATAAAATAAGAACCGAAGCAACCACAAAATTATACTTTTTTTTTTCTAGAACCAAGGAGCTCTATTACTAACTTCTAGGAGGATTCCAATTGGATTGCAAGCTTCCATGCAAGAAAAACCGCATATCTAACAGATACATGCACCTCTCTCTGCTAAGAGAAGCATGCTTAAGACATAAGTGTGCAGCATTACTACAACTCCCATGGCAAAAACATAGATCAAATGTAACAAAATTCCTGCTGAGCTAACAAAATATAAACAGATAATGTTTTTTTGAAGCAAGCCATAATATTCCAGTGCGCATTGTGCAAAATCAAATGCAAAATGGAGGCCTGTCTTAACTGATACTTTACTTTCCTAATATCAACATAAATAGGCCTGAGCATGTTAGGAAAGCTGAACAACAAATCTGTAACACAAAACCTAAGTGGTACCAACAAGACAATCTCTGTTCTTCGTTTTAACTAGAAGGTTTTGATATTTATATACCAGATCATATGAACAAAAATTAAGGGTACTAAATGCGTATGGGTTTCATTCTTTCCTCTCATCAACCTTCCAGTATTCCACTTCCAAACTAAGATTTCTCTCAACAACCCTAATCCACCCTCCACCATATGAATTGCACTTTGACAAAATAAATTATGCATTTACTCTCGTTAGCAAAATGGTGTGCTGATGTAAAATAGTAACAAGAAATGTGCAAGGTAATTCCTTGATCAGAATAAGTTGAAAACCCAAAAAAGGGGACACCCCCAACAAGTCCTCGGACCCAACAGATAAGGATTTGCCACAGGTATCAACGGCTAGATGCTTGAATAGGTTCAGCAGTAAAAACTTCAAAAAGTGCAAGCTAAAATAGGAGTTTAGAATTTTCATTGGAACTATGGGGTTTATGGTTGTCCTAGATTTAAAGCCTCCACAAGGATGCAGATTCAAATGAATGTGGTTGATCTGCATCCCATGAGACAATGTGAAGATCACCTTGGGATTGGTAATTGCCCGTTTCCCAAGAACATGCTATCATCTATGGCACACAGAGTTAGAGTGAATGGTGTGACTTTAGATACAGAGCAATTTACTAAGGCAACAACAAAACGAACTACATGTGCACTGTTTGTTCACGAAAAGAAGAGCAAGTTGCATGCGCCTCACGAGCCATGTCAATACTTGATCATCTACCAAAGGATTTATAACACAAATTTGTCTTATACGTAAGAACATTAGAAAAAGGATCTCACGTTGCAAGCGATGGAAAAAGAGAAGCGCGGCGACAAGTTACCCGTAGTTGTTGGGCGCCCAAAGGAAGGCAGGCGCCGTCACCGGAGCCGCCGCTGACACCTGCGTAAGGAGCAGCATCGCGGCCACCGCCGCCCAGGCAGCCGCCATCTGATCGGATCGAATTCGAATGATGCCCAAAATTAGACGCCGTGGCGGCACAAATCAGGAGAAGTGATAGCCAAAAAATCGATTAGGGCTACCGAGCACAGGATCCGAGAGAGATGCTACCTTAGCGAGAAGGGAAGGGAAGCAGGGATCCCGGTCCGGATTGGGGATTTCAGATTCTTCCAGTCTCGCTTCGTGCTTCGCCCGCCGTTCTGGAAGATGAGGAAGAATATTTTCGAGTGGCTGACCTGTGGGCCCGGAAGTAGAGCTGAGCCCAAGCCCCTGAATTGGGCTTTTTGCCCACCTGATTCTCTACTAGTACTAGTATGTTTATTCTTTTCTTTTGAATTTTATTGTAGGATGTTGAATCAGATGAATTTTTTTTTATTTTAAAACTAAATCCTCCTAAAACCTATTTTCAAATCTGAACTTTTTTTTGCCACGCTAATCCACCTGGTGTGACCAAACAACACTACCACACCATGAGCAGTGGTCGTGGCAGCGTTGTTCTGCCTACGCCAGTTGAAGCCAACTTGTGTGGCCAAAACGTTTAGATTTAAAAATAAATTTTTAGAGGATTTATTTTTAAAAATAAAAATAAAAAGTTTTAAATAATAAAAAAAATCAATCAGATGTTGGTTGTACACTTGTACGGAATATTCTAAGAAACGTGGAACACTTCCATGCTGAGTTACATTACACGCCTAGAGAAACAAAATATTTTAGGACAAATATATAAAACCGCTAAAAGAAGATATAGTACTATATATATGGATGGCTGTGCGGTGCCAGTGGGTGCAAATTTTGCTCCTAGAGTTCGAATACACCTTCTCTTTCTCTCGCTAATTAAGCACTAATCTTTAATCACAAGTTTCCTTTTTCTATGCAGGTGAGTCATCGTCCTCTTTTGAGAAAAATGAATGGAGTTAAATCTCTCTTTACACTCAGCTAATAAATATAATTTTCATCATGTGTATTTTCTTCTCTTGAGACTCAACAAGCTATAATATACAACATCATGTGTTTTTTCCTATTTATGCATGATGTGTTTTTCCTATTTTTGCACTGCTAAATGATTATTGGAATGTGGATTCTGTAATACTCTTGTTTTCTGTAAAATTCCTAGAAGGGATATTGTTTCCTTTAAATTTTAGTCTTAAAAATAAGTAGTGTATTTATGTGAGTCAGCAAGTCAGAAGTGAACCTCAACCACCAGCAGATGAGGGTGAAGAGCAATTGATTGGCTCAGAGCACAGATAGCATGGCATTTAGCACAGGACAAACAACCTCAATTCTATCTCCATCCACTTCTCACCGCTGGGCACAAATCAAACGCAAATGGAAGCAGCAGCGGCTACTCCTTCCTTGCTCTTCTCTAGCCCAAGCCCCAGGAGGCCTTCCTCCTGCTTGCCGCCTTCTTGCAGCAGCTACGCCTCCCATGGTGCAAAGCTGCAGCAGCCGCGGTTGCTGTTCGTGAATCGGCTAATTAGAAACATCAACACAAGTGGCAGGAGCATCTTGTCGCTGAGGTGCTCTTCCAGTGCGTCATCCTCCGCTTCTTCAGAAATATGGATTCTCGAGCCTGCAGGTTAATCTGCTTCTCTTCTTCTGAAAATGATACCTGTAAGATTGTAAGGCAATATCATCACTTTGGAATTGAGTCATGCTTGCTCTCGCCTGTCTTGCATGCTTAATCATACTATCGTTCAGTAGCAACAGCTGTTTCTCCATTTTAGCACTTTTTTAAGAACTGCTCTGAAGAAAAATTTGCAACACAGAACACAGCGATATTCAGTCCATTGTCCACCTGAAGAGAGTATATTGCTGTAAATTTCAGGAGACGGCGATTGGCGTCACATCGGGTACCGCGTCGCACGCCCCGGCGGCTTCCAGATAGCCTCCGTATGTAGTATTGTTTGTACCTTGACAAAATTCTCTGGATATCCAGACCACATGACATCAATGCACTACTCAGGTAACAAGTCCCGGGTGTTAAATTTGTGTGCAGGAGGAGGCACTGACGGTGGGTCGGATCCCTGAACAGGCTGACATTGTCCTGCCTGTCGCAACAGGTACTCACTTTTTAATTATCCATCCGACATGCTCACTTCATTCTAAAATATAAATATTTTTAGCTTATTTAACAGAAATTAAGATTAAGGAGAAAAAACTTTGATGCCTCTTAATAAATATGAAATGAATATAGGTGGAAGGGTATATGAGGGTAAAATGAGAAGAAATTTAAATGACAAGTGATTGATGGGACAAATAGTATTATAAATAGTACCAGAAATTCTCGTATTGTGAAATAAGATTTAAATTTTAGAAATTTTTATATTTTGAAATGGGGAAGTAGTTTTTACTGACTAATGGAATGGCATTGACACGAAGTGCAGTTTCTGGGACACACGCACAGTTGGAGAAGAAAGATGGAAGCCTGATGGTGACAGACCTGGACAGCACCAATGGCACCTACATCAACGAGAGACGCCTCACCCCGGGCTTCCCCACTCCTATCGATCCCGGCAGCCTCCTCATCTTTGGTATTACTCCCACTACTATCAGTTACCTCATCACTCCCTGCATAGTTACTACTCGCAGCATCTCTTGCTTCTTCTTCTTCTTCACTGTGATCAGACATTCAGACTAATTGATATGTTCCCCGCAAACAAAAAAAAAGACTGGTTGATCTGTTTCACTTATGCATTATTACAGGTGACATCCATCTGGCCATGTTCCGTGTCAGGAAGATGGTCGTGGATGTGCCCAACGACGACACCAATGGAGCTGAGAAGCAAGCTGAGACGGTTCAAGTATCAGCTGAGACACAACAAACCAATTAGCAGCGAGCTTCATGACTCCCATCTGCCGCCTGATGCTCAACACAACCCTCATGTACCAGCTTTTACTGGTCATTGAAGAGCAAGTTACGCAAGAGTATTCCTTGCAAGGAAACGGATCATGCAAATAAGCTCATGCAGATCGACGCTCTGTATGATTGGAGTGTCATCGGTAGCCACAAAGGAAAGTCACAGAGCAACAGCTCCAGTTGTTATTAGCATGTAAACAATGGTAGCAATTATCAACTGGAAATACATTCATCAAGTACCCAGGGCATCAATAATCTAAATAGGCATATAGCATTACAAATGCACGGATGCATTCTGAACCGAATGGCAAGTCGAATGCAATCCGAGTTTAATCCAACAAGTGTGCCTGATACTCGTAAAACACTAATATGCGTCAAACAAGCGAATTAATAAAAAAAATGTCTTGGTTGTTTTTTCTTGAGCAACGCAACGGAAGTACCTAGTAAAATAAGCTTACTGCAAAATGTCCAGTAAAACAAGGACAAAACAAATAATGCATTCTTCATGCCTTGATAATCTCATATATCAACTTCCTGGCTTCTCTTCACAGGTACAGACTTCAGGCTTGTGATATCATCAAAACAATAAAACAGATTTCTTTCCAAGATAAAGCCGAGTTCTTTGCGAGTACATTCTTTTCGTCCCATGCAGATCTTCTTATGTTGATCATCAGGCTAATTCAATTGCCCTGACCCTGCAAATGATTAATGTCTAGAGTAAGTTCTCACGTAGTATTTTGCATCCCAAAATGCAAAATTTGAAGTGCTTAACATTCTTATCAAATCAAAATGATTAATTGCCAAAATTTGCTCATTACTTAGAGTTAAAAAAATAATTTTAGACAATTAACACATGAACTCATCTGTTGACAAAGGTTTAAGCAACAACAACAACGCTTCACCCTGTTTAGGATGCATGCATCAAAACTTTTATGATGGACATTGCTTAAACCAGGGAGTATGATAAGTTTGAAGTGCTTAAGATTCTTATCAAATCAAAATGATTGCGAAACTTTGTTCAGTACTTAGTAACTCATGAATGTTGGCGTCGACCAAAAATGAACACTCACTGCTGAATCGAACACACACGAGGATAAACACAAAGGGAGCACACACACAGGCTTTTGCGGCAACGGATGCCTTTTCTATATTCTCTGCAATTCAACCGGTAACTAATCAACTGATGATTACATGGCTTTATAAGCCTCACACACGCGCGCACACCGCAGAGCAACAACCTGCCCGAGTCTCACGCTACGCATGCATGATCTACTTGACCCAAACTCTGTTGCATGCATACAGCTGCTCCACTAACCCATGCAACACATGCATGTACTGATGCACTAAGTAACTAACTAGCCCACTAATTAAGGCATGCAACATATGCAGGAGCTAACTAGCTAGCAACTTAACCCATGCATGCTTTGCCCGGCCTCAACCTGAACACATAATATTTCCAGCCATATGCTTGCTCATGCAACACGTCTAACACATGACGTGATTATAGAACTAATTAAACATGAACTATCCTAAACAACATGATTAGTTCCAACAATAAACCCCCTAATCTTCTTGTCATTATTTTGAATACCTTCTCGATGATCTTCATAGTAGCGTTGGTTCGTTATCCACCGCAATAAAGTTCGCCTCCTCCTTCTTTTGCTTACGGCACTCTTTGGCGAGGTGCCCTCATATGTTATAGTTGTAGTACTTTCCTTTCTTCCTGACTGACTTGCACTTGTTGTCATCGGAGTTAACACTAGCATTGTTGTTGTCGTTGTCGTGGTCGCTACCAACCTTGTCGTGACCACCGCCGTGGTCACGGTTCTTCGCGCCGCCGCTTGACCCTTCTCCACATTTCTTCTCTTTGGAGAGGGCCTCCCACTGGGTGTATGTGAGCAACAAATGCTCACTCTCCTTCAGCTCGCCATAGCTGAAGCGAACTCGTTTGTTGTAGGACTTGTAGCGCCCGACGAGGTCCTCCATGGTGAGGGTCTTTAAGTCTACACATTGCTGTCGGGGTGGCTTGGTGATCAGCCCCAAACTGGAGCATGTCCAATAGAGTTACAGTGGCTACGACATTTTGCTGAGGCGTTACGAAGACGTTGTGGTCGCCGACTCGGGTCTGGAGGATTTGTTGTTGAGCAGTCTGCCCGGCCCTACACAGATCGTCGTTGCGGGCGTGTAGGCATCTTGCTTCTTTCTCCTGTTGTTCTCGCAATCAGTGGGCCTCCTCCTCTTGCTGCTCGCGTAGTCGGCATGCCTCCTGAGTGGGAGTAGAGCCTTTGGACGCCATGAAGACTTCGCGTGGTGGAGAGAAGCTTGCCGAATTGCTGTCTGACTTAGAGTCAGAATCAGAGTAGTTGATGGGGGTGATTATAACTCCGACCTCCCTAGATCCGATCTCAAGCGGCTCTGGACAGTATCCGAGTCGAACTCCAGGGGATCGGGTTTGCCGCGTCAGATGCTGATTGAAGTTATCCGCAACGTTGCCGAGTCCGAACGGGAAATTGACGATCTCCTCCTTTCTTAGCCCGATCTCGGCCGGCTCAAGTCCGAGTTCGAGTCGAACACCGAAAGAAAGAGTTGTTCCTAGACTCAGGCATGTTGAAGATTGCCACAGCAAATCGACGAGGGTTGCCACAGCATTACGTGGGCCGACTGGCGCGGAGTCAGCTTGGTCCCTGGCCGATCGGATCGGGTCCGAGTCGAACAGGGTGAGGTTGCTGAATTTGTCGGCGATGAAGTCGAGGCTCCCTAAGGTGATTGTTTCCCCGGGAGAGAAATTGATGCCATTGACTCCGGTGATTGGATCCATCAGGCTTGTTAAAGGTGATTTCGCCGATGCCCCTACCTGGCGCGCCAACTGTCGATGTTTTATATCGGCAATAAATATATGGAGTTACTCGTGAGACCTAAACTTAATGGACTACAAAGGAACACGAACAATTTATATTGGTTCAGGCCATCGATATGAGGTAATGCCCTATGTCCAGTTATGGTGTATTGCCTTTCAGGTTTCTCTGGTGAGATTTACGCTTTGATTGTTTTTTCTTCTTCTTCTGCCCTCAGGGGGCGCCCTACCTCCCCTTATATATCGGGGGACAGGGTTACAGAGTAGGAATCCCAGTCGGACTCTGACCAAGGGATTTTCTTCTAGGAATACAACGTACCCTACTAGGACTATATCCTTTCCTTGTCGTACAAGGTTATGTATACTGAGTCCTATTGTATCCCTAATTACAAGGCTAGGCCCATCCTCTATCTGAGTGGCCCAAATGCTTTTCATGAGGTACCCGGGGCCCATGGCCTCCACAGTCCAGTTTCTTCTCAACAGCATGCAACAATCCCTAGCTTCCATGGAATTAGTTGTGTTAGAGAAAGTAGGAGGCCTCACTCGCAAGAACATGTGAGCTTGTTTTGCGGTGGAGGAGGAGGCGCCTGCTGTTGTGCCTGATTATGCTGGTTTTGCATCTGTTGAAACATCATGTTCATCAGCTGCATCTGGTTTGCCAAGACCTAGGCAATGGTAAGATTGCCATCCTGATGCAGCGGTCCGTTGGGTTCACCCTCGCGATTGTTGTTTCCAGAGTTACCATCCTGGTTGCTTCCGTTACGTGTGTTCACCATCTGCAGAGCAAAGATGAGAAGAAAAGAAAGAGCCCTTGAGACGGGTTTCATATTACTTAAACTTTCACTTTTATTGCTCTAAACCAAGTGATTAACTTTTATGTAGTTTACTCTCACACCATCAAGTAACTCCTAACTCAAATAGTTACATCACCACTCTCTGACATAAACTGCTGACTAAACCCCCCACACATAAGCATTTCCTAAGCACACAACTACTAATACAATGATCTACGGTAACTCATGCTAAGGTGCTACTAAGGGCTTCTCGACGGGGCGAAGAACTTCTTCTGACATCCGAGTTGTGTTTAGATACCTCTTCATCTTCTTGAGTATCACCCCACTCCACTTCAGACTGAGTGGGAGCTCCACTGTCTTCTGACCCCTCCGAAGGTGTGCTGTCTTCTGACTCCTCCGAATTCTCTTCTGCATCATCAGCATAAACCACCGGTGGAACTACCCGGAGTGGGACCTGGTCGTTCAGTAAATGGGTTCTAGGTGCTAGAATCCAAGGTGGAAGACGAACCCTCTTCCTTGCGGTGGTGCAGATTTTGGCTCCTTCAGGGGGTGCTTCTCCTTTGGCCAGAGCCAACTCTTGCTTCATCCGGTCCACTTGGTTCTGCAGCCTACAAATCTTGGTGTGGTTCTCAATCTCCCATTCATGAGCTGTGATCACCACATCAGCCCGAGCGTTGTCCATGGCACTCAACATCCTTACAAGTCGTTAAGTAGTTGCACTGTTCTCTGCTCCTGGGTTCTGGTAACTGCTGTACTCATCGTTGTGGGTCCTTGACGGGTGGTAGTGGTAAGCAGTGTTCCTTATATGAGCGGCGTAGCGATGACGAAGTTCTCCAATAGCTTCCAAAGCCACCTCTTGGCATGTATGCTTACAATTTCTTCCTCCTGTTCCGAAGATCATGGATGAGACTCCTTCACATTCACTTGAAATCGTGAGGCGGACGCGGCACTTCTCTTCACAGGGGTTGTGAGTTACTTGTCTGTATTCAGGGGCCGGATTGTACCCTATGGCGAAGGCTATTTCTCGTAACTCCTTGACAAATCCACTAACTCCAAACAGATGCACTGGCTCTCGGTTTGCCATCTATGGAGCATGAAAGGAAGATTTATCAATTTTGACTAAGTTAACAGAACAAATTTTGTTGCAAATAAAAGGGTAAAGAAAGTAGTAAAATTTTTATCGAAAATTAAAAAACAAAGGAATTAGCATAATTGAGGGGTTTTTTTTCTTTTTTTACAAGGAAAGAACTTAAATTTTTGAGAGAAGAAATCAATTGGATCAAAAAGGGATTCTTTTTTTTTGTACCATTAACTCCCTTAATTAAAAGTGAAAGAGGAGAAGACAAATCTAAATTTTTTTTTTGAAGTCTCTTAGGGGTACCAAGGGGCTTATCCTACGATCAAGGTCGCTCTGATACCAACTTGTCAAGTCCAGAATTTCCATCCAAAATTCTGGAGTTTTATTGTATGTAAATCCTTGTCCAGGAATCAATCGAGGCACACATGACATAGTTGATAATCAAATTAACTGTTTATATATCGAAAGTATTTATTACAGAGGTGAATGGTTCCTCTCAAAATAATAAAGTTCTAGCAGCGGAAATTAAGCTAAAATGACGTAACGAAACCCACTCTACGAACTTGACCGGGCTCCCGCTTAATCCTCCAAGCAGTCCTCCTCGCTGAAGTACTTCTCTGAATGATGATTGTTGATTGCAAGGTAAGTACATGAAATACTCCGCAAGCCACACAGCAAATATGCAAGTGCACGGGATAACAAAGGATGACATAATAGGGCTCAATTTGCATAAACAACATTTAATAAAGCATTTAAAACAGTAGTAAAACATCAATAATTAATCAACATTATCCAACACTATACCATTCACCAAATAGCATAGGCCCAACCACTCCAACCTAGAGCTAACCACGATTCATCCTTCAATAATCAAAATTTAATTAATGTGAGACTAATCACAGAAAACATTGCTAGGCTCGCCCTTAACCGTAAGCACGGCTATTCGAATAGTTTTACTCTGGCCAAAGATGTACCAACTTACCCACAAGACACAGCTCCACAACACATCACTGTGCGCCTCAATACCACCACAGTACCTCGGAAAGGAATTGTGATAGAATTATCCATGTAACTTGCACAATAGGAGAGCCTCCTGCTGAACCTCCGGTCTACGGTAGGGGTGATTAAGTGCCTTCCCGCGAGACGGCCCGACACCCAAAGCATGGTCTTATTGTCACTGTCATGTGTGGACTTATATCAGTCATAAACACGCCTTGGTGCCTCCTATTGAACTCGGCACACTTCAAACTTCTGCTATCCCATTCTAGCTTGTGGTTAGCACGAGTGTTGCTTTGCAACAAGTAGTCCGCGAACCGGTCTTTAATTGTCACGAGCACCGCTAGCAACATTCACAACCCTGGTGCTCGCAACCCACCTTTTAATCAAGTTTTAGAGGACCATTAAATTATCCTCGCACCACCACAGTCGTAAATGAAATCATCATTTCATGTGACTAGATATTATAGTCGCCGTTAATGTTACAGCCCCAGCAGTTATTCTATAGTTTGCTAAGTATGGCTAAGCAGAGTCCTAAAGGTAATCTAGCTAACCAATAAATAAAGCTAGCTAGTCACATTTATCCCATAGGTACAATATCCAGTAAACAAGTCAAAGTGGCCATAAACAAAGATTAGGATTTTCCTTTACCGATGACATTCCAAAATAAATGCAGAGTTGAAGGACAAAATATAGCTTTAAATATAGGAACAATATGCTCAAGGGTACTAAGGAATCTATGTGACTTGCCTTGCTGCTCCTCACAGGCCTCGAAACTCTCCTCGAGAAACTGCGACTCTTCCTGAGCGTCGGCTGCTAAAGGCAATAAACAAAAACGAACAAAACAGTACATCAACACACATGAACAATACAATATTATAATGGGTAGATCTTGATTTTTAAAGATTTTGCAAGTTGAATCACCCCAAACGGAGTTCGGATGAATTAGTTATGAATTTTAGAAGTTTAAACCCTTTTAAAAGCTTTTAAAAGAATAAAACCGATTTATTGCGTTATTACTGAATTAATTTAATTCGGGAAAGGCTTTATGACGTCATCAGAGAGAGAGCTCTCGGCTGACTGGTGGGGCCCACTGGCAGTGAGAGGGAGGGGCTCTGGTCCACGGTGGACTAAGTCCACCGAGGTCTATAGATCCATCCGACGGCTGGGATCTTAAGGGATCGGATCGGACGGTCGGAAATGATCCACAATTTTGAGATAGATCGGAGGGCTAAGACTTAATCTAACTTTGATCGGACGGCTGAGGTTTGATATAACGATCTAAAGCCGAGATCTAACCAGGAAGATCCGACGGCTGAGATTAGATTGAGCAATCGACAGCTCGAATTAGATCCAAACGGATCTGAGCTGGCGCCTACGTGGTAGCCACGTCGACGGCCAAGTCAGCACGGGCGACGGGGCGACGGCGGTGGCACGGGGACTAATGGTCGCCAGCAATTGGTGGCACGGCGGCCCGTGGCGAGGACGGGAACAAGTAGAGGAGATCGCGGCGATGCCTACTGGGGGTTGAACGGCGAGGATTGGCGACGAGAGAGGCCGGTGGAGAGCTTCTAGCGGCGGAGCTCCCTAGGTCCTTGGCGGCAACGGGGTTCCAGGGGTCCTCGGCGGTCGGGGAACGGTGGCCTAGCTCCCTCACGCTCAGGTGGTGCTAACGAGGCGACGACGAGCGCTGGCGGTGACTAGGGCGACGGCTGCACTAGACTGAAGGTCAGCGGCGACGGCGGAGCGAAGCTTTCGCGGCGCTAGGGCTCAGGCGATGTGAACTGGCTTGGGTTGAGACGGAAGGAGGGAGAGGGGCGCCGGAGGCACTATTTATAGTGGCGAAGGAGGGAGATTGGCTCGGATTTGGCGGCGCGGTGGATTAGGGTTCTCCTTGGAGTCCCGAAGCTTCACGAGTCCGTTGCGGTGTTGATTCCGTAGATTTCGCGCTGCGATTCTTGAGGGGAAAGGGAGAGGAGACCTTGGAGATCAAAACCCCTCAATCCATCAGATCAGAAACCCACTGAATCGAGCGAATTAGATCGGATTTCACAGCGGTAGTGCCGGAGCAGCACAGTGCTCTCCCGCCGGAGGTTGGGGACGATCCAGACAGGTGGGACCCACCTATCGGCGAGCACACCGAGAGAGACGGGCGGCCGCAGGCCATGGGCCGAGCGCGCGTGGAGAGAGGTTAAGTGCACAACAATGGGCCAGATTCGGCCCGTGCACAGGAAAGGGGTTTTTATTTTCTTTTTCTTTTATTTTAATGCTATGACTCAATTTAATTCACCAAAAATACTTCCCTTAATTAAATAAATCCCAGAAAATTTCATAAAATAGATAATTAAGCAAAGCATTTTATAAAATTATTTCCAAGTCCATTTTGCTATAGATTTTTCTCTGATTTTATTATTTTCACTCCTTGAGGCTTTTAATTTAATTTCTAAAATTCTTTTTTCTCATTTATTTTTATATGGGGGATAAATTCAGGGTGTTACAACACCCACACCAAGTTCTCCTAGACCCCATCCGCGCCTCTGTCGCCGCTTTGCGCCATTGAGACGCCGTTGCCGTCCTCTTCCCGAGCTTCGCCGCTGCCAATCCCCTCGGCTCGCCGTCGTTCGCCGCTCTCCGTCTGTCGCCGCACCCCAGTGAGCACCCCGTCACATTCCTCACCTTCTCCGTCGCTTGCCGCTGCCCTCCGCCACGTCGGATGGTCGCCGGCGGCGACCATCAGGCCACGCGCACCGGTGGGTTCAACCTCGGCTCAACCTCAGCCGTCCGATCTGCCCAGCAGATCGTGACCACTCGCGTACGCCCATGGCACGCCCGCATGCGTGGATTGGGTCCATGTGCGCCGTCCTCTCCGCGTCGCTGACCCGTGGGCCCCGCTTGTCAGCGTCGGTTTCCCGTGGTCCGCTGACGCAATAATCCTCTTTAATTGCACAACAAATCGATTAATAATTAGTTTTATACAGGAAAATCACTTTAAAACTTTAAAAATCCATAACTAATTCATACGAGTTCCAATTAATTCCATCCAAATCTCATTAAATCTAGAAAAATGTCAAGAATCCATTAAAATTACTTTCAACCCCTATTTTAGTGTCAACATGTACTATTTTTAATTGTTTTTGCTTTGTTTGCTATAGAATCCGACACAGTAGACCCTCCAGTTTACTATGAAGTTGTTGTTGAGTTCGCCAAGCCGGAGCAAGGCAAGTTACATTGTTTTCTCGATCATTTTGTACCCATTTCTTGCAAAAAAAAATTGAATTAATAAACATGCATTATTTCATCATTTCATGTAGGAAGGTTGGCCTATATAAATACAATTTTAATTGCTATGACTTAATTCCTCCTGTATACCTTTGTAGCTAGGTAATAATATGACTCGTGAATACCGTTAAGATGCTTAGCCATGCTTAGAGACTATTAGCTCACATGGGGAAATAAATGCTATTATTTACATTTATTGTTTGACTCTATGTCGGGAAATGAAACTTCGGATATGTTCATATTAAACTACTAAAATTGGACCTAAATGGTGGGCTGTGGGTGCATGGTTTTGTTCGTCGCACCCATGGCAATTAAGGACCGGTTCGCGGAATCCCCTTGGGCAACTAATCGTACATTCCACAAGCTAGCGTGGGCAACAGCTGTGCTTGTAGCGTCTCTTCTCCCTTTCCTAGGCACCGTTGGTGAGAATGGGCGTGAAGGAGTTGGGTTGGCTCGGGGTCGGGTTGATCGGCTTTCGGATCCATTGTGGCACAAGGGGGTAGCCTGGCCGATATGGTGTGCCCTGTCGGCAGGTGCAATCTCACCGTGGTGTGGATGGTTAGGGAGAGGATACGTGAACGGTCCTGTCATAGCCTCTCGCGGGGTGTCGTGGTGACACGCCGGCACACGGGAACATGTGTGGGGCTGTGTCTTGTGGGTACAGTTGTACATCTCTGGCCAGAGTAAAATCTATTCAAATAGCCGCACCCGTGGTCATGGGCATTTTGGTCAAGACTCACCGTGATTAGTCTCACTAAAATAAATTGACTTAAAATTTGCTATAGTGATAGGATGGATGGTTGGGCCTAGTTAACATGGTGTAACGTTGATCAGTGGAGAATTAATATTGTTCAATTAATCAACCTTTTTACTGTTTACGAACTACTATTGTTTACAATGGCTTTTACGCAAATCAACCTCTAGCCTATCTTTGTCTCCAGTGCATTGTGCATATTTGAGGGTGTGACTTGTTGAGTACTGTGGATAATACTCAGTCTTGCTCCCTTTCCCGTCTCAGTGGTGGAGTACCTGTCGGACGAGGACCATTAGAAGGACTAGGTTTGCTCCGCCGTCAAGACGCCTGTGGAATGGAAACCTCCACTTGGCTAGTTGTATATAGGCTTTATTTATCTTTACCGCTGCATTTATGTAAGACAATTTTATTCTGTTTGTAAGACGCACTCTATATGGTAACTTGGTATTGTGTGCCCTAACTTTCCTGGACAGGGATTTATTACACAGAAATGCTCAGGATTCCGATTACGAATTTCTGGGTGTTACAGAGGTGTTCCGGTGAACGGCGGCATCTCGCGGCGGGGGTTGACACCGGCGGGGAGAGGAGATCAAGGGGAATCTTTTGATTGGCTCGGATCGGGTTGCCAGCGGCGGAGGACAACCAATGGCGGGAACAACAGAGGCGGCGGTGAGAGAGATGTCCGGTGAGCGGCAACGGAGGGAGGCAGAGAGTGGAGGGGTTGGCCGGCGGCCTGGACATTTGCCAAGAGAGACCGGTGGCGACGTGCGGCTACACACGGCGACGGTGAAGGAAGAAACAAAGAGTTGGGACGGGAAAGCTCACCGATGGCAAGGAATGGCCTCGCCGGTGGCGTGCTGGGAAGATAGGGACGCCCGTGGGGGAAAGATATCGTGCGAGGATTGTCTGGGCTCCGGGACACGTGCTCGGGTTCGTGCGGCGGAGGTCGACGCGTTGGCAAATCTCGGCGACGGTGCAAGCAGGTGCTGACGGTGTTGGGGGCGACGGCGGTTGCACACCTGTTTTCCTTGGAAACCCGAAGCGGGAGAAGAGGAATTGGAGCTCGGGGAGGGGAGGGTTTTATAGGCGAGGAGCGGGGTAGCTAGGTCATTTAGGGGGGCAATCATGGAGGGGAGAAGGAAATGGCGCCGGGGCAAATTTTTGGGCGGCCCGGCCAATTGATCGACGACGGAGGAGTGCTGGGCAGTGGAGGCGGTGGATCAGATGGCGGCTTTTGAAATCCGTGCACAGGTAAGCGGGCGCGCAAGAGGACGACGATGACATCAGCTTGGCGGCTTTTGACCGAGCAACAGTGGTGAGAGAGAGAGGTGAAAGGAGGGGGAGAGATGGGGAAAAGGGCAGCAAGGTGCGCCCAACTATTGGCGGCTAGCAGCGGCCATGGCGGGGCCAGGCGGGCCGCGTTGACGTCGGGCGTCTATGGAGGTTTTTTGACCGAACGGCTTCCGGGCGTGAGGAGGGGAAATGGGACGGCGATGGGAGGAAGAAGACGATGGTGGGGAGATCGATGGCTGCGCGGCGCTCGAGGTCACGTGGCGAGGATCCAGGCGATGCGGGGCGATGCGCGGGCGAGAGAGATCGAACGGCGGCACGGGAGCTCAGGGGGGCACGTGGCAGCCATCCGGCCGCTGCGGGGCGGTCTCGCGCGGCTTCTTGCTGGGTCGGGCCATGGGCCACGCGGCAGTGCAGGAACAGAGATGGGCCGAGGCCGGGAGGAAAGGGGAGGAAGGCGGCCCGAGGAGAACAATACCCCTTTTCTTTTTCCAGGAACAGTACCCCGAGGAGATTTTGGGGGGTTTGATTTGAGATTTGAATTCAAGGCATATTTTTGAACTCAGAGAAAACCAGGAATCAAAGGAGAGTGTCCCAAGAATGGATTTTGGTATTTTTGAGTAACTTTTTGTATTTCTAGCTTTGAGTATTCGAGATGGAATTCAAGGAAGAGGAAATTGAATTTGAATTCAAGTCACCTTATTGGAATTAAGATATTTCAAGGAGTCAAAGGAGGGAAATATCCAAGGGATTTTAGGGGGAACAAATCCAAAGGGGATTTTTGACATATTTAGGAATGATTTGTATTGTGACTTTGAAGGAATATTTTGGAATGGACTCAAAAGAGGTAATTCAAAGGGATGCCTCGAGTATTTTTTTTGGAATAAATGTTTTTGACTTCAAGGACTTTTGAGTGGGAAAACAGGGAGAGGAATATTAGGTTTCTGATCCAGAGAGTTTGAACGAAGATCGAAGAGGTATATTTCCGAATGGATAGGAAGGAACTTGCCGTTAGGGTTTTGGGATGCGAATTTGAATACAGCGGTTCGAACTTGGGGATTATTTTCAGAACGGAGGTTTTTGAGAGGTTGCGTTTCGAGATCGAAGACAAGGAGACAACTGAGATTCAGACACGACTTACGACACAGCACACAAAAGAGCGAAATTTTCACGTATAGATTTTATCAAAATAGAGTTTAACGTCTCGCTGAAAGCGGGGTGTTACACAAAACGAGCTCAGGCAGTTTGCTAGTGGTGCCAACTCGGATGGCCGAGGAGGGAGCAATGGCGTCGTTGCGGGCTCACTTTGTTGGTGTCAACATGCTCACAGATGAGGTTGGTCAAAAAAAATGTTGGGTAAATTTCACAAACTACAGATACTTTGATCAAACTATCGGTATACTTAAAAACTAAGAAATTTTTTTTGCATGATTCAAATGAAAACCTTTTCCAACGATTTCTCCTCTACTACTTCTAAGAGACTTTTTCCCCTCGGAGTGTACGACGGGATGCTTTGAAAACTACAGATTTAAGGATGTGTATCACAAAATAATAGATTTAGCGTCAAAATTTTCACAAAGCTACAGATTTAAGGCATTGTATCACAAAATACAGATTTAACATCAAGTTCATCACAAAACTACAACTTTTGTAACTTAAGAAAAAACAATAGTGGTATGGATCTAAACTCTAAAATATATATTTCTTTGGTAACTTCATTACTTAATCTTTAGTTTTGTGATACGATGCCTTAAATCTATAGTTTTACGATAAATTTGATGTTAAATCCATATTTTTTTGATACACATCCTTAAATATATAGTTTTGTAATAGTTTGGTCAAAGTACGTGTAGTTTTGTGAAATTTACTCAAAAATGTTTATTTGTTCTTTTCTCTCATTTGAGTATCTTTCATTAGTTTATGATTAGGATGCATTCTTGTTTGGGTTGGACATTTGTATTTGGCAGAAATCATCTTTTTTGTGTGTGATTACATTCTTTATCTGTTCTTGTTCTTGCTCTTGTTCATGATGGTTCTTCTTCCTGTTCTTGAATGAGGGGCAGTGGCTAATGGTAGATGACCTGATTAGCTGGACCTATGCCAGCCAGCGGAAAAAGGAGGTCGGAGTGGATGTTTGGATTCCTATAGAATTCCTATATTTTCACAAAAAAATACTACACTATTCCTCGTAGTACAGTAGCCAATCTAAAAAGAAATTGTGAATCCTGCAAAAATCCCGTAAAAACCATTTGCTCCAAACAAGCCATTAATAGTAACATTAATAATAATTACATGTTTTTAATTAATTAATAGTTAACCATGATCATTTCATCCACCCTCATCCATCGAAAAATTTGGCTCATCCCATCCACGTACAAAACATTTAACTTGGATAACCCTACAAACATGGATAGGTAACCCTATCCCACCCAACCTTGCCCACGAAGCAAACGGACCCATAAACAAATGAAGACAAACAATGGACCATAGATTTCTCAATATACAGGAATTGAGTTATAATAGCTGCTGCAGAACCATGGAAGATAAACAGGCATCATATGACAAAAAAGAACAAACATTTACACTTCGTGGCATTACTGGATAATCAAGCAACACAAAGACAAAAAAAATGCATACGGCATACCCTACTAAGAATTAAGCCATAGCCTGCGATACCATGATAGAACAACACGATCATATAGCTAAACAAAATTTTCATAGAATAAGGACAGTTAGCGAACAACTAGTACCAATGGAATAAACAACACTAAAAGCTATAGCCATCAACCTAAACAATAAATGTGATAATAGAAAGCATTTTAAGAGAACTGACAGCAGTTCAGCAGAGCATAGGTTATAATGAAAATAGCACATAAACTCTTCACAAATCATCTGTAAAGCCTTTCAGGGCGTTATTTGTATACCATTACCAGATCAAATAAATACAAATATCGAAAAGCAGGCCATTTGTTTAAATGAAATTAGGCCTCATAGTAAAATCCTAATCTTAGCATACCATAAAAGATGAACTTTAGGGGTAGATATCTAAAATCAAAATTAAGTCCTTATAAGCATATACTCATGATAGAATTGCCAGATTGTTCTTAGATAATTAAGACTGATTAAATTTACATTGACATGTGCAATTGTTGATCAACAAGCCACATATGTGCAAGCACAATGATTGCTCGCCACATGAATTGCATCAGCTAACTTAAACATAAAACATTAAGCGCTACATACCTACCTGCATTAACAATATTACTACTAGCAAAGCATTTCCCTGGAAATTACTTGAAATTCGAAGCCCTCACGACCTGAAATGAGTATGTCCCAATCACGACATAATAGCAGTAATACAAGAACAGACAAAACACCACTTCCAAAACGGATCATCTTAACATAGCATAAATATAATACGATAACTCCTCAACATAGGTAACAGGCAAAACCATATTCCAGAGAGACTACAATAGAGTCTTAAACATCTCAATCGCATCCATTTCACAATGTCAAAAAGGTTCAGGGCTAAGCTTAAAAAGACTAAACTTGAAGTAAAGCAGTAGCTAGATGTAGAACCAGACAAGTAGCTCCATTAATAGGGTGGAAAGGAGAACACCGCTCTCCAGGACGATCTCTCAACGGTAGGACTTCTGGAACCTGGCGCGGGCACCGCGACCACCGAACTTCTTGGGCTCGCAGCGCCTGGGGTCGGCGACGAGGAGGGTGCGGTCGTAGCGGGCGAAGATGTCCTTCACCTCCTTCTTGGACGCCTCGTCGACGTACTTCTGGTAGTAGGCGACGAGCGCCTTGGCGATGGCCTGGCGGATCGCGTAGATCTGCGACGTCTTCCCTCCGCCGCGGACGCGGATCCGCATGTCGATGTCCTTGAAGCGGGAGCGGCCGGCGAGCATGATGGGCTCGAAGGCCTTGAGGCGGAGCATCTCCGGCCTGATCAGCTCGATCGGGACGCCGTTCACCTTGATCAGCCCGCGCCCCGGCTTGCAGTAGGAGACGGCCACCGCCGTCTTCTTGCGGCCGAAGCACTGGACCGTGCCAGCCGGCGGACGTGTGAGCGCGGCAGCCATGGTTGCGGCGGCGGCGGCTTAGGCGGCTTGGTGCGGGAGGGAGGGAGGCGGCGGCGAAGAGAAGGGATCGTTTGGAGAGAGTGATTTTATAGCGAGGGCATTAGGGTTTAGCTCTGGTGCTCTCGACTCTGACCATGACATGTGGGCCATGGGCGATAGTTGGGGCCCCATGTAGCACGCGGATCATGTAATCGAACGGCAGAGATGGGCCGGGCTAGAATTAATTGGGCCTTTCACGAGCCCAACTGGTGCTCGCTGGTAAAAAGCCATCGGGGAGGAGGCGGCGAGCTAGGGTTTCGGCCCTCACGAACACTACTTGATCTTATCCGAGCGAGCCGTCCGGCGGCGGCGCGGCGGCCGGGGTCGCCTCTCCGGCATTCGCGCCGTCACCGCCGCCCTCTAACGGTTGGCGGAAAAGGTGGCGCGCTTTGTTGGGGGAAACGAGGCGGCCTTGGTATCCGTGGCAGCCGCCGGCGGTGAGCGATGACGACTGCCCGCGGTCGGAGCGCGCGCGATGATGGCCGCGCGGGTTCACCCAAACAACAAACAGTTCACAATATTTGCGTTTTTTCAGCCGTTGTTTGTTGAAATTTTTTTACTTTTTTTCATATTTGGATTTTCACTCGTTTCTCTTTGCGTATTAGTCAATGTTATGTTGGATCAGCCTTCGGTTGTTCTTTTCATGGAGCGATTTTGTATAGCCTTTTTGGTAATAGTGGATCCAAAAGCCCTTCTTTTTGTGCGGAATGTGTTAAGAGTAGGCATACCAATGTTTGTAATTGAACATGTACATTCATATGGTAACAATTTACATTGTACTTGTTGAGCTCACTTCGTGTATGAAAACCTTGTTTTCAACATATCGCATTTTACTTTCTAATGAAATGGTTATGAATCATAGCTTAATCTAACAGATGGTGGTGCACTCTGTGCTTGATAAAGAGCCTGTAGCTTAATTTTTATGTATTTCCAAATTAAAGTATCACTCCACTACAGTTGAGTGAAATGTACATTAGTATGCCATGTTTTTGGTGTTTTCCTAAAATCAATCAACTATTAGCTTAAGCTTTACTTCACGAGAATGATATACAGAATTCAATTCTACTAACCAAACGGAGCCTTAGAGGATGGTTCCTCAGGAACTGAGGCCAGTCCCTTGAATGGTGAAGAAATCAAATTTCTTGGGTCCTTGAAAAATCTAGAAGATACACTGTTAAGTCCGTGTCCTCCTTGCTATGCATGGGTGACGTGAAACCTGATTTCTCCTTGGTTTGGAGAGCTAAGATCCCTTTGAAATCATGATTTTATCATGGTTTTTCTTCCACAATGCGTTTTAATGGTTTTGGTGAAACATGTGTTAGAAAAATGGCCTCATGACATGACTTGTGCCTTATTTTTATCAACCTGAATTAGATCAACATCTTTTCTTGACTTGCAGCTCTGCAAAAGTTTGTGGGGGAACACTACAGTAACAAGTATCTAAATTCTTTTGTTGGATGCATGGCCTTTGTTTCACCATTCTAATGGCTTTATTTGGCATATCTTAAAAATAGGTAACAATGCTTATCTTGAGGGCAAAAACTAAAATATACGTTGATGTGATCTTTGGTGTTTCTACAAATTTGCTATGGGCAGGTTTAAGCATGGAGGAGGTGAAGCTACTTCTGGAAGCCAAAGGCGGTTAGCCTCTGAACTCGATTCTGAACATTGGTCAGGCAACACAAGGGGTTGCGTGGTTGCATCACCTGGAAGATGGCGACTATGTTGAAGAAAACTAATGCAGTCATGAAGCTCACATTATGTGTTCCTGTTTGTAGTCTATTCACTGTGACGCGTCTTTTGTCACTGGATACTTTCCTTTTAGGTTTACTAGGTCTAGCTTAAGTTTGGCTACTAGAGGTCTGATAGGCAGGCTTGTGTAGTCTGATCACTGCTGCCTAGTGTACTCTGAACCATGTTATATCTAATGGAAGTGGCTACCCAGTTAAAAGAACTCAATGAACTACTGGTCTGTGGTTTTTATTTTCCTGATGATTGCCAACGGCAAATTGCAGATTCAGATAGATTAGTGTATGCAGATAGCTTGTTAGAATGAAATAATTACAGTTTTAGCTGCCATCAGATTTTACGAAGAATACAAGTGCTGTTCAGAGTTTGCCAGGATTCAACCTGAGCTTTTCTTGGACCTTTTTTCAGTTCAACAGGAGGTAGGAGTAGGGCGCGCTTCCGAATGGTGGACACATTTTAAGCCTAGGGTACGTTAACTAGATGCCTAATAAGTGCTAATCGTACCAAGGACATTTAGGATTTCTTCCTCTGAACTGTGATACATGGAATTCACAAAACAGATTGAAATGACATTTTGCATGCAGGATGTCTTCCTGTGATAGATGGAATTCACAAAACAGATTGAAATGATAGCTCCATTGTGTGCCAACAGCAAAATGCAAAAAACGACTGAAAACATAAGACAGTTTAACCTACTATATGGTCCAAGTCTAATGTTGTTCACAACATTATGTTCAGAAAAAGAACTTCGCCACCCTCTTTTGATTTACTTTACGAGTATATGTTACAGAAACAAAACTCTTTTCGCTGCCAGTATACACTTCAGTTGGACAGCCTAATCCTAAGCTATGAGTCTTCTTTCTAAGGAATGAACAACAATTAACCTGAATATCTTTACATCTCATTGTTCCTTACCAATCTGCCCGATTATGTTCGTGAAACCACACGAGGCATATGCAACTGATGCGTCACTGAAATGCTAGTTAGATTAGCCAAAGCCCTAGATAACATACATACACTGTCTTCCTGCTTATTTCTTCCTCTGCCAGATCCTGAAAATCTTCTAGACTTTTGCGCCTTCTCCCTGTTTATTTTCCTCCTCTATCATATCTTGAAAACCGTCTAGACCTATGTGCCTTCAGGCGGATTGCTGGCACCTTTCTAGCCAATGCTTGCCAGATCATTTGGACTGCATCGTCCTTCTGAGACGGGTATTGATACTCAAAATGTTTATCCACTTCTTTCAGCCTTTGCCACATCCTTATCCATTGATGCTTGCTTACTCCTCTAATCAGCCTCATCAAGTAACCCTTTTTGACAGCATCAGATGAGCGAACAAAGATGGAAAACTTGGAATAGTCCAATGCATCTTCATAAGGAAGCTCGATGTCATCACTGATGATAACAGGGACGCAATGACTTACTATAGCGTCAAACAGGCGATTGGAAGAAGGGGTGTCCCCTGCAATGTTTAGGCAAAACTTTGATGAGTGCATTCCCTGACTGGCTTTGCTGGCCCCATGGTCCTGGACACTTCCAAAGGCAAAATAAACATCCTTTTCGTCTTTGAGCATATAATATAGCTCCTGCCGGATGTTTCCTCCCTGGACAAATATAATGCAGTATATTAATCCACGAATCACTAGTTCTGTAACATATAGTAAATCAATGTCTACATGCATCTACATTAGCTTCTAAAAAAGGATACATATCCAGCTGACACAAATTAAGTTTTGATACAGTAAATTGTTCTGTTGGTGAAGGCATAAATTTCTTGACTAAATTGTCTGGTATGTTGCCTATTCTAATCTTTTTCTGTTAATACCACAGTGTTGAAACAGGGAACATCTGCTGATGCGTCAATATTCAAACTTTTGAGTTTTGACAATTCATATCTTGGAGCATCTGTTAATTTGTTGATATTTGGAATATTGGAGATTAATATTGACGTCATACTCAGTAAGACGTTCATAAATGGATCATGGATCATGTGTTCTGTACTAGTGCAGTCAAATCGTATCTTAGTCCAAATTCATTAATGGGTCATGGGTTCTGAATTTTGCACAGACAGACAGGCAGAACTACTTGTCTACCTTGACAGAAACTTGCAGTTCCAACAAGCTCCATGTGGTTTGAAGCAGTTACTCCTGAATATAAACACTCTTTATTTCTATTAACCTATCCTGCTCAAATTCTCAATTGCAACCACACATTCTTTTTTTTTTTCTTTTCAGGGAACATGCAGGAGGGCTGCATGCCTTTAATTCAATGAAGGAAGATAGAGGTAGACACAACGTGCGCTTGATCAATTACTACCCTTAACTGATTAGTGACCAAACAACATAAACAGGAGTATCATGAGGGGAGGGGGGCACTGAGCTAAATAAACACGATCCCGCTTTGAAAGCTCAACCTCGGAGGAATCAGTTTCGCCGGTCCAGTGACTTGGCATAAAAAGGCGAGTTGGGTTCTTCCATGTCGTGCACTCCTGCTTCTTCATACCAAGAAGACGTTTGGCGTTATGAACCGTGGCTGCCTACCTGCTTTGGTTGGTAGGGGCAGCTCCTCCGTTGTGGGTAAACGGGAAACCCGACTCTAAGAACCCGAGGAAAGGCTGCACTGCTTCCGTAGGGGAGTTAAGACCGGAGCTTAAGCGAGCGGCATGAACAAATAGTATAGGTTGAGGTGAAGCTACGTTACTAAGGAAAAGTAAATCAAAGACGAATTCTGAATATCTTTTCCGGGTTTTTGGAGTTAGCTCACCCTCATGAGATCACGACCCTTTGTCCCGCCCATTGTAGCATGTGTGTCGCCCAGGGCATAAGAGGCATGATGACTTGGCCTCATCCTCTCCTTCCTCCGGCTTAACACCGGCGGTCTATTCAAGGTTCCAAGCTCATAGTGGCAACTAAACACGAGGGTTGCGCTCATTGCAAGACAACCCAACATCTTACAGCATGAGCTGACGACAGCATGCACCACCTGTGTCAGCGTTCCCAAGGGCACCCCTCTCTTTCAAGAGGAAAAGAGCATCCAACGCAAAGCAACCAACTTCCTTAACAAGCCCTCGAGCCTCCTTTGTGGAAAAGCAATTCAGTTTCGAGGGCAAACCACTCACTAGCGTAGAAATCTATATACTAGAAGCGTGGGGTAACTTCGCATTCCATTCCCAATCAGAGCCCGTGTTGGTTACTGAGACCTTCTTGTTGAGCAGCATTTTCCCGGCAATCTCTGCTTATTAGGGTGGCCTCTAACAGGTCGGGGAGTACTCAAAATCTTGCTCATATGCCTCGCAAGATTGAACATCTGCGAAAGTCGTCTCGAAGTTCTGACTCTCGAGAGAAAGTCTTGCCTTTGGCGGGAGGACTCCTTCTGACTACACAACTTTACATAAACAACTAATTCCAAACACACATTCCAAACCTTCTCGAAGTTTGCTTTGTCTGATTTGGCTAAATGGTCTTTCCTTGGCATAAAAGACAGGTTCTTGGCATTTTAGATAGCAGCTGTAATAAAACTATAATGCTTAAGGCAAGCGAAGAAACTAAACACTACATGCTATCGACATTATGTTATATTGACACCTCAGAGAGTAAGAACTTGATCTGCATAGCCGAATTTATAAGCAAAGTTGTTGTTTGTTACCTCCTTCCTGTAAATTGCTCCCCGGAAGTATAATAGCGTCGGTCGGTCATCGAACCCAGCAGAGTCATTCAAAAACGTCTTAGCCATATGCTTGTAAGGGGCAATGACATCCTTCTCCAAGTTGGCTACCCTTGGGTGGTACCTCCCGAAGTCAGACAGCACGAACACTGCCGGGAACAGCACTGCCCGAGCATGGAGCAAGCTATTTGGGTGGTGCGCGACAATGACATGGTCGGCACCACCCGACCTCTTCCACTCCGGCTGCTCCATCAGGTATCTGACCAGCTGCTCCTGCAGCGCCTTGTCCCTGCTCACCTTCTCCGGCGGCACGGCCCTGGAGTGCCGATTATAGCTGAGGGACGCGAAGAACGGCACAAAGACCACGTCGGCGTCGCGGGAATCGGCGACCCTGACGGCGGGTCCGCACGGCGTCGACGAGGAGGACAGGAGGTCGAGCGTGAGCCAGTACTCGACGCTGTGCTGCTGGTTGAGCCCACCGGGGTAGCGCGGGGCGGGGCCGCTGCCAACATCCGGCCACACGGCACCTCCAGCTGGCGGCGGCGCCCAGCCGAGGAGGCCGAAGTGGAACTCCGGCGGCAGGTCGTACATGAAGACCCTGATGGCGGCGCGGCTCGGGTCGCATCTTGCGGCGGCCGAACTGGAGCTGGGGTCGTCAGGGCGGCCATTCTCGTCAAGAAACGAGAGCTCTTTGGCGGCAGTGGCTGTTTTCGAATCCGCAGCCTCTACGGCCGAGGAGAAGTCGGCGGCGGGGACCGGGAGGCCTGTGTCGGCGGGGCGCCAGCGCGCGCCGGTGGCGGCGAAGAGGAAGATGGTGGAGGCGACGAGGAGGGTGGCCGCCGCAAGCGGCAGCAGGAGTGTGCGGGCGCGGGGCGGCATGGGGAGCACGGGTCATGGCCGGATTGGTGGAGTAGGAGAGAGCATGGTGGAGCCGTGGAGGCGGATCGATCTCCCTAGGCTGGAGTAGCCATGGATGGGAAAGGAGAGGAAGGGGAACAAGGCTTTGCCTCCTTGCGACGCGATGCGAGAAGACGACGACGAGGTGAACCCAAGCAGGCTGATGGGCCGTATTAAGGCCCATATAAAGTGGGCCCTAATCTTTATTAATGGGCCACATGTATCCTTGTGGGCTGCAGATCAGTTTAGCTTAGGCTTCCTCTCAAATCTCAATCTTGACGTGATGACATCTCATCCTGTTCATGCAAGCATCGCTGCTTCAGAGAAGAAACAGGAGCATGCTGCATGCAGTGCCCTCTGGGTTGGGTTCAAACAGGAAGATGAGAGGATTCAAGAAGCAACGTTGGTCCTTGAGTGGATGAAATAATCAGGAAGGAAGAGAAGAGAAGAGATAGATGCAGATGCTCTCTCTATCTGGATCGTTTTGCTATTGCGATCGCCATCAGTAGTCACTAGCTACAGAAGGAGAGGAGATGCAGATAAAAAGATGCCTCTTGTCTCCGAGAGACCAATTCATTCCGTCCCGTTTCAGATTGTCGCTGCTCACAACGCCCGATTGGACGCGAACCAGATATGATGATCCATCTACTGCAATATTACATTACAGTGGCAGGCACGCTGGCCCTACTCGGACCCTTCTTCTCCAGTTGCTCACCTACGTATCATCCATCGATTTGACGGCTGCAGATAATCGCAAGTATAATTAAGTTTCTGGTTTCTTGCCGTTCTGCTTTCTGCTCAGAATTGTGCTAATGTCTGAACCTGCTGCTCAAATCAAACTGTTCTTTTATATCTTTGATGAAAAGTTGTCGAACACTCCAGTTGTGAATTGTGACATTCATGTAGGCTGGACATTGATGCAAGCAACCAGATTTGCGGTGCGGGAGGCCAAGCTGGCCGAAAAGAAAGCCTTCAATTGCACGCCACACGCACACTCTCACATGCAACAAACAATTTCACATCCGTCGCATTGCAATGCAACGGACGCCAGCCAATTTGCAACCACTGTATGTTGTTGGATCTCAGCATAAACGGCTTTGGTAGGGGACCTCCACCTTCATATCCTTCTCTCCAACAGTACTGTGTCGTTTGATTGCTGCATGCAATGCTACTGTAGTACTATGGTGAGAAGAAAAATTAGTATGATCAGCTGAATTATTCCAGTGATGGCGACTCAAACCAATCGTGTACATCTGACCTATGATGGCCCTTCATGGCAATGGCTTTGATAAAAAAACATTCTAATCGCCAGAGAATAGTAGAAGAAGAAGACACCAGAGTTGATGAACCTTAAAGTGAGTGTGCCCCAGCTTGTCCTAATATTTCTCTTATGATTTGATTCGATTGGTGGAGCCAAATTATACCACATTATCCACCATCCAGTAGGCCCCTATGTTGCCTGCTAGAGTACTTTATAAGGTCAAAATTGAGCCCCCTATTTCCTTACTCAAGCATCAAGATTCAAGAGTGGTACTTGGCAAATCCATTTAATCCAGTGTGTACCTGGTTAACTTTTCAAAGATTTGGTTGTCATGATACTGACTGAGGGGTAGCTCGTGGGGTACAACTAACAAAACTAACTAGTATATCATTATATTTCTTCTTTCAGGTTATTATGATAAGCTAGTTCTTAGCATTTTACTCTCAAATTCAATGTTTGGATGTAAGTAAATATGGGTAAAAACTTATTTAGAACTTTAGTGCATACCAGCATAACCCCCTGTAGAGATAACTAGTACTTTTCATCAAGTGCGTCTTTCAATTTTTGAACCATAAGAGACAATGGCAATGGCATCTGTAAAACAATATATTATAAGTTATTTAAAGTTGATGGAGATATAAAAACATCGTTGTACTAATTATAGGGTCTTAAGAGATTAAGTTTTAAGGAAAAGGACTTCAGGTGCTACTAGTTTGTTAGATATTCCTATTATAAAACCGAGACTAAAATCGACATCAGTAACCAAACGCGGAAGAACAACATAAGAAATCTAAACTTGATGACGACACCGAGACACGATATTTATTAATTAGGCTCAGCCGAAGCCTACAATCCTACATCCCCAAGACACTGATTACGGGTATTTCTTCCCGATCCAGCATAATTACAGCGTATCAGAGTTACAACGACTCTCGACCGATACGCCGCCAGCCAGTCGTTCTCTCTCGTGTATATTAGGTCACCATGCGGTTATAGCATATCTGTCACTCTATTTAAGAGAGAATTTAAGATAGAGTTTGACTCTAAAACTATCATACCTATTATAACTCCAAGTTATAAACTGTAACCGATTTTGTACACCTATTTGACACAAACACTAACAATTCCTTTCTTTTTAACAGTGATGTTTGCTAGAATCCTAAGAAAAATGAATTGTTCCATCGATAATGCCAGCAAGATCAGAAGCAGAATTCGAGTTACTTGATTTCTTAGACTTCTAGGTAAGAATCTAACAGTAACAAGTCTACCTCACGGTTCAGGGTTCACGCTACCCTGTCCTTTGTGGGAGTAGCTATATAAGATATTATTTTGTTGAAAAACTTTAACTACGCTGTAACTAGAGTATAACTTATATACTCGAAGACAGGTTTGGTCGCTGAGTACGACCTTTCTGTAGCTTTGTCGCCGCGGTTGGGGTTCTACTTTTATCGTTTCTACAGCCCATCATTTTCCTTTTCCTGAAGAGAGATCTCAACTTGACAAAGCAGATGTCATGGAATCTTTCACATAAATCACAAGACCTCAACCTGGGACAATCTCCACGTTCATTGCATTCAGTAGATTAGATTTCCTTTTACCAAGCATGGAAGAACCTGCTTAATTAAAGTCTTAGGTTTGTGAGACGAGCTAGCAATCACACAGATCAATGGTGGTTGATAGACAGAGGGACTGCAGGTAATTCAGGAGAAATGGCATGATTTCATCATGCTCAAATGTGGCCAATAGGCCACATATATGCATAACTGAAATTAGGTATGTTCTGAAGATGTACAGGAAGGTCCCATACCATAATTCTCTACATAACAGAGAGTACAGCTTGGCATCATTGATCAAGTGGACAGACTTGTTTCTGAAAAATGGAGAGGTGCCACAAGCAAGCAAGTAGCAAACAGATGAACAGAAGAGTCAATTGGAGAAGAGTGCTTCTCAATCCAAGCTCCCATGTGGATCCAAGAAACTTCCTCTCAAGCCTAAATTTCCTTCTTTTGTGCTCTGTGTTGTGCACAAGTCACTGAATCTCTGAATTTTGACTTTCTTCCCCCATCTCTTTGCCTTTTCTTTAAGATGTCCATGTCAGTAAACGAAAACCTGTCACTATGTTAGCTATTGGACGAATCTCGATCAACCTAAGAGATGCATAAGACGTTTCGTCAAGTCAATTCAGATCTAATCTTGTCCACTAAAGGTCTAGAGGACCTACTTAAAATGCCAGTTAGTTGGTGATTGGTGGTCCTTAAACTAAATGGCACACGAGTCACCGGACGGAATGGTCTGCTACTGCAGTTGCCATCTGGTAGCAATAGCACAAGAGGACAAGTTAAGATATGCCTTTTTCCAAGTGAAAATATTTTAGCACTAGCAACAGAAAATAACAACCAAACTAGCTAGATCATGCATAATGTGCCAACGTGCTCACCAAGCTCATTTCTAAGAAGATAATAAAATAAGAATCTGCTCATTGCTTCTCTAAGAAAACAACTTAGGCACCGTTCAAAAGGCCATGTGGGCTTAACTACTTCCTCGTTTTTTATGAGTATATTTTCTAAACCGTTAAACAATATATTTTTAAAAAAACTTTCTATATGTAAATTTATTTAAAAATCAATAAATTTATTTTTCAAGTTTATAATAGTTAATACTTCATTAATCATACACTAATGATCTACCTAGTTTCGCGTGTGGCTGATAAGCTGCTACTTACATGAAAAAGGATAAACAAAAAGCACAATGTGTAACTACTGATTAACACTCACTCTAATATGTTCTTCCTAAGTAAATTAATTATTTATGAATTATCATGCATAATATGTGTACTATTGCTCTACAGAATAGAAAGTGATACTAAGGCTACTCTCAATGGAGAGTTTTATGGGGGTTTCATTCTCATTAATTAGCATACCACATAAGATTTTCTGATGACGTGGCATCAAATTTAAGAAGAGAGAAACCAGTTTCATATATATGAAACCACATATACACGGATTGATGAGTCATAAAATTGAATGCTATTTGGAGCCTATGAAACTACGTCATGAAATTATACATTAGGGAGGTAGCTTGAAACATCATTTTATTTCCTTGTTGCTCACGTGGCTATCTTAGAATTATCAATATAAAACCCCCATTGAGATTAGCCTAAGCTATCAATCTCTCCAAGACATTCATGATACCAGTGCCGGGTTAGTTCTGCATGACTTATTTGACCAAAAAAGGTAAAATTGTTGGTAAGTGAACAATACAAAAGTAATCAAAAAGAGTACACGCACTAGTAATACATTTAAGAAAGCAAAGTACTCCTACATGTAAAGTAATTAACGGGACAAAATGAAAAGGAGAGACTTTTTCTCATCTCCTCTCCATATAAGTACGTACCACCATCCAAAGCCGTGATACCAAAGCTTTTCCATTCCTCTCTTCATCCCCTTCTCCTCCTCGCCACCTAACGTCGTTGACGGCCACCGGCGGCGAGGTGTGATCTTTGATCATCCATGGGGCCTCAGCAAGATCGGTTGGCGGCCAAGCCGTACACCAACGGCACGGCGGCGCCGGCGGCTCGGAGGAAGGAGAACAAGGTGGTGCGGTACAAGGAGTGCCAGCGCAACCACGCCGCCAGCATCGGCGGCCACGCCGTCGACGGCTGCCGCGAGTTCATGGCGTCGGGCGCCGAGGGCACCGCCGCCGCGCTCCTCTGCGCCGCCTGCGGCTGCCACCGCAGCTTCCACAGGCGAGAGGTCGAGGCCACCGCCGAATGCGACTGCTCCTCCGACACCTCCTCCGGCGCCCGCCGGTGATCGCCGTGAACTGATTCAGCCTCGTGCGAGTAGATCAGAAATTCAGAACCAGCAGGTAAGGTATTTGCATTGAAGGGATTCGGTGTGTAAATCTGATTGCGTATGAACCGATTAAAGTTTTCTTCTTTCTTTTTCATATTTTTTATTTTTGTGAACTGATTGTGTGTAATGTAACATATCTGTTGAGAAGTGTATGCATAAGTGTTCGTGTAACTGCTGTGTTCATGTACAGATTATATTCAGATGAACATCTTAATTATGTTCTGTAAAAAACTGTGCTTTCTTTTTTGGTTTTGACTAATAGTACTATATCTGAATTAATTGTTTTTCCTGCTGGAAACAGATTTTGCAGCAGTTGGTACTTGGTGGTTATCATCTGATTAGTCTTTTCAGTGAAGTACACTGTTGTTTTCTTGTTCTGACTTCTGAGTTGGCGAGCTGCCGTAGCACAATTTACTTATTTTACTAAAAAGAATTAAGGCCTCATATATTTTATTGAGTGCGGTAATTATACTATGTTATCTTGTCACTAGCATGTGTGAGGGTACATCATTTGGATCTTCATGCCTGAAAAGTTTGAGAGCTACATATATACTCTAACTCTGCAGGTCAACTGTTAGCCGTTTAAAAATCAGCTCCTTTTGGTGTTTCTGTCGTTACAGTCATTACCTAGCCTAGCTTAAGTGTTAAAACGCTAATGGCAATAATAGGGAGTAGGTTCCTGTATCAAGGGTCAAATTAAATTGTTTACCTTCAAGAGAAGAAATATTGTGTACTAAAATAAGAAATCGATTAGTCAATATGTGGAAAGAAAGCATCTAGTTTGGTGTATAGACTATAGAAGATATAGAATAGTTTACTAGTCAATTCTTCAAAGTTTAGGTATAAAAATTTAGTTGCTTCAAATTAAATTTAGTGTACTGTGTATACTGAAGCATATATATGCTAGAGATATCAGCTGTTGTCAAATGTCAATTTTAGCATCATTTTCAGGGATGTCATCACTGCATCTCACTGCCACTGCCGAAACCGCAATGTTCTTGATACTTTTCAGAGATTTGTTGTTCTACATCCATGGGAGATCAATTGGTATACCTTGGATTCATGCCACTGCACAGCAAAAATCTATCGAAACGGTTTCCACGGTCATGCAGCTATACTTAATTCCTTAACTATTATGCTTAATTTTTCGTTCCCTAGGTTATTCCAACATAATAAAGCTAAATAACAAAGTATATATACATTCGCAAATATTCTTCACCTACTATACTTGACCCCCTCCAAAAGGTGATCAGGTCCATTTTAGGTGAGTGAGCAAGCACGGGCCAAGTCCATGTGACTTGGTTCTCTGGCCAGCATCCATATATCAAAACAAAACTTTAATTCACGCATGCCAGGTATATAAATCATGCATATGCAGCTCCAGTTCGCTTTCATAATGCAGAACAACCACAGGATTGATCCTCGTGCATGTGTCCCAGTTGTATGATTGGGTTGGCAGCTTTTGATGCATATGCAATATGTTTTGGATGGTTTTTGTGCATGTATCTTGATATCTATGCAACTGTTTTTTGGCGCCCCCTAATAAATTATTTATTCTATTTAGTTTACCTTTATATTTATTAGTTATGCTACATCAATGGGTTCAGATTATTTTAGGTTTTTGGATTGAGCCCCCATATTTTTACAACCTCCAAGCTAAGCAAGCCTAGTGATGAAGGCGAAGGGGGAGGACGTATTGATGCTGGATACATTAAGCACCCCTAATTAATTAGGTCATCATAGGTAGGGTGGAAGTGCCCCGAGGGGGAGAGGGAAGGGGAGAAGTTGTCGATGTTGAGAGCGAGAGAGGGGGAGCCAGATGGTAGCATCGATCCGGTGACCCATTAGAGATGGGTGGGGATGGCTTGTTGGAGCCAAGCAAGCACAAGGGGTGTGATGACGGAGCACACGGAATGAAAGCATGCAATAAGGAGGCATGGAGTAAATTTGCATGAATCTTAGAGTAATCATAATTGTCTAGAATTGAGTGAATTTAGAAAAAAATAGAAAGAGAGAAATGCCATTGACAAATCACTATTCATAATTCTCTTATGTTTTTGTGGCTTGTGGATGGCGACTTGCTGCTTTGGTTGGGCTACTTTCACGAGCATGAAATAGCGCTTAATATTGGATCTTATTGGAATGGATAAGTTTGGAGTCATTGAGTCAATTTAATAATGTATATTCTCTGTCCTATCCTTTGTAGGACACCTTAGGAACACAAAACTATACATATATCTCTTATTTAAATATCAAATAGATTTGAAATATTTAAAATATATTGTACTATCTCCGTTCTCAAAAGGATGACGTCTTAAAATACGTGTAATCAAAACTCAAAATCATAAATCATTAATAGATAAAAACACTCTTTTTTTAATTGTGAAAGTTATATTAGTATATTTTTCATGAAAAATTCTTTCATATAGTTATGTTTTTTTATAAATGTATAGTTTGAAAAAGTAATGATAAAACATGTTTATTGGAGATTGTGTCGATATTCAGAACACCATCCTTTTTAGAATGAATGTAGTATATGCCTAAAGACAATTCACACCTTCATAAGCAAGAATATGCATGCTAATTGCTAGCTAGCACCTAGCAAGGATCGAATGGCCAATAATTTTTGTACTCTTTAGAACCTCTTTTGTTGGCAATTATATATACGTACTCTCTCTTTAATTTGAAGCATGCATGCACGAAACACACGCAGGCAACAGCAAAATTCATGCACAACACGAGCAAGCTGTTGAGTGTTGATCAGTTGCAGGCTACTCCTAGCTAGCTACTAGTAGAAAGTTTTGTGGTCTATTGGAGATAGAGCAGGCTAGGAAAGCCACCGTACATTGATATCCATCACGTACAGAAAAGTTGTAGTTGGTGTGCACGCACGATCGAGCTAGCTTAGATAGGTACAGGTACAGCTGCAGAGGCGGCCCTTGAAATTGACATGTGAGCTACAAACTTATTAATAAAAAAGATATGAAATGGATGGTGAGATGCGTGTGTTTCATGCATGCATGCCCATACTATAAGCTGCATGCCCCTCTTCAGTCGTGATCGAGGCTTTGGAACCACACACTGCTACACTACTACATAACATAACAATCCATTCATGTCACTCTATCAGTACCGGTTGGAAAAAAACCCGATACTGATAGGGGGTTTTCCGTCTATCCACCCGGTCTGTGTCCTTTCAAACCGATATTGATATGATGAGTCTTATCATTGATGGTTTCTATATATACTGTTAAGGATGGCTAGAACTGGCGATGGTGAGGCTTCATCAGTGCTGGTTTTAAAACCGGCACCGATGATCCCCCCTACCTCATTAGTGCCCCTTTGATAGTGCTGGTTCAAAAACCGGCACTGTTACTCATTTTGAACCGGTCGTGACGACGATTTCTGTTGTAGTGACAATTATGAATCCATGCAAATGACGTTCTCCCTCCGTTTGAAAAATATAAAACGTTCTTGTTTTCGTAAACTCAATATTTAAAAATTTTGATTAATAATTAAAATAAAAATATACATGTTTAGTGTCATGCATGTAGTATTACTAAATTCATATTTGAAAATATTTTCGTATGACGTTAATTTTGTAGTTGTTAATAATATGTTATGAAAGAAATTAATAATCAAAGTATAATATGGGAGATCGTGTAGAAACTATAGTTGTATATGGCATCGTCATTATCATGCATGACATTGATTGTCCATGCATCCACATACTACTAATTAATTAACATGGTTCTGAAAAAAATACCATCATAACTATCTATGCTCATTTTAAGTTAACAGTATCGCTTGCTTACAACTTGTAAATAAATAAAGTGGTAAAACGTTATCTCGATCGATATGGCCCCAAACCAAAAGCGTGCGCACACACACATATATATTTTGAATCTCCACAAGGTTTCAAATTTTAGCTAAAAACTCTCCACTAAAAGTTCCTCAAATTCCCAGGAGTTCAACTCCTAAAGTTGACTTCAAATTTGAATTCAAATTCTCAAGATATGCTTCCAAAATCCCTCGCAAAAAATTCTCAAATGTCACTGTGCACTATGGGCCGCCCCTTTGCTCTCCCGGCCACGGCCTCCCCGTGCCTCACCGCCCCCGCGTGACATGCCACGCGGACGGCTGACGCGCCCTCTGACTGCCCAGGCCCGCTTGCCAGCGCCGTGCTCAACCCGCTGCCAGCCTAGGCCCACGTGTCAGAGACACAACACGCCCCTGCGGACCGCCCAGCGCCGTCGTCTTTCTCCCTCACTTTCCTCCCGCACTGCACGTGTTCGGTCAAACTCCTCGAAGAGAACTCCTCCGCGTCAAAGCCGTGCGCGACCACGCCTCTCCTGTGTCGGCGTCGCCTGCTGCAGAGCCGCCTCCGCCGCCCCTCCACATGCCCCTGTCGCCTCAGGATGCTGCCCCTGCGCTCTGCACGCCGCCCCGTCGCGCCGTGCTTCGTGCACCGCCATTGCTGCGCTCGGAATCTCGCCGCCACCGTCTCCCCCTTGTCCTCTAGCGCCGCTCCTCCCCTATAAAACCTGGCCGCCTCCCCTCCGCACTCCCCAGCCAGGCCAGTGTCTCCCGGCCTCGCTTAAGTCCCGCCGCTCGAGCTCAAAGCTCTGTAAGCCGCGGCCGCCACGAATTCCTCTCCTCACTAGTGAGCTCTCCCACTCTACACTTCTCCCTTTTCTCCCTCTTTTGCACAATGCCACCCCAATCCAGGCCCTCGCCCCAGCCTCGCCGCCGGCGCCTGCGTTCCGCCACCGCCGCACACCACTCCCCCCCCCCACCCCCCCGCCCCCCCACCCCCCCCCCCCCCCCCCCCCCCCCCGTCACCTACTGGACATCGTCGCCGACCGCCGTCACTTGTCATCCTGTCAATCCAAGCCGCGCAGCTCACTCCTGTCTCCTCCGCTCTCTGCCGCAGTGCTCCGCCGCCGCTCGGGCGCTGAGCGCCGTCGATCCCCCCGCCCCCCGCCCGAGGCCGCTCTCTCTGTCTTGCCCTCCCTGTCTCTCACTGACAGGGTGGCTCCGCCTCCTCTCTCACACTGCCTAAAATGTGGGGCCAACCCCCTTCGGCCCTTTTTCACTGACAAGTGGGCCCCCACCAATTAAACCCCCTTCTTTTAAAAAAACCCACTTACATGTAACATGTGAACCCCACCTCCTTAATCCCTCCTATGTATCAGTGACATATGGGCCCTCTCTGTCATCTATCCACCCTCTCACTCTTTTCTTCCACTGATATGTGGGTCCTCCTTGTCATCCTTCCTCTCTTTCATTCCCATTGACATGTGGTCCCAACTCCCTCCTTCTCATTGACATGTGGGCCAGCTACTCAGTCTCTCTCTCCCTGCCACCGACAAAAGGCCCCACCTGTCAGAAGCTAAAAATATTCTCAGAACATTATTTCCAAAAATCCAAATAATTTTTTTAAATTCTAGAAAATCCATTTAAACTTTAAAAATCCATATCTTTTTATCCGTAACTCCAATCGACCCCGTTCAAGTCTCAAAATTTTTCTAAAATTGAGTTCTTGCACTATTAGTTATTAATAATAGTATTTTATTTCTAGGTTTTTTTGTGTTTTCTCTCGTTACGCGTAGTCGATGACGGCGGAATTTTCTTCGGACTCGGATTTTCGAGGATTTTGAAGACAAAGGTAGAGGCAAGTCACTCCTGGATCATATTGCCCCCAATTTACAAAAATATTTTATTTCTAAAATTGCATTGTTAAGCATGCACAATAATTGAATCGGCCTTGGTTGTGCGATGAATCGACGGACCTACCTAGTAGTTGTAATATCCTATAGGCTTGAAAACCCTATTCCTTGTCGCTCCACTTCAGTGTTACCTCGGCATCTGTGCTCTATAAGCATGGGTATCGACGGTTTCACCCAAATCACATGTATTGTCGAAATGGGAAAACCTGGGTTTATAAAACCTTTTCAACCCGACACGCGGCGTTGATATGCTTGCGAAATAAAAAATGTTTTATGAAAACTCGCGATGCAAAGCGATCACCTCGGTGGGGATGCTTTGTATTCGCATATAAGGACCAATTCCTTGGGGAATTGCACTGATCATAGCACAATACAACCACATGGGTGGAATGGGACACCCCTGACCAAGTAATTAGTAGATCCAGGATTGGCTTGGTTGCCTTTGGATATGGAGTCGCCGGGGTGGCAATATGAGATGCACCCACGGGATCATGAGTACGAGGAGTCTGGGACTCGCTCGGTACTCGGTCTGAGACCCGTCCAGTTGACATCAAGCAATCTTGGAGACACTTCGGAAAGGTCTTGTCACGAACCTTCCCCGCTTGGCCAGTGAGGAATTAAGTTCGTGTCGTGTGGAGAAAGCGTACACCTCTGCAGAGTCTTGAACTGTTCGAATAGCCGTACCCACAGTCATGGGTGATGTGAAGTGATTCCTCTAGCATAGCTTTGTTTTTAGAAAATAATTGCGAAAGTGGTTTGTGGTTGGGAACCATTACCAGAATCAGTTAGGTCGGTTGATGGATGACCATTACGTGGTCTAAAACAGTCCTGTGTGGATCAGGATGTCAGATGGCATCATAGATTAGGTGTCATGTCCAGATTTTTTTCATTTTCCTTTTTTTTTGCCGATTGCGAAAAATCCACCTTTGGTTTATTCGCCTTAAACAGCTTAATTGAAATTTTTGTAATAAAAAGGATTTAATATGATTAAATAATTAAATACAGTGTGGTTTTTTTCCGTTTTCTAAATTGATGTTATTTTGATTTCGGAAGTGGAGCTCGTTTTCCAATTTTTTCCCCAGATTCACAGACTAATTTTCGCATCCGTACCAATTTCTAAATTCCCCGAAGGTTCGATTTCATTCTCTAATTCTCCAAATAATTCCAACAAATTCAAAGGTCCGAATTCGGCAAAATTTCTGAAAAACCCCTGCCGTTTTCCTTTTCTTTTTCCCTTCCTTTCTCTTTTTCCACTCAGTCCCCTGCCTTTCCTTCTTTTTCTCTTTTTCTCCCTTCTTCTACCTTCGGCAGGGAGGCCGAAGGCCTTCCTCCTCCCCTGCCCCGCGGCCGGCCCAGCTGCCGCGGCCTGCGCCACCGCGCCGCCTGGCCCGCGCCGAGCCCGGCCTGCCCCTACGCCTCTGCGCCGGCGCCGAGCCCCGGCCCGGCCTGCTCCTGCGCCGCCGCCAGAGCCCGGTCTGCCACCTTCCTCCGCGTCGTGCTGCGGCCTAGGCCGCGCCGAGCCGCCGCGGCCTGGCCCACCTGCCGACGCCGCTGCGCCTCCTGGGTCGCGTCGAGCCCGGCCTGCTCCAGCGACGTCACCGCGCCACGGCCTCCTCCGTCCGAGCCGCTGCGACGCCCTAACCGCCGCGCCGCCCTAACCGCGCCGAGCCGCCTCTATATATATACGTAGCCGTCGTCGACTTTTCCTCCGCCGCCGCGCCTCCTCTGCCCGCCCTAGCCGCCAACACCGCCTGTGAGCATCGCCGCCCCTGCGCCGTCGTCCCTCCTCGCCCTCGCCTGCGTCCTGTTTCGCCAGCCGAACTCGCCTGCCTTCGCTTCCCCGGCCAACGCCTTCGAGCTCGTCTCCTGCTCTCCCCGGCCCAGTGCCGCCGACGCCGGTCCACTGCCGCCGTCGACGCCATCCCGACGCCCTGCGTCGCCCCTGCGCCTTGCCTGCGCCCTGTTTTCCCGGCCGATGCCGCCGCCGCCGAGCCGCTTCCTGTTCCCGGCCGACGACGCCGGTCCCGCCGGGCTCGCCGTCCCTGCGTCGCCCTGCTCTGCCCTGCGCCGCCGCCCGGCCGTGGCTAAAACATCTGGCCGGCAGGGACAGAGTTCTGTGTTCTCCCTGGTGACAGTGACATATGGACCCCGTGGCCGAAAAAATCCACTTTGATCTACACCGTTGGATCTCCTAGATTGAATCTCAGCCATAGAATTTCTTTAATCCAATCTTGTCACATTACCTCACCACGTCAGCCCTAAATCTCGCCCTGTCAACGCCACATCATCGTCACATCATCCAATTCGGTATACGTGTCGTCACGTGGTGTCCACGTCGTCTGATCTACCGCACCATTCACTCTTCCGGTCCGTAAACCGAGTCTGTCATGAATCATCTCACTGATCCGTGGTCCCCGCTATTTTTTCTCCAAAAAATAATTCAATTTTCGAATTTAAAATCTAGGGAATATTCTAGGTACATTCTTTCTCTTTTACCCTTGGATTTTCCTGTTTCCAAACTTTCGAAGTTCATATCTTATCCATTCGGACTCCGATTCGACCGGTTTTTTTTCATAAATTCTTCTAAAATCGAGCTCTATCTCTTGGTTCATTTGGTTATTTTAATTAATGTTATTTTGGTTATTTTATTGTTATTTATTTATTTCCTGTTGCGAACGTATAGACGCGGAAGTCGAGAAACAGTTCGCCACAGAAGACAGGACAAGAACAGTACTTGGAGCAAGACAAGTGTACCTTTTGAACATATTGGACCCAATTTATAAACTGTTTTTGTTGTGAAACATGTATTGTTTTATTTATAAAATTATCGATGGGTAGTATGACCTAATTGTTGTTATTCCATGCCTTTGATTATTGAATATCCTGTGATACCTTGTCACCTTAGCCCTGTGATACCTTGTCACCTTAGCCCTTGTAAGTTGAACATAGGGGTCAACTTAGGGTAGATTAGTAATTGCTTAGCCTCACTCAAAGTCGTTTTACAAGCAAAATATAATAATGATTAATGATATATTTATCACTGTTTTATTTGACCTGTGTGGCTGTGTGCTATCTTTCTGATAGCATGTGTTGCACCGTGTAGTAAACAACGGGCGGATAAAATGTTTTGGACTGGGGTGATGGGTGGTTCTGTGTGAACCTAGTAAGGGGGTAAGGTATCCGTGTGATCCTTACCAGGTTAGATCTCTGTGCGAGCCTAATATGAAGCTGTGTGCTATTGTAGATTTCGCAAGTTGCCTTGGTCAATTAAGGACTTCATTTCATAAGCCAATGATCTAAGCCTAACGTACAACCACATGCCCTAATAGAAAGGACCTGGCCCAGTAGGATTCCGAGTCTTAGCACTGCCGGTCTATGTGGTTAGATGATAGGTTTTATGGTTAACCATGGGTAATTTCTTGTCTGTGTGAGGGAAATGTGTCTCATGGGGGAAGGCAGTGTTGAGGCAGAGTTTCTAAAAAGCCTTGTTACAGATTCCTTGGCCACACACAATGAGAAGTGTGATATTTGCGCATGGCTATTAAGAGGATGATATATCTTGTGGGTAAAGCTGTACAACCTCTGCAGAGTGTTTAACTAATCTATTCGAAGAGCCGCGTCCGTGGTCATGGACATGCTCGGTGAATTCAAATGAGGAGTAGTTTGCGAAAACAAGGGATGGTAATGATGCTGTGTGCAGAAAAATAAATTTAGCCATGTAGTCCTGTGTGGACAAAATAGTCTTAGCATTTATTTGTCAGTTGTGCATATGCATATTTCTGTGTACTTGCTGAGTATTCCATATACTCATCTTGCAATTCCTCCAATTCCAGAAGAAAGGTTTCCACTGTTTCTGGAGGAATTTGCTACTGAAGATGAGGAATAGGCTGTATGCCCCAGTTGATTGCCTATGGCATGTTAAATGGAACTTCCACGTATTTATTTTATTTCCACTGTTATCTTGTTCTCTTTAGGCCCTTTGTGGCATAATAAATGTAACTTCAGCCATAAGGCTTTTTCACAGTCAATTTATTAATAAATAGTTGGTTTCATTCGTGATGTTGGTTGTGATATTATTCTTGTGACTTTGTGTGCTAGCATGATCCTGGGCTAGTACGTATACACAGAGGGTCCTATTGTGGGGTCCCACATTAGGCTTCCTGCTGGAGATATGATAGCTCTGGGAGTCAAAGTTGAGATAATGAGATGGATGAGGTCCTAGAAAGGACGAAAGTGGAACGAAAATAATAAAGAAAAAATGAGATAAGGCCTTGTCCTAAAGAGGACGAATGTGAAATAAACTAATAGATGGAATCCACTGAACCGCTGTCGTGATCTGACAGGCGGTAGACTTGACTAGAAACTTTAATCAATTAAAATTTATTCGTCTGCTTGAGTTGTTGCAAAGCAATTCGTGGACAGGATCGAGGCGAAAGCCTCTTTCCAACTACACTCGGATCAACCCACACTTAGGGTTTTGAAAATGTTTTAAAATAAAATGTTTGTGAAATAAACCCTAGTCTTCCTTGGTGGCCTGCATAACTCACTTTTCTCTTGACTTGCTGAGTACCTATGCACTTAATCCATTATCTTTTCCCCTCACTCAGGAAGAGTGAAGTTGAAGTGAAGATTAGGGTTTCTTTCCTAATCCCAAGTCATTGCTTGTGGATTGGGTTCTCGCTGCGCTGTTGATCCGCTGCTGCTATTCTGTTTGAAGGTTGCCGCTCAGGACTTGCCCGAAGTTGCTACTTATAAAGGTATAATATAAATATTTATTTCAATTAGTTGCTATGGTACATCTCGGTTAACCACGGGTACCAGCAAGGTTTCCTGGGACTGGTACCGGCAACGCGGTTCTGTGAGAGTTGGTTCACGCCAATCTCCTGCGGCGCTTCCTCTCTGGTGTCATTGTAGGTGGCACTAGGGCAGGGGCGTTACTTGCATCTGAACTAGAGATGTTGATTCTAGCAAAATGGAAGTGGGAGTTGGAAGACAATGGTAATAACACGTTTCGCACAGTTTTTCCTTCTAGGGCTGAGTTGCAGCGTATGGTGGAATGGGGAATAGTGCATACTAAGGTTGGGAATGCTATGATGGAAATAGTAGAAAGGGGTGTGGGGAATGAGGTCAAGTGTGTCATTCCAAAGGTTTGGGTGCAATTTACTGGTTTACCTAAAGAGCTGAGAGATTATATGCTTTTATGGGCAGTTGGTTTAATTCTTGGTATTACTAAAATGGTGGATATGAGGTTTACTACAAGATATGACATCGTTCGTCTACAAGTTTGGTCCTTGACCCTTCTCTCATTCCAGACTCTGTTGATGTTGTTATTGGAGATTTTCTCTATGAGCTTTACTTTAAAATGGAACCTGAAAACGGTGAGGCCGAACCTCAACCTATGGAGATGGACAATGATGATGACCTCGGAGATGGAAAGGAAAAGGAGGGTGGTGATTTTGATGGTAAAGAAGGTAAACGTTCAGATTTAGGGAAGGAAATGGTGGAGAATACACATTCTAGGAATGGAAAGTTTAGTGAATCCACATCTGGGACGTCCATTGCTCCTTTAGCTCAGGTGCTGCTGTTGCCTGGAACAAAGGGATTGATAGCTTCTGATGAGGAGTATGATGGGTTAATGGAGGAGGATGAGACATATATGGAAGAATTGGTTCAGGAGACTGGCATAGGCAGGTCAGTGGGGGAGTTAGCTGCGGTGCTTGAGGCTTCTATGGCTCATACTCCACTTCGTCAAAGCAAGAGAAGGGTGAATGATTGAGACCAGCATTCACTTGAGAGGGCGGAGAAGCTTAAGGCAAGCCACAGTCTGGAAACTCACTCCTCAACAGGCGACTTTTATGTTAATAATTCTTTTTTACATTTTTCTGATAATCAGATAGTTAATTCTGTTGCAAACCTAGGGATTCTAGTAGGGGATTCTGAAGCTAGTGTTAAAGAAGCGTTTCAGGATATTAGACAATCTGAATTTTCGAGATTCGAGATTGAATACTTTTACTTTACAGAATAACAAGGGTACTGTATTAGAAAAAGAGGAGAAAGAGATGTTAGAAGAAAATGAGATAGATAATTTAATTATTGATAAGTTATGTGGGGATATTATGGAGGAGGTAATGGATGCGGGTGGTGATCACTTAGGTGATTTTAAAGCCACACCACAATCTAAGAAATCTCTTGTAAGTAAAATGAAAAAAGTAGGAAGTTGGGTGGTTCAAGGAAAAACAATATATTATGAAAGGCGTGTTTTGGAATAGTGATGGGTTTAAAAACCCGAAAAACATAAATTTATTTCAGATTTGACAAAGGAACATGATCTAAACTTTATTGCTATTTCGGAAACTATTAGGAGAGATTTTGCACCTTCCTTTCTTAAAAACTTATGTGGAGGGAAAGACTTTTTATGGCATTGCAAAGCTCCTAAGGGTTGATCCAGTGGCATTTTATTGGGTATAGATTTACAAACTTTTGACATTGGTGCAATTGATGAGGGAGACTTTTATGTTAAGTTTCAGTTATGTGATAAGATGGATAATTTCAAATGGGCTCTTGTAGCGGATTATGATCCTGCACAAAATAAATTGAAAGAGCAATTCCTTGCTGAGATTGTTCATTTGTGTAGCCACGAAGTTTTACCTATTTTAATTGGTGGTGATTTTAACATACTTAGGAGCCCAGAGGAAAAGAATAATTCAAATTATGATGATAGGTGGCCTTTTATTTTTAATGCAATAATATATTGTAATGCCCCGCTTTCAACGAGACGTTAAACGATATTTTGCTAAAATCTACCCGTGAAAATTTCGCTTCTTTGTGTGATGTGTTGTATGTTGTGCTTGGATCTCGATTTGTATCCCTACCCTTGATCTCGTAATCCCTCCTCTCAAAAAATCCCCTGTTCTTAAAATAAATCTCCGCATTCAAATCGTCGGATTCGAGTTTGCTCCAAAACACTGACGATAACTCCCTCAGTTTCTCCCTTGAGAAATCTTCCCCTCAACATCTGTACCGATGTTCCAAAATCTTGCTTCGATATCCGTTCCAAAGATCCGAATCAGAACTCTAAAATAATCCTTTTGAGTCCTTGAAAAAATCCTAGGTTTAAACAATATAGCTTGGGCATCAAGCCCCTATCCAGATCCTCTCCACCAATATATATATATATATATATATATATATATATATATATATATATATATATATATATATATATATATATACCCATATAAGTCTTGCCTCCATCCTCAACCCCTTGAAGAACCCCTCTAAATTCCCTTGAGCACCCCAAATTCAAATTGAAGATTTTTAATCTGAATTTGAACGTATCACTCCTTTGAATCTCTCTAAAAATATTTACCGGAAGTCCAAAAGCAGTGTATACCAGAAATACCCACAATTTCCACTTGGATTCCACCCCCTGTATTCCTTGAATTTTTCCTGACACCAAACATATAATTTGAATTCAAATTTCTCTAAGAAATCTTCCAAAATCTTTCCAAATATTCCAAAGAAAAATAGGAGGGAGTACTGTGTCCTTTGGGCCTTATCCCTTCCCTTTCCTCCCTGCCATCGTGCGGCCCATGGGCCAACCGTGCGCCCCTGCCGTGCGCCGTTTGATGGATGCCACGCGTCCCGCCAACGCTGCGCTAGCCGCCGATCCTCGCTACCTCTCCCACATGTGAGCTCACCCGCAGCCACGCCAATCTCTCGCCTAGGGGTGAAAACGGTTCGGATAATATCCACTAACCGTCCGAAATTTCGGATACGAATAGGATCGGTCGGATAATTTTCGGATAATCTCGGATTCGGATACGAAAACGGATAATTTTTTTTGGATACGGATACGAATACGGTAAAGACATTATCCGACGGATTTCGGATTCGGTCGGAAACTATCCAGAAAAATTTTCGGATATTTCCGGATGAGGCTGCTGTGCTGCGCGGGGGCGGCGTTGGGGGAGGAGGTGTTCGGGCCGAGGAGGGAGCTGACGGGGGTGCAGCCGCTGGTGGACGCGCTGTCGCCCGCGGCGAGGACGGCGGCGGAGCTGGCGGTGGCCGCGGCGGCGGTGGCGGCGGGGTACGGCATCGGGCTCCGGGCCGGGGGCGGCTCGAGGGCTGTGGCGGTCGCGAGCTTCGTCGTCGTCAGCGGCGGAGGCGGCGGGGGTGGGAGGCTAGGCTGGGGCACGCGGAGACGGTCAGCGGCGTCTCGCAGGTGGTCCATGAGCTTGACCCGGAGCTCCTCGATCCCACCGTCGAAGGGATTCTCGCCGACGACTTGGGCGACACCGCCGCCACTGCCTCGACGGTCGGACGACGAGCGATGACGATAGCGTGTGTTGGCGGCGTCCCCACCGGCCGGTAACGCTACCACCGGGAGCACCGGCGGCGCCATGCGGTTGGCGGGAGGTGGCGGCGGCGGCGGCTGCTGCTGGTGCGCCCACGGCTCGAGGTGGTGCGTTGACGGCGCTGCGGGCGGCTTCGCTCGCGGATCTGCCGTCGCCGCCATGGACAGCTTCTCGGCAGCTCCGGCGGCAGCGTGGAGAGGCCGGCGACGACCGCTTCAAGTCGGCGAGGAGATGAGACGAGAGAGGGGCAGAGGGCAGAGGAGGTTGTATATGTGGTATGTGGTATGAGGCTGCTGTGCTGTGCGGGGGCGGCGTCGGGGGAGGAGGTGTTCGGGCCGAGGAGGGAGCTGACGGGGGTGCAGCCGCTGGTGGACGCGCTGCCGCCCGCAGCGAGGACGGCGGCGGAGCTGGCGGTGGCCGCGGCGGCGGTGGTGGCGGGGTACGGCATCGGGCTCCGGGCCGGGGCGGCTCGAGGGCCGTGGCGGTCGCGGGCGCCGCGGTGTTCGGCGCGGCCAGCGTGGCTGGGGTAGCCGCGGTGAACTCCGTCGTGCCGGAGGTCGCCGCCGTGGGGCTGCACAACTACGTCGCCGGATGCGACGACCCCAACAAGCTGGAGAGCGGCGAGGTGGAGGCTATTGCGAGCAAGTGAGTCTCGATTGTTTTGACTGTAGGCGCTGCATTGGTTGTATGATCGATTCTACTCTATGAGCTGTTTGATTTCTCACCATGCTATTTGATACGTATGTTTTTCCCAATTTATGTGCACTCCTTTGTTTTTAGTCATTTACTTTTGAAGCTCCAATTTGTTTTTATAATGCTAGTAAAATTTTGGTGTAGCTTGTTTCAGTAAAACAAGAAACCTATAATTATTTGGTGGATACATCTAGTCATGCGAGGGCTAAAATTATCTTTGGGAATGTGACATATTATTTTGTGATAGGAAATTTGATTATGTGATTAAACTATTTTGTTGATATAAACGCTTAAAATTACTATATCTAAAATTTGTGATTAAATCGAAGATAATGATATGATTGTATACTTACTTAGAAATTAGTAATGTGTTGTTGATATGGATGCTTGAAATTTGTTGTATATATTGTTTAGTTAAAAATTTGGAAATATTGATATATTGTTTTACAAAAAATAATAAGTTGTCTCTCTTTGTTGGTTTCTAAAGTTTAGTTTGAGTGGTTTTTATATTCGAATAAATATTCGTTACCGTATTCGTTCCGATTCGTATTCGCTCAATATCTGTATCCGGTAATATTCGATTCCGTTTTTGTATCCGAGGTTTCCGATTCCGAATCCGATTCCGAAAAAAATATGAAAACGAATATGATATAGCTAGTTTCCGACCGTTTCCGATCCGTTTTCACCCCTACTCTCGCCACGTGCCTCTCCGAGCCGCTCGCCCACCATCCAATCCTCAGAATGGACGCACGCACCCCGCACCCTACAGATCGGCGCCATGCGTCCTCACCCTCACGCGCAACTGCACGATCTCCTCGCTTGCTCGCTGCCTGCGCGAGATTGTGCTGAATCGCACGGATGCGCCCCAAGTGTCCAAACCTCATGCACCACCGTCCAATCCCGAAGCACTGTGCATCTTCTTCCCTCATCTGTCCCCGTCCTCGCCCCGTCCACGCACCGCAGCCATTTGGCTAAATGCCAAAGCCGTCGCCCGTGCCACACCGGTCCCCGCTCGGCCCTGCTTTGGTCGCCGTTAGCCGCCAAGGGCTGGACAGCCACGGCCGCCACCACCACGCCCCTTTTTCCCCTTCGCTCCCTTGTCTCTGCTTCCGACCAAGTCGGTCAAAAGGGGGCTCTGTCGCCTACCTCACCGCGGCCCTGCCTCCATCTTGACCGCGCCAACCTGCCCAAGGCCAAGCCCGTGCGTGGCCTTCAAAATCTGCCCTCCGATGCACCGCGTTCACGCGCGAGACCAATCGCAGCCGTCGGCCCAAATCTCGCCGCGGCACCCCTTTTTCCACCTCTCTCCTCCTCACCTCCATGATTGAGCCTCAATCATTGACACCGAGCTCCTCCGCCCCTATAAAACCCCTCTCGAGAGCCCCGTTGCCCCTCTCGGTCTTGTTCTCTCTAGAAGACGATAATTCCGCCCTGTCGACACTCTCGACGCCGGCCACACTGCCTTGACGACGCCTGGCCACTCGATCGACGTCGGCCGAAGTCGCCCCGACTACTCCCCGCCTTACCACCATGCGTCTCGCGTCCACTCGCCACACCCAGAGCTGAATGCCTCCTCACGACGCTTCCCCTCAGCTCCGATCTTTCTCCCCCTGGCTGCCACCAAGCCGCTCTCCATCGGTGAGCTCTCCTTCCCCCACGGTGGCGAACGGCTTCCCTGTGATGCACTCGGACAACGCTTAGGCATAAATGTCATGTGCTAGTCGAAGCTTGCTACATCCCCTGTTCTCCCCCTCGCCGCTGCCGTGTGTCGCCGTAGATCTCCCTTGGTGAGGCCCAAGGCCGCCGGCCTCCTTCTCCTCTATCCGCGGCCATCGGCCTTCCCCCTTGCCCCGTTAGTGTCACCATGGGAGACCGCATCTAGTCGCTCCACCATGGACGCCAAAACACTGCTCCCCTCTCTCTCCGCCGCTCCCCGTCCCTCATCGCCGGCTGTCGTCGAACTCCCCTCCTTAATCCGAGCCGACCAAAAGATTCACCTTGATCCCCTCCTCCCATCGGTGCTTATGGCGTGCCGCCGTTCGCCGCCGGTCGCCGGATCCTCTCCACCGCTGTCGGTCGTCGGATCGATGATACGCCCCGGCTCTCCCCTCCGTCACTGCCTTGTGGCCCCGGGCAAGCCAAGGCATATTCCCCCCGATCTCACCTCCATGTGGGCCCTGCCCTGTTAACTCGACGTGAGTCGCCGACCGCTGGGCCCCACCGCCAGTGGCCGCAGGCCCTGTGTCCCCTCTGGCTCATGGGCCTCGACCACCAGTGACTCACTTCCCTCCCTGATTGCAAGCCCCAACAGTCAGTGGACCACCCCTACCCCCCTTGGATCAGTGACAAGTGGGCCACCACATATTACCCGGCCCATAGCCCACTCATTCCTACCCTACTCCCCCACTGACAAGCAGGGCCATAGCTGATAGTGGGCCCCTACTGTCATTGACTCCAGTGAATATTCCCTTGGATATTCCTTCCTGGAAAATCAGTAAGTCCTTTCTCCTTTATCAAAAATTCGAATAAATTTCAGAAATTCATAACTTTTGATTCATAACTCCGATTGACTCCATTCCAACTCCAGTATTTTTCTAAAATTGAGATCTATCTGATGGCACTATTAATAGTACTAAATAGGATCCTTTTACTGGTCTTTGTGCAGATTTTTGTGTGTTTGTGCTTAGTAACTGGCCGTCGAAAATTTGTTTCGGAGAAGATTTCGCGGCGATTCCTCGAAGACTCGTGAAGACCTAGAGTAAGGCAAGTCACTTTTGATCATCTTGAGCCCATATTTGCGGAACTAAGTACTTTGATTGCCAAATCGCATTTACTAGGCTACACAGATAAAAATTTCTCGGCCGCGGTCGCAAGACGACTGATGGGCTGCCAACCCATTTGCTGTATGACTTTCTTGATTGATTGTGATTCACTTACACATTCTTGTCACCGCCCTTGATAGATCCCAGTACCCATGTCGATAGGCATGGTACCGGTGATCGCCTATCAAATTTAAAAATGACTATGATGGGTAAAACTTGGGTTTGCAAATTCTTGGAAAACCCAACATCTGGATAGGTGCCTTGAAAATAAAATGGTTTGCGAAAACCGCGGGGTGGGGATTGTGCCAGCAGGACGAGTCTCCCGCACTGCAGCTAAGAACCGATTTCTTTAAAATTTCAGCCGAACATATAACAGTACAACCACATAGGTGATATGGGATAACTCTTGCTTAAGTAACTAGCCTTCCAGGGATGCCTTGCATGCCATTGAACTGTGGATCGTGCGGGAGGGCGTCGGGGATGCCTCATGGGTTCCTGGCACAACATAGTCTCGGACCTTCCCTACTGTTGGTCTTGAGGACCCCTCCAGTTGGCATAGGGTAACCTGGGAGGGTTTGGGAAATGCCTTGCCACGAAAACCTCTACATCACTAAATCGTACCCAATGCGTGTGAGCTAGTGACTAGAGTAAGTCGCGTCGTGTGGATAAAGTGTACCCTCTCTGCAGAGATTTAAACTGTTTGAACAGCCGTGCCCATGGTCATGGGCGGATGTGAGGTGATTTCTTAGTGTAGTTTTGTTTGACTACCGCTTGTGAAAGGATGTTTACGGATTGGGAACCCGATTTCAGAAAATGTTGTGAAGCTGTCAAGGGCAGCAGGCTATGGGCCTGATGAGGTTGGATCAGCTGGTGGAGCTGAATCCCGGAGGCCAATTCTTGAGGGTTGCGCCGATTCAAAGATTGATACAACTCACTCTGATCGAGCGAGACTCACCTCGCCTTGATTGTTAAGAAGCACACGCTAGCAGATTTAAAAAGATTTAAATAAAGCAGATTGCAAAATAACTGGCCCCTCTTTGAAGCTTGCAACAACCACCTAAGTTCCCCTGGCTTGTTGAGTACGTATGTACTCACCCTTGCTCTATATATAGTTTTCCACCGGGAGCTGGTTGCTGGAGTTGCAGTGAAGTGGAGATTAAGTTTTTGTCCTGGTTCCCAGCCGTTGCCTGTGTGTTGGGACTTAGTTCGCTGTTCCGCTGATGCTGCTACATCTGTGTTGTTTGTTATTGTCTCTGGCTTGCTTCGAAGCTGCAACGTAAGTTAAGGTATTTGTCTATTTATTTATTTATTTAATTAAGGTTCTGCAATAATGCATGTCTGATTTTCGTGGATGCCAGCACTGCGTCCTGGGACTGGTATCGGTATCACGGTTCCGTGAGGAAGCAGTTCGTGCTATTTTCCGGTGGCACGCCCTATTTGGTGCTGTTGTACGGCGGTGTCAAATCGGGGTGTGACATAGATGGTATTAGTTTAAGGGAGTTACACATGTCTAGGAGAAAGTTTACTTGGGCCAATAATCTTCCTGTGCCTACTTATGAGAAACTTAATAGAATAGTCATGTCTACTGAATGGGAACATAAAAATCCTTTTTCTACTGTGTATGCACTCAATAGAGACATCTCACACCATACTCCTCTATTGTTAAATACTAATACATCATCATCAAGTTATAACCAACAGAGTTTCAAATTTGAACTTGGTTGGCTATTACGGGATGGATTCTATGACATGGTTAAGGATGTATGGTCTAATGTGGATTGTGGTGGTACTCATATGGAAAGATGACAAACTAAAATTCGTAGACTGAGGCAACATCTAAGGGGATGGGCTAAAAATGTAAGTGGCGCGTACAAAAAAGAAAAGAAGGATTTATTAGATAATTTGGATGTGCTTGATAAGAAGGCTGAGATTACGTTATTGTCTCAAGATGAACTGGACATCAAGCAATATCTACATAATAGGTTGACTCAATTGCTAAGAGAGGAAGAGATCAAATGGGATCAACGGGCTAAGGTAAAAGATTTATTGGAAGGGGATTCTAATACGAAATATTTTCATTTAGTGGCCAATGGAAAACATAGGAAAACTAAAATTTTCCAACTGCAGAATGGGGATCAATTAATAAGTGGTGATGCAAATTTAAAAATGCATATCACGTCTTATTATAAGGGTCTATTTGGACCATCTGAGAAGTCTCTTTTTACTTTTAATGAGACTCGAAGGGATGATATTCCTCAAGTGTCTGGATTAGAGAATGAGGTTTTAACATAACATTTTACTGAAAAAGAGGTACGTGAGGTAATTTTCCAAATGGAACACAATAAAGCTCTGGGTCCGGACGGATTGCTAGTTGAATTCTATCAATTTTTTAGGAGGTTATTAAATCTGACCTTATGAATTTATTTAATGATTTCCATAATGGTACTTTGCCTTTTATTCTTTAAATTTTGGTACAATTATTCTGTTATCTAAGTGAAAGGAGGCTATTAAGATTCATCAGTATAAGCCAATTTGTTTGCTTAATGTAAGTTTTAAGATTTTATTAAGGTTGTGACTAATAGAATTATTGTGGTAGCACAATATGTTATTAGCCCAACACAAATGACTTTCATGCCTCGTAGGAATATAATGGAAAGGGCTGTGATTCTGCGTGAAACTATTCATGAGATGCATAAAAAAAATTGAATGGGGTTATTTTTAAGATAGATTTTGAGAAAGCTTATGATAAGGTTAAATTACCTTTTGTTCAACAGACCTTACAGATAAAAGGCTTCTTACCTAAATGGTGTCGATGGATTGCTTCTTTTACCCAAGGGGGACATGTTGGCATTAAGGTTAATGATTAGGTTGGTCCTAATTTTCAAACAAAAAAGGGTTTCAGACAAGGTGACCCTCTTTCTCCAATTCTTTTTAACATAGTAGTGGATATGTTATCTATTCTAATTAAACGTGTTAAAGAAGATGGTCAATTTACTGGAGTTGTGCCAATCTTATTGACGATGGTTTATCTATATTACAATATGCTGGTGATACGCTAATTTTCATGGATCACGATTTACAAAAAGCCAAAAATATGAAGCTGTTACTCTCAGTCTTTGAGAAGCTTTTAGAGCTTAAAATCAACTTCCATAAAAGCGAACTCTTTTGTTTCGGCTAGGCCAGAGAATGTGAGCAACAATATTCTCAGTTGTTCGGGTGTCAATTAGGAACTTTTCCTTTTCGGTATCTCGGTATTGTAATGCATTTTAATAAGCTTTGTAATAAGGATTGAAAATTAGTTGAGGAAAGAATAGAAAAGAAGATAAGTAGCTGGAAAGACAAACATATGTTGGTGGGAGAGAGACTGGTTTTGATTAATTATGTGTTGACAAGTCTATTTATGTTTATGATTTCATTTTTCAAAATTCCTAGAGGAATTCTTGAAAAAATTGATTTTTATAGATCTAGATTCTTTTGGCAAAGCAATAGCCATAAGAAGAAATATAGATAACTAGATAGAATATTATTTGCCCAACCAAAGGAAAACAAGTTGGACTTGAAGTTTATAACATAGATATTTAGACAAATGTCTTCTAAGTAAATGGTTTTTTTCAAGCTTGATAAATCTAAATGGTGTTTGGTAGAATTTAATTAGAAGGAAATATTTAAAGAAATCAATCAATTACACAGTTGTGAAAAGACGGGTGATTCCTCATTTTTGTCGGTATTAATGAAGTTAAAGATAAGTTTTTAAGTATATGGATTTTTGTTATTAATGATAGGAAACAAGTCAGGTTTTGGGAAGATAGGTGGATTGGTAATTTTTCTTTTAAGGAGAAATTTCCTTCTTTATATAATATTGTTTGTAGGAAAAGTGCATCGGTTGCAACTATTAGGAGTAAGCTGTCCCATTCAAGGTATCCTTCTGGAAGGGCTTTAGTGGGTCAAATCTCGTTTTTTATGGTATAATTTGGTTGCTAAGATTATCTTATTAATCTAATGATGATAAAGATTTGCTTAGATGAATTTCATCAGAATGTCAATTTTCTAAGTCCGCGTCTATGTATTCAGTTTTGATCAACATGCTGTTTTGTATGGCAACAATGAAACTATCCAACACCTGTTCTTTGATTGTCACGTTGCTAAATTTATTTGGAGATTCATCCATTATTTCTTTTCGGTTGACGACACCGAATAATATTTTGTAGGAGTTTGGCTTATGGTATTGATTAAAAAACCAAAAAAATATTTAGTAGAGCATTGCTTTTATATTGGAAGCTCTTTGGCTTACTAGAAATGATATGTTTTTTTTGATAAAGTCCAATAAATCTATATGCAGGTACCTTTTCAGAGCAACACATTGCTTCGGTTTTGGCTCAGCTATAAAACCACAAAAGTGTGAAAAGGACAAAGAAACGCTCTTTCATTTTAATATGCTGGAGTTTAGAGACAATGGTCATGTAGATGCTTCGTCATTTGGATGGAGATTCAGTAATAGGATCGCTTCCTAAATAAGAGGTATCTTCTTTCGTTTGGTTGATGTAGTCCAAAAATGTTTTTTTTTATTATTTTGTACAGATATTTATGTTTGGTTTCAATCAATAACTCTGTACTAAGTGGCTGTACTTCTGTCGAAGTAAATTACCTTGATTATTCGCTATCTAAAAAAAACATCTTGAAAGCTAGTAGAAGAAGTTTTTGATTGTAGCTCAACTTGATTTTGGCCTGGGCATATATCCAGGTACGTACTAGTAGTAATTGATTAGTCAAATTATTATTCGATCAACTCATGCACATACAGACTGACATACATGTACGGTTTTTGCAAGGAGAAATCAGGTTGCGCTGCAAATCTGCAATGCGAGGAAGAAGAAGAAACTCCATTATTCGTTCTCACAAAATCAATCTCTACGCTAGCTAGGCAGAAAACTTTTGGCTTAAGTTTGTAATATCGTTTTCATAAGCACACTTAACGTTTTTTACAAAAAAATTTCTATATAAATTTTTTTAAAAAATAAATAAATTTATTTAAAATTTATAATAACTATATAACTTAATTAATTAACATGTTTTTATGTTTTATATGGCTTACACGACGAAGCTCCTTATTATGTGCGGCCTGTTTTAATTGAATGGCCGGTACGGGAATGAATTTTTTTTTTTTTATATTTATTTAATAAAAATTTACAAAACTACATTTTTCATTTCAAAAATTTACAAAATATACTCCCGCCGCCCTTTGGGAGGGCGATATCTCTGAATCGACTTCCCAGAGGGCGATATGATGACGTGGCTGACGGCCGTTGGCCGGCGGCCCACGGCCGTCAGCCATTTTGCAGGCGGCCCCCCGGCACCAATAAACCACCTCTCAGAGGCGGTTTTTGGGCGCCTGCAAAATCTGTCCGGACGGTCCGCACCCTATAGGACGGTCGGACAGGCTACTTTGCCGGCGGCCAGAGTACTGTCCGGACTGTCCGCACCCTATACGGACGGTCTAGACCGGCTAGTTTGCAGGCGGCCCAGAGTACTGTCCGGACCATCCGCACTCTATACGGACGGTCTGGACTGTACAAATTGTTGTTTCACAGTATATAGTCCGGACCATCGACACCCTATTCGCACGGTCCGCACTGTACAAATGGTTGTTTTGCGTTATATAGTCTGGACCATCCTCATCCTGTCCGAACGGTCCGGACAGGCATATCTGTGGCGGCAAGGAAGAGAAAGTACCCACGCTGCACACAGTAGTTACATCTCTACTTGGTTATCTGTTTAAAATTCCCTAAGGCATATAATAACGATAACTAGAAACGTTTGATGTGTCGTTTGTACTCTTTGTATGGATAATTTCATTATGTTCGTATGCAATTAACGTGTGTTCGGTTGTCACCGCTCAGAATGTACTTTCGTCGTAAAATTGAAACTGAAAAATTCATGTTTTTGATCAGTTTCGTCACAAACATAGATCGTAAACGATCGACGAGCGTAAATAAAGTAAAAGGGTTTCTTCAGTATACATAGAATTAAAAAAACATGATATACAACAGACAAACTATCACTGATGCAACGTACTACGGGCCCGGACCGTAACCTCTAGCCCTCTTTGTCTTCTTACCCTGCGCTCGCACCTGCCCCTGGGAGTACGTCAGCCGGTCTGGTGGTACGGCACGGCCAGCGCGGGTTGTTTGCACGGGTGTGGCAGCTGGTGGGTCCTGTGTCTGTGGTGGCGGAGCTCCTTCGAGCTGCGAGGCTGGTAGTATCTCCTGGATCTCCTCGCCCGAGTCCTCCAAGTCGTCCCCCTCGAAAGGATCCGGTGCCCAACCGCTGCCGCGTGCGGCCTGCATGGAGGAGCCAGCGCAGCAAACATCCCCGGTGCTGTAGAGTGGAACCATGTACACCAAAATATTGATAATTGCAAACCAAAATTTGGCAAGGCAAAAATAAACTTTGATATAACCTGAAGGACCTCCTGTGGTGGCCCGAGGGGCAGTTGTCATGCCCACGCCCTGCGTGAGGTGCCAGCGCCAGCAAACATCCCGACGCTGTACAGTAGAACCATGTTCACCAAAATATTGATAATTGCAAACCAAAATTTTGCAAAGCAAAAATAAACTTTGATATAACCTGAAGGACCTCCTGTGGTAGCCCGAGGGGCAGTTGTCATGCCAGCTGCGCGTGTGGTCGTCCGTGTACACTCCATGCGTCGATGTGCTAGCTCCAGAGGGATGTAAGTACGGTGTAGCGAAAGCTGCAGGGAAGCATATTGATGTACAACAGTACATGTCGTAGAAGGAAACATGTTATGACCGATGGTTAGTCCAATTTACCTCTGGAGGGGCCAGATGGCTGACTGGAACCCTGCAGTTGCACTCCTGCTCCTGCTCCTGTTCCTACTGGGCCGTGGCTGTTGCTGCTGTACAACTACGGGAGGTACCGCATCGACCGCACGACAAGTGAGGGCACGAATCACTGTGAGCATCGCCTGACGAATCCTCCCGAAGGTCGTCCTTTGCTCATCTGCATTGAGCACAATCCCACTGTCCAATCGTCCGAACGCCGCGTTTACATCAGCCTGAACCTGTCGCGCTGCGTCGGCCTATTTCAGATGTGACGTGAACATGTGTTAGAACTGTAGACACGTACAAAGGAAATAGCAAAGTGCAAAGATAATGTGACGTACCGCGCGGAAGTAGTCCTGGTCACGGTGTCTAGGATACGTGTCCGTCGTAACGGCGACGTGTGGCTGTGGATCATCTGGGGTGAACGTTACGCGTGTGCGGGTACGGGCCTGGTACCACATGAGGTATGCTAGGTAGGCCTCCTCAGTGTGTGCATGTATGTCGTCGACCACCTCCTCTGTCGCCAACAACCAGTCGTCCACGTACTTCTGCAGCAGAGGATACCACTGAACACCGGCTGCATGTCCCCTACGATTATATCTATTTGCAGAGAGTGCATTAGACTATATTAAATAGTTATAGTAGTAAACAAAGATCGCAGTTGTACTAACCGGTGCACATCGCGCGGCACATCGATCTGCACGGGCACAGGGGAGTACTGACGTAGTCCGAACTGTCGCAGCACGCGCTGCGGAGAGTGGGGCTCGACGAAGATGTCGAACACCAACGGCACTCTCGTCATCCAGTACGCCTGGTCGCGCGTGCAAAGAGTAGAGAGTCCGAGCGGTGCACGGGCCTCGATGGCCTGCGGACTATACGGCTCCCAGACGACGTCGCTGGGCAGGAGGCGATCGAACTCCAAAACGAATTCGGGGTAGGCCCTCCTAACCTGCGTGTGGGCGTAACGACGCTGCAAAATAGGAAAAGGTTAAACGTCAGTGTTTGCGCATAACTGCTAAATATAGAATTTCACATTTTGTACCTTACATCGACACCATATGGTCCCCATAGTCGGACCGTCCTCGGGCCACTGGCCGTACAATCCTCCAAGGCCGCCCTCGTAGGAAGAGTGCTGAATCAGAGGACGGCCTATCGCGAACCGCTCGGCCACCCATAGCTGCAGAAGGAGAGGGCAACCGGCGATAATCGCACCTGGATCGGTCTTTGTGCACGCGTCACAAAGAGCACGGTACGTCGCCGCTAGCACAGCAGATCCCCAACTCCACTGCGGTACGCGGCCGTCCTCACTGTCGGCGATCGCACGAGCGTAGTGGATCAGTCCCTTGTCTACCGCGTGCCTGTGAGTGTTGGTGAACATCACCCACCCGAATAGCCACAACAGGTATGCCTCCATGCTCCGCTGCACCGAGTAATCGTCGGCGTCATCGGCTAGCTTATCTGGCTGTAAAGGAAGATTATAGTCAGCAGCTCTGTTGCTTTGTAGATCAGATGATTGTGAATGAAAGGAATCCGTGACTTACGGTGAACTGTAACAGCCAAGCCTGCGAGGGGCCGTTCGTGGTGTAAGGCGGTAGCGAACCCGGGTGTCCAAGTTCAGGTCGACGATGCACGGGCGCAAACCGAGCAGTGATGTCCTGCGACCAACCATGCGCCCCGTCGATCGGGCCGACTGCGTCTCCTGCGAGGGGAAGTCCTAGCAGGTACGACACGTCCTGGAGTGTAGGAGTCATCTCGCCGCACGGTAGGTGGAACGTATGGGTCTCGGGTCTCCAGCGATCCACCAGTGCGGCCATAAGTGACCGATCAGCGTCCCATCGCTTGGCAGGATCTCTCTCGTCCGGTGCGGGCTCGACTAGCCTACACAGCGGAAGAAGTCCAGCCTCACACAACCTGCAGAATATAGCACTGTAATCAATATTGGGAACATAGATATGCACAAATGATGTGAATGAATATTCGTACAGCTCTTACCTCTGACGGAACCGAGGATCTATCCGCAGGAGGTGACGTGAAGGCCGTGGACGGAAGGTGGGTAAGCGGGCACCCTCCACGGCTGACAGGTAAGACCGGTGGGACCGGTCGAGACCTCGGTCCAACAGCTCCGGTGTATCGTACGCCATACCTGCATGCAAATAGAGAGTTAGCGTTAATTATTGTTAAAGTTTATAGCATTGTTACATGATAATAAAAAACAATAGGACGGTACATATCTTCTATAACAAAAAAGTAGTATAGACTTACACTACACCGTAGCACCACTAATTGTTCGAGAACGCCTAAGACGGGGTCGTCTAGAAGTTGTGCCTTCACCCGTGGGATGCCTGCCATCAGCGGCTGAACCCGACGGTCCAGCTTCCGCCGCACTTGGACCGGTTGCATCCTTTGGACATTTCTTATATGTATGACCTGTTTGGTCACACCTTGAACAACGTTTATGCCTTCCACCGGCTTCTGATTCATCCATGTCATTATAGATGCGTCTTGTCTTGCGGCGACCTCGTATATTCCTCAATTTTGTTGGGTCAGGAATGTACATAGCTTGAGGATGCTCCATAGTAAATGTACCCGCAATACCGAAGCCGTATATCTCTCAGCTCCAGGTATTATAGATTGCTTCTTTCCTGAAATAAGGTGAGACAAAATAGCGTGCTTCTATCCCGCACTCACCGCTCGCGGCAATAACGTGAGAGCATGGCTTGTGGAGCAGAGTAGGTTTGCGGCACGAGCACTTGCAGGTCCCGTCTTCCTTCAGCACACACTCCTGCACAACTTTTTTACGGAAGATTCCGCGCATGCCCTTGTCGACACACAATATTTCAAATCTGTGTTCTTGTGTGCCTTGAGGTACAACACGATGTCTTCGGCCCTTTTTACTTTTATCTTGCAGATACTTCGTCAGTAGTGTGCCAAAGAAAAGATTATTGTCCGTCATTGAGGGCCTAGCTGCTCTGAACCGATCTCTGAAGTACTTTGATGTGCCATGCAAGATAAATTCAACTATGCCAACAAGTGGGAGCCCTCGAACACCACGCATCACCCAGTTATAAACCTCTGCCAAATTTGTGGTCATTATGCCAAACCGAGAACCATCCTTGTCATACAACAATGCCCATTTCTCCTTTGGCTCATTCTCAATCCAATCTGAAAATTTTCTAACTGAGGATGCAGACCTTCTTCTCATATGAGGTCCGTCAGTTGATAGAGATTCAAGAGCTTGTGGAGCCACATCCCCTCCAATGGTAGCCCTCCTGGACTGCTCATCTGTTAGTTTAGAGGTCAGCTCATCCAACCTCCTCCAAAGCTCATTGAATTTCTTCTTTTGATTCTGGGCGCAAAGCCTCTTAAAAAGATCCATAAGGTGCTTATTCTTAAATTGTCTGTAGAAATTAGCACCCATATGACGCATGCACCATCTGCTTTGGACATCAGACCACCTTGGTGTATATCCCTTCTCAACACATCCATATCTCAATTCCTCAATTGCACGCAGCAAGCCGGCGTTACGGTCATGTATAAGGCATACGTCTGGTCTCATCCGTACAACTGCAGACTTAACCCTTTCTAAAAACCAATACCAGCTATCAGTGTTCTCACTCTCAACAAAAGCAAAAGCAACTGGTAGAACTTGGTTGTTTCCATCAACTCCAATTGCTGTTAAGATCTGCCCTCTGTACTTTCCAGTCAGAAATATCCCATCGATGCAGAGGATGGGACGACAATGGACAAATGCTTGAATGCAAGCCCCTAATGCAAAGAATACTCGTTACAACACACTTTTATTACCATGGTGAATTGATGGAAAGGCTTTTAGGTCGTAGCACGTCTCCGGATTCCTCTGAAGAATACAGCCTAACAGACGAGGCAAATTATCATAGGATGCTTCAAATGTGCCAAATCTCATCTCTACAACCTTCTGTTTTGCCCTCCAAGCCTTAGCATAGCTAATTGTGTATTTAAATTTCTCTTCAATATGTTTAACAATTGACCTTGGTTCGTACCCCATATTGTTAATAATATGGGAGTACATCTCTGTCGTAACAAATACAGATGTCGTGTTTCTGTGATATTTTTCAACACCGGGTAAATAACATGAATGCTCAGTCACGATTGAAACTTGCCAATAATCTTTCCATTTACCCTTGAATGCGTGCACCCGCCATGGACACCCATCCTTCATGCACTTTACTTCATAGACTGATTTGCTTGACTTCACGACTGAGAACTCCCTTTGAAGTGACACGGCCCATTGTTTTACTGCCTCCTTTAAATCCTCTACATATGCATACTTAGCCCCTTGGATGACCTCATTTTCCTTGTACTCCCATGATACATGATGTCCCTCGGAGATAGAAAGCCTAGAGAAGTCCTGGTTGCTCCATTCTGCAGGCATCATGGTGTCCTCGTCAGACGAATCATCCTGCTCTGCTTGCTCGTTTTCAGAATCTTCCCTATCAATTTCTTCGACGATTCTGTTGATTTGTTCTCCCTCATCTGCCACACCTGTTGGCTGTCTATCTTCTTCATTCCCTCCTTCATTCCCTTCTTCATTTTCTTCCATTGTTTCGTTATTACCTCCCGCCGTACTTGGACCCTCATCATCTTGTACGGGCATTGCACCAGCAGTGTTTTCTTTCTCATATATCGACACAAGTATGCCCAGTGGCCAACCACGTTGGAATGCATTCTCCACATACCATCTCCAAGTGGTAGTGCAATCCACCGGCATCAGTTCCAAAAAAAAACCTTCAGCTGCACGACTGACTACTACATACAAGGTTATTGCGCTGAGCTCGGGGTTCAATCGAAACCCTCGCATCAGCCAGTTGTACATTGACCCAAAACTTCTCTCAGCTGGTCTATCAATCCCCTTAGCCGTTGAACTAAAATCCGACAGATCTACCCCTTCTGGACCATATCTAACATTCCCTTGCCCGTGAAATAACTGAAATATCACCTTATTTGACATTTCTGTTGATGAAAAAATTCAGTTAAACTAGATACCAATATTTTCCTCACATCTCTACAAAAATTAAATCATCTAACACATTAACTAAAGACCTACAGATCTACGAGTAAAAACTTATTTTCATATAGTACTATACACATAACCAGTACAATACTACATTAATTTATGTATAGAAATAGAAATTACAAATAGATAATAGATTTTACCTGCAGACAAATCAGTAAGCTGACAGAGCTTCGCTGCTTTCGTTCAGGCTCGCTCTCAGCTCTCTCTTCTTTTTTTCTGTAATTTCAGTGAATTTTATGATATTTTTGGAGTTGGGGAGGGGGTTTTATACTGACCGGGCTAAAAACCGCCCTCTGAGAGGGCGGTTTTTAGCCGAAAACCGCCCTCTGAGAGGGCGGTTTTTGTGTGGCCGGGGGGCCGCCTGCAAAATGACTGACGGCCGTGGGCCGCCGGCCAACGGCCGTCAGCCACGTCATCATATCGCCCTCTGGGAGGGCGATTTCAGAGATATCGCCCTCCCAAAGGGCGGCGGGAGTATATTTTTGTAAATTTTTGAAATAAAAATGTAGTTTTGTAAATTTTTTATTAAATAAATATAAAAATAAAAAAATTCGTACGGGAATGCGTCTTCCCGTTCTAATTGGGCCGGAATGGACTTGCTGTTTACGTACGGCCCACGAGTAATTTTTCTCAAGACGGCACAGGAGTAAATGGACCCACATGTCAGCCACCGAAAGTTGCGGGGGTTCGAATCGTGAGATCCCCAAATTTCGATCGAGTGGCTTCCCTCCCAAATCCAAATTCCGAATTCCTCCCCGCGCTGCCCGCTCCAATCCAAATTCCCCATTTCCTCGTCTTCTTCTCCATTCCAATCCATTCCTCCCAGATCCCCAATTCCACACACCTCCATTCCCACTTTGATTGATGCGCCAATGGTGCGGGAGCTGCGCGTCGGCTCCTTCTACGCGCGCCTCCGCGCCGCCGCCGCAGCGTCCGCCGCCGACGCATCCTCGCCGCTCCTGATCCTCCCCTCCGCCGCCGACGCCGACGCCCTCTGCGCTCTCAAGGTGCTCACCCACGTCCTCTCCGCCGACTCCATCCGCTTCTCCATCTACCCCGTTGCCTCCGCCGCCGCCGCGTCCTCCCTACTCGCCTCCTTCTCCGCCTCCCAGCCGCTCTGCCTACTACTTATCAACTGGGGCGCCCACCGCGACCTCCGCGCCGTCCTGCCCCCCGCCGCCACCGCGTTCGTCGTAGATTCCCACCGCCCTATCCATCTCCACAACATTTCCACGGCCAACGACCGCGTCGTCATGCTCTTCACCACTGACGACGAGCACACCGCCGATCTCTCCTACGACTTCGACGTCTCCTCCCTTGCCGACGCCTCCGACCTCTCCGCTCAGGGGGACGGCAACGACCACCTCCGCGTCGCCGAGGAGGACGAAGATTCCGATGCTTCCAACTCGGACTCCGATGCCGAGGGTGGGAGGAGGAAGAGGCGGCGGCTCTCCGACGAAGCAGATGCGGACGGCGACCCGGAGAGGCTGTTCGGGAAGCTGCGGAGGGAGTACTACCGGCTCGGCACCTTCCACGGGAAGCCGTCGGGGTGCCTCATGTACGAGCTCGCCCACGCGCTGCGCAAGAACACCAACGAGCTCCTCTGGCTCGCCTGCGTCTCCCTCACCGACCAGTTCGTCCACGAGCGCATCACCAACGAGCGTTACCAGGCCGCCGTAATGGAGCTCGAGCAGCACATCAACGGATCTGGCAATCTCGACCCATCCGGCGTTGGCGCAGTTGTGACGCTCAAGGACGGCACCAAGATCCGGGCGCCGGAGGCCTCCCGCATTGCTTATGAAGACGAGCCACGGTTGATGCTGCTCCGGGAGTGGAGTTTGTTCGACTCCATGCTCTGTTCGTCTTATGTTGCGACGAAGCTCAAGACCTGGAGTGATAATGGCCTCAAGAAGCTGAAGCTGCTTCTGGCACGGATGGGATTCCCGCTGGCCGACTGCCAGAAGAGGTACCAATACATGAGCATGGAGGTCAAGCGGAAGATGCGTGATGAGTTTGATCGGTTCTTGCCCGAGTATGGACTCACGGAGTTCTATTATCGGAGCTTCTTGAGGGTACACGGATACCGCTCCAAGGTTTCTGCTGCGGATGTTGTTTATGGCATCACGGCTTTGCTTGAATCACTGAATGCTGAGTCCAAGGACTCCAAGGGGTCTTCTGCTGCTGAGCAGTTCTGGGTTGCATACTCAGCGTTGTCGCTGAGCAATGTGGATCAGCTGCGGAAAGGTATGCAATCTGCAATTGAGATACAGAGGGCGATACTGAGGCAAGGAAGCTCGGCGATTACAAAGACCGGGTTCATTCGGAGTGCAAAGAAGTTTCGGTGGGTTAAGCTTGATGACCCAGTGGACACAGATAAGCTTTGCCAACCTCAGGCTCTTACCAAGTTCTGCTTTTTCCTGATGGATGCATTGAAGGAGCGGGGTGCGAGGATGAAGCCACTAATCTGTGCTTGCCTGGCAAGGGAGCCTGAGAAAGTGCTTGTTGTCGGGGTATGTGGGAAGCCAAGGCTGGGGGCTGTTAAGGGGAATGCATTTGGTAATGCATTTAGGTCAGCTGCAGAGGAGATCGGTGCAGACTATTTCCATGACATGTTTGAATCATCATGGATTGTTCTTGATGTTGTTGCTGTCAGCTCTTTCATGATTCGGTTAACAGAGAAGCTATGACGGCATTTCGACATGTGCTTGTCCAGTCTTAATGATTCTTTTCAGCCCCCAAGAAGATGGGAGCTTGAGGCTTGATTCTCTGTCTAAAACTCTAAATAAAGGAGCTTGAGGGCTGGAGTGGTGGTACATGGCATGTTCTATTTTCCTCATCTAACCACATGATCTTCACCAAGTTAGGGATAGCAGCTTGACAATCATTGCCTGATTTTCAAAGTTTAGGTGTTCAATGGCTGTGTTTTATGTGTTACTGAAGGGAAGATTGTTTCCTTGGTGTAACTGCTCCATTGTTAGCAAGTGATAGATCAATATATTCAGATGCAATCCTGATCCTAACACACAATGGGCAAGGTATAATTGCTTGTTCTTTACTAGACAGAATGGAATTGATGTTTGTATTTGTATTCCCATAAGCTTGCGGTTTCTGTTGTAGAATAGTGCTGTAATCATTTCTGTATCATTGCAGTTACTTGATATTTCTCAAGTGTACAATTGATTAGTGCCTTTCCCTGACTTGTTTATTTGTACAGTCATCTTAATTGTAGATCTGTCCTTAATATATTTGTTGAACCATTTGATTTTTCTAGGTCAGGGTTGATGACTGCAAATCTAGAATATGCGTTGTAGTTATCCCTGAGCATTTTATGTCACAATGCTCTCATAATCTTGCAATATTGATTGTTATACAAGGATTTCTGCTGTGCTGTCTTCTGCTTCACGCAATTATTGCTTCCATAGTCTTGCATAATTGATCGTCATACAAGGTGTTCTGCAATATCTTCTGCTGTTTGACATAATTAAGTTAGTAAAATGTAGCAGAGAACCATTTCATGATGATCGAAATGGAAAAGTTGCCCTTTCTCTTTGTAGTTTGCACTTTGTCCATGTTGGAGTTGTATTACAGATCTGGATCAAGACAAGTTTGTGACTTGTTGAATGATTAACTGTTTTTTCCCCTACATGAAAATTGTCAGTTCAGTAAGACGTGCCACTATCTGAAGACCTTTGATTCATGTTTGCTGTCCTTCTCCAACAGTTGGACAGGGCTTGGGGGCTTGGGGACAATCTCTTTGGATACAGGGAAACTGCATTAGTATTCTTTTCCATCTGAAAGTTGGCCTAGTCCCTAAAATTGCTTGCTGTTTGATATTGTAGGTAGCAGTGGAGATTCTATTCTATATTCTCTTGTTTCTTCCTACAACTCATGCTTGCAGTTTGCTCCCCCACCCCACCCGCCCCCCTTCTTTTTTTTTGGAGAAAGAGAGGCAGCCCCCTCGCAATTTGTCATGTAAAATTAGACTTTGATCACACTGTTTTCTACTGAAGCTTTGTGGGGCGTGGCAAGGTTTGGCTGTTGCATATTGGAATGCCAAATGCACACATAGTTGTGATATTATAAACTTATACAGCTGTGGGAAAAATAGTTTTTTCTTTTTGGGGAGCGCATGCTTGACTTGCCTGTTGGTCCATGAAATGAAATGAAATCCTGATGGGCCGTAAAGTGTGCTTGGATGGGCCTAGCCACCAGGCGGGATTGCAGATCAGGTTTCCTTTTTCTCTCTCCAGTTTCGCTGCTGCTCGCCTGCTGTGCCTGGGAGCGGAGAGAGGAGGCCGCCGTCTCTTGTTTCGAGCCTCCGGTCATGTACAGCCTCGCCGGCGCCACAGCCAGCATTGCAGGAAACTTTATCGGTAGCCACTCTCAACATCCTCCATTTGTTATTTTATCTCTTCTCTAAATATCTGCTCTATTTTGGTTTTCTGTTGCTTTGCGCATCATTGGCATCGGTAGGTTAGGTCAGTAACACAAATTTTACAGAGCATTCTAGATATACAGTGCATCAAGATAGTTTCCTTTCAACTTTTCAGGAAAAAGCTCCGTCCTTCCCTGAACTAAATTCGCCCATATAGTTGCCACTTACCACCCCAATTTCCCCCATTTATAGCTCCTGTGTCTAGTTCCAGAATGACCAACTGTGCATTGATCAAGGCTTAAGGGGATGTTGACTAACCTTTTAACTAAATTTGGTGCCACATGGACAAGTTCAAGTTTTGAAAATGGCATGGCATCCAACAATGTATTGTGCACTGTCACTCTTGTCCTCCCTCAGCTGTACCGATACTTGCTGTAGGAAAGGATATCATATATGGTTGCTATCACATAGCATCACTACGATTGATAATGGTTAATTCAAATTGTATGTGTGTTTAGTTTCCATCAATCAGAAAAGCCACTTTCAACTACGTTTATCCATACTTTGCTTAGGGTTGTTTATGTGGTCTGAACCTGCTGTTCTCCTTTAGGTTAAGTAGGTCGTTCTCAATAGCCAAACCGCAAATTGATTGCTCGAATTTCATACTTATATTCCTGTACGACCTGCAACCAATTGGTGGTCCTGCTAATTCTGTGACCGGAATAATTAGTGCGATGTTTCCCTTTAAATTCTGATTGACGAGGCATAAGTCTACTAAAAGTAGGCATGATCATAACAGCCTAATTTGGTATTTCGTATTGCAACTGTACATTATTTTCTTTAGAATACATACCTCATTGGTTCTCTTGTTCTTCAAGAACCACTAGGCTCATGATGCAACAATTCCCACTCAGCTTTGATCATTTAAGAGTATGATGGTCGTTACTCGTTTTACGCGAAGTCCTATCCATCAAAAGTGTTCATGAAATTCATCTAGTAGTCAACAGTAGAAGTCAGTTTCCCTATTCACTGATAATAAACCAATGAAAAATCACAACTGAATGGTCAAGACTCTCTGGCAGTAAATTTTATTGTATTGGTTGAAATTGCCTTCTATTTGAGTTAGAAAATTCCAATTGTCCTTTATGCTGATGCTTTTAATTGATTTCCTTTAGTTACTTGTAAAATGGCCTTAACCTTTTTCTGAATCTCTTATGATTTGTCTCCTCGAAGCTAAGTCTTTTATTCTTAACAAACCTGAATTGGAGCTGATGGTTTCTAGAGAAAAAAAAAGCAACTGGGTTGATAGGTTATTGATTTCTTTTATTTTCTGTAAGAATCTTGAGAGTGCCGTGCGGAGGGCAACAAATCTGAACAATCCACAGTCCATCACTAGATAGAAGGAATACTGGCTCCAGTTTGTCAAACTCTCAACATTGTAGAGATTCTGGGAACCAATGTTAACTGACCAATCCCTGACATCTTTTCTGGCTCAGGTCATATATACCAAATGACAGTCACCTATCGTAGTTGTACCTATCTCAAAATGTTCAATCAACTAATGGGCCTAAAGTGATAAATTCATATTAATGTTTCCAACAAGTAGATAGCGCTATCTATCCTTTTTTTCAACTTGCAGAGGACTCTAGATTTTCCAAATGGCTCAACATTTTAATCTAGCTCTGCTCTTGCATAGGACCTTGATATTTTTGTTGGAACATATAACAGGGAATCAGGGATTGTGCCACCACATATCAGGCCAATTGATAGTGCACCGTTGCGTAGTTGGTTACAGGATGATTCTCCAATAAATGTAGATCTGCCTATGATGTGATGCGCCAAAATAAGGTTCTGAAAAATGGTATATTTTGCCTTTGCTTTATGGTATAAATAAACATTGTTGGTTTACCTAATAAATTAACGATGTTTCACAATGGAGGTGTATCGTATTGGATATGTTATATAGATGGTTCTGCGCAGAGTATGCTATCACCAGTGTGAACCAGGTAACTAGAAAGCTCCAACCTTGTTGCGGCTCTATGTTTATACTAGCTTTCTCTACTAGCATTAAAAAAAAAGAGCTCTACTAAATTCCAATCTTAAGTATGCAAGTGTGTCATATAATTTTTGAATATTCAGGCTAGTAGTCCTCAAATACTAACATGTCTATCATAACAGATGCAGCTACATTTATTTCTGAGAATAGACATCTTCAACTTGTGTATCTTTGTCTTTCCAGTTGTTGTCACCTGTACAGATAAACGCAGATTCCACTTATCCAGCAACTCCAAATGATTATTGATTACTGACAAGCGTTGCACTCTGCAACCACTGCAAGGTATATTAGCACCTGCGGGTTCTCGAAAAAATGCTATATTAGCAATGTGTAACATCAGAATGTACTGATGGTGGAGCTTCTTGCTCTTTTTTAGTTATCGCATTTTAAAGTCTTACTTCTGAGAATACCCTATTTGTTTAAAAAGAATGATACACATCAAATTCTTGTAACTAGTAATAGGATTGTATGTCTTGGGTTCTTGACTGAAGGCAGTACCTAGGGTGTTCATGCTCAATAGCAAAAGAATCAAAACTGCTGCTGAGGTGGTCCTTGTGGTGCTAATTTGGTTAGTAGCTGGGAGGTAAGCTACTCACTCTATGTCATGATTATGCTGTATGTTTGTCCTTTTATGTGAACTAAGATATGAACAAACCAAAGAACTGCCTAAAGGTGTCCTTGCTGCAACTACCCTCTAAATTAATAGGCTAATAGCAGAAGTTATTCTCTCGAAATGTATGTTCCACACCACTTTGTTTTTTCTCTTGAGACCGTGTCTTTGCAAAGTTGGTTGCACTTTTATTTTTGAATGGTTAGATAGCTTCTGAAAAAGCTCACAAAATATTTTTGGTTCTTCTTTTGATTTTTCATAGATCTTGGTTATATATCTCGTTGCAAATTGAATAGTTCGGACTATGGAAAGTGTGTCAAGCATTTAGACGGTGGCACTCAATAGTTTTACTGAAATTGGCCCCACAGAATGAAAAATTGGTACGATGCTACAGTACCATTTTACAAGCTTCTGGCAAAATTTATCTACTCTTTAAATCGGCAATATTATCTATTAGCAGTATCAATTAAAGTCATCGTGCTTTATGTCCCTTTGCAATCTTTGCTCTGTACATACCACCTTTAAATAGACGCTGAATCAAAACTGTCTGCCTCCCTACAAAAATTAATAGTTCATTCTTTTATTTGTGTTCAGAGCTATTTTGACTACTAAACGTAGTGGAACTCTTAGCAGAAAGAATGATTTCCTGAGTAATTAAGCAGGTGATTATAATGTCTTGAGTAACTATCATGAACTATTTCGTCCACATCTAAGCAGCTTGTTTTAGTTTTACATTGTAAATGGTAAGTACTTGTTGCCATTGTGTGGTCTAAAACAATTGTTAGGAGTTTGCTGCTCAACATTTACTAGTGAGGTTTAGACATGTAAAGGAAAGCTATTTATCCCATGCTCACTTCTGTTTTCATCAGGTTTAGAATTCATTTTACCTTGTGACAGATAAATCCGAGCTTTATGGAAATTGGATTGGAATATGTTTGAATTCCTGTATTACCAGAAATCCTTTCTCGACAGATGATGCATAGCAATATTCGGGCCTTCAGATCTGTTTTTACGGCACCTGTCTATCAAAGGTCAATTAAATACTTGATGATGACATTATCCTTACACATTGTATGTGTCCGCTTTCATATGTTGTGTATACGTAATCATCAGGATACCTACTAGCTAGGGTCCAATTGGTGTCAACAGAGTTCTACTTCGGGTATGTGCCATTATGCTGAGAGAAATACGATGGCAACTTATGTCCGTCAATTGACAAAGTAGTACAGTTGTGCACTTGGACATGTCAAGAACTAGTCCTCTATACATGAAGATTGCCTTTGCTGTTAGTGTCGATGAACTACTTTGAGTTTTAGTTTTGCAGTTAGACTGCCATTTCTATTGGTTGGTGACTGCCACTGTGCCACGGGTCTGGGTGATCTTGGCATCATTTAGTTATATTTTCGGAATGGAATGGCTGCCATTTAGAACTACCTCCATTTTCAGAACTGGATGTCAGTTTTACCTCTGTTACAAAATACATATGTGATTTTTTTTAGATAAAGACGTGTGGATGGTTCTTAATTTGACAAAGACTAATGCTTACACTTTCCTGTTTATACTGTTGTGCTACGGCTTTCCTGGAAGAATGAATTGAGCTTGTCTATGTACTCCACGGAGGTTACACAAATTGACCTCTCATACTTAATTGGTAGCTGCCGGTTGGTTGTCATGCACTCTCCATTGGCACTCCCAAATTACACGTGAGCTATATTTCTACTGCCTTGGTCCCATATCTACTCTGATGGCTACATCAAGATTGAGATGTATACTTCCACTCGATGCGTATCATGTTGTCAAGAAATGAAGCTTCTTTCCTTTTTCTAAATTCTACTATTAAGCATCTGAAGATCATTTTAGAGGGATGAGCTAAACATACAGTAATTTTGGCCAAGCCTTTGATCAATTATATACCAAAAATATGGAACAATTGGGAGTTACTTCCAAGTTCAGATGGTGTTTTGAATTAGTAGGCTGAATCACTTGACTGTGTGCAAGATCTTTAAAGGGGAACGTCTCTGGTCCAATTACGCTTATGACCAATCTACACAGATTATCGCATCCTTACCTTTGCTCTAGGCACTCCGTATGCACCTCGTCCCAAAACGTGAAGAGGGATCTAGCCAACGACTTTCATTGGCTCCTGCCCTACCGCATATATACCTACAATTGATCTTCTGATCGCCGTTCCTTCACTCGTGTCATAAGGGAATCCCTCCCCAGCGCTACCACCGACAACCAGCAGGCCATATGCACCCATACACGCTTGCTTACCATGCGCACATAGTGAGAATGGCTATATTAACGAATATCGCCAGTCTCCTTACTACGAAACAGCTGAAACAGCTTCTATGGTTTACGCGCAGGCCATCGCATGGGACCACGCACTTGAATAGAGCAAAGGCTTCCACATATAACATCTATGGCAGTAATCGCACCTCCCTGACCCTTCTCACAATGCGATCAGGACTACAGCATTCATATTACCTGCCACTGATACTCTCTGACGTATCCCAGTACTCCTACAAATCCTACATAAACAACCCCACTAGCAAACAATATGCGAATTACCCTACCCACACACTACGCAATTATCCGAAATAGATCGACAACAGTACATTATATTGGATAATATCGTTACTGACATCTTCCTGCCACCTTCTACATTTAAAGGAGTTCAACCGACACGTTACTGTCGTCCTTACATTGTACCTACACACCCCTATAACATGAGCTTATTGGTCCATAACGTATCACCAGGCGTTCTTAATCGACTCACGTATACAGGCTCGGCACTTCGTCATCAAGACCTCTCTCAGCCCTTGCTTTAACCATGAATCGTAAATACATCAGACGCATTATTCTGTGTCTCCAATCAGCAGACCCTAGGTATAATTCTGAGAGCGGGCGCCTCGCATTCATAGGCACTAAGCCACCCAGTTTCCAAAAGACTCGACCAGCGGCCTCTCAAACATCAAGCGTATCTCGACACACACTAGCATCCGATCGAAATCCACAGTTACCCCGATTGTTGCGTACCGCCCAATCATCCATCGCTTGTCTGCGCCTGGGTGCTCTGGCCTACGATAACTAAGTCTCATAAAAGCCACGAGCCATTAACATCTCGGTGCCTAGGTTTCTCCTGATCTCCTTCTGGCAACGCAAGCAACGCAGATCCGAAGGGCATCCTCAGGTACCGGGTCGATCGTCTCCACCAATCGAACTTCTGCTATATTATTACGACCGGAAATTGTCATAATACTGCCCGCGATCTACCCACACTAGTAAGCACTCCATCAATCAACATCTCACCCCAGAGGCGGATACGTTACTTAGCAGAGTTACAAATCCCAGCACATGCTTCGCTTAACCCTACATTCCTACTTTATCATCGGCATAGGGGCGCGTCAGCAATTCCACACACATAAAACACTTGGCCATCATCTCCCTTCATATTATACCCGACCGCATTCGCTCCAACATATGATATATGACCCGTGCCGTGCGCGCCTTCCCTCACTCCGTGCTACACTGGCAACTCATTATCATATACGTCCTGCAAACCCCTCAAGATTGAGTCCAATGGTTTACATCCTCGTTCAAGCTCTAAAATGCCACTCCTTCAACCGGACACTGCTGCCTCGCGTCACACTGTTACGATAACACATGTCTTAACCTATCGCTCTTATGGTCGCACATAGTTGCCCCGAAGAGGGGCCTAGTCCGGAACCAACTCTGGTATGTGACTATCTAACATCCGGTCTATCTATGGGGTGCCCCGCTCAACCAATTTAAAACTGGCGACTTCGCGTCCTTACTTCACTGAACGCTCTCTTTCACCACCCAACTATGTCCTCATGTAATTCACGCGATTTCATCCATCATTACTGCCAGCAGTTGCCACCAGGATACCCACGGGGAAACGATACATCCCCATTACTTACAGTCGCAGCCGATGCGGGAAGAACTATCGAGGCATACGTACAGTCCACATCCTCTGGAGTAAGGAAGTGAGCGTTCCGGTGTGCGAGGAGGAATATGGAAGGAACCTAGTAGGGACATAGTAGCTGATCATAATGCTTCTCTTTCTTGCCAGGACTGAAGATTGAAGTCCTGCATTTGTTGAAGAACTCCATGAAGGTATCAAATGTGCTTCTTATGGACCATGGTTGGGCCAGGAAAAATCTAACCTGGTCGGGCTCACCCCGCTGGACCAGCCTGCCTGATCTGAAACACATAGGCACATAGCTGCTGTACCAAGCTAGCTGGTTGGCCTGAGGCTAGGAAAGCTTGAGACTTCATCAGCTTAAGCTTGTTCAGCCATGACAGGTTTTTCTCTCGTCTTACATACAATCTAATATGCCATCTGATTGAGATGCACCCAGATAGAAGCAGAGGATTCTGCAGAATTCATAAAAGGGGTATGTAACAGAGAGACACGACACGGCCCATGTCATAATCAGGTATAACAACTCATTTTCCTGGACATTGACCACTATTCTCAGTAGCACTGTACTATCTATGAGTTCTAGTTGATGTTTAACAAGCTAACGCTGCATTTGCTTTGATGCTGATGACTACCTAGAGTAGCTATGCACCATCAACGCAAGTTTCTGAACCATCTTTGCAAAAATATTCTCATAGAGAGGGACCTGTCCAGTTGCCCTAGAAACGGTGCAATTTTGTTTTTGCGGGGTAGGTGCAGCATTAATCCAAAGATCGGGCACTGTTCATTTTGCACAAATGATGAAGAAACAGGCAAAAAAAAAAGTTGGGAGTTGATTTCTTTTGCACCGAATGTGATCGGGGACCACCTACACGGTTGCCGACAGGTAAGGAGTCTGCTTAAGCTTCCTCTCCGCAGCTTCTTTGTAAGAATAGTACAACATTTGCATTCATATGTCAGGACTAGTACACGAGAAGAAGACAGTCGAATAAAAGTCATTGCAGTCCTCTCCAATCAGGAGTTCAGGACAAAAAAAAAAAGAACTAGCACTTTTGCCATTTCAAACAAATTCATCTAAAGGTAACTATATTTTAAGATGGAGAGAGTACATACTAGTATTTACACACTATATAATTAGATACTGAATAGACAAATAAGCTGTTATATCACCTCAATACATATCTATACTCCTTTAAAAAATTATAGTGATGGCATTGAATCTGCCCCTCCAACTAATCTCATCGTAACTTATGCAAATTATCCCTTGATCTTCTCAATATTAATAAACAATCAAATTTAAATGGATAGCCATATATAAAATCAAATTAAAGTGAATATTTTCTATAGAAAAATATGGGTAACACATTTCATAAAAAAAATATATTTTTAATTATTTTAGACAATATTATTAATATATTTTGTTTTATCTATAGCAAAGCATGAACATTCAGCTAGCAAAACAAAAACAAAAGGAGGAAAGAAATCAGGTTGGCACTATTGTAACTAGGATAAAGTTCACTTTTCACTCCTAAACTACAAAACCAATTGTTTTACACCCCCAACTTTCAAAGCATGATAAAAAAAACACATGTATGCTTTTGGCTGGTTTTGTTTGAAATGGAGTTGATTTTCTTATTATGCATATCTTGTTGCAAATGTTAATTATATGTCTACAACCAGGAAACTTTCATGCCAGTGACAGACCACTATAATCAACCAAAACCACTATGAAATGTGGTTTATGGTGTTACGTGTTCGGTTTTGAAAGTTAGGATGAAAAATAATCGGTCTTGTAGTTTAGGGTAAAAAATAGACTTTGAGCAAAGTTCAAAGTCTAAAAATGTATTTTACCTGAACTATTATCATGAAAAGACCACTGCAAAGCAACTGCATTGGCCAATTCATCCGAAATGGCTGGAAAGCAAAAATTTAGAAGGAATATAAGATTGTCATTTGAAGACTTTTCTTTGACCTAAAGGAGTCAAACAACAAGGATAGGGATTTTGACTGTTTGTCAACATTATTATTTTCCAAAATTCCAGCTCTTTGGGATAGGTTTGGGCACTGGAGACACTCTGTGAAAGTATTTGCATGAGTTTTTTTGGGAAAAATCAATAACAAATAATCGTAATGAGTTACATCATGCTTACAAAGCTTATAACCACACCTGTTAATTCCTGTTGCTACCTCTTATTCTTGTGCTGACGTTTCATGCCAGTGACACACGTACAACCGGTCACACATGCATTAATTATAGATCTTCTAACTACAAGTATAGTAACAACAATATTTTAACCTAGACATGCATCTAGCTAATTAATATAAATTAATTATTGATGTGCACAGTATGCGTATCGAATGTGACAGTGTTTCTTTCATTACTTGAGCTAATTAAAACATCATTGGGACGGAGCAGCAACCGTCGGAGAGGTCCATCAGGTCAGCGACCTGCTCCGCCGCCGCCTCGTCGAACAGCCACTTCTCGATCGAGGACAGCGGCGGCGGCCCCTGATTCATCAGTTGCTTGCTGTCGTCGCCGTAGCCGCCGTATTATCCAGAACGCCGGCTTGCTGCTGCTGATGAACGTCGAAACAGTCCAGCTCGACGGCACCGGTGCCGGACATGCGGTCGAAGGACAGCAAGGGGTTGCCGACATCGACGGCGGGCTTGACGTCGTAGCAGCCGGCGTCATAGTGCTCCAGCGGCGGCGGCGACGGGGAGGTGGTCTTCATGAAGCCGTCGAGCAGCTTGGAGATGTTGTCCATGCTGGAGGCGTAGGAGGAGGAGGGGCAGTCGGCGAAGGGCGAGCGTCTGGCGATGGCCTGCATCTGGTGGGTGTAGGTGACCTCTGGGTTGCTGCTGCTCGTCGTGTGGCTGCCGGTGGCGGAGGGGAAGGTGGCGGCGTCGGCGAAGATGGGGTGGCGGTTGGAGTTGGAATTGGCATTGGCGAGCTTCTTCTTGAGGTGGGTGTTCCAGTAGTTCTTGATGTCGTTGTCGGTGCGCTGCGGGAGGTAGGAGGCGATGGCGGCCCAGCGGTTGCCGAGCAGAGACTGGAGGTGGACGATGATCCCCTCCTCGTGTGGAGTGAAGTTGCCGCGCTTTATCCCCGGCCGCAGGTAGTTCGTCCACCGGAGCCGGCAGCTCTTGCTGCACCTCATCAGTCCTGCATCCAATTCCAGCCAGCGTCTGATCGATCAGTTCATCACCATGGCTAGCTAGCTACCTTCATCTGCAACGCAACACGAAGAAGAATTAGGTACCTGTGTTGATGGGCACGGACCTCCAGTTGCCGGGGCCGTGCTCCTGGATGTAGGAGACGAGGATGATGTCCTCCTCGGGCGTCCATGGCCCCTTCTTGATCCCCTCCTTGTCGCAGCACGGCGGCCGGCCCATCGCTAGGCTCCCTCACTAACTCCGATCCTAGCTTAATCCTTCCCGGATCCAGCTAACTCTTTCTGGAAGCTAGCTAGATCGATCGATCGTCTCTCTCTGTGCTACCTGAGCTTCCGACAGTGTGCTCATATATATATATAGCTAGAGTGAGCTCCTTTTCACTTGCTGTCTCTGACTTCACTTTGTGATGAGATGATTTACTTTCACTTTCTGGCAAGTCAGTCGATCTGGCCGATCGATGATCAATCTATCTATCTGCATGCAGGATGCTTTCCCTTTCTGTCAACAGCATCACATGAATCAGTGACAATGACACGGCCACACCTTAAAGCTAGCAAGAAAGACTGTATAGCTAGCTAGCTATAAGCTGTACGTACTGCTGCTTGGTGTCACTGTGTCTGATTTAAAGGTTTCCTATGAGGCTATAAACCACTGACTTCCGCATGCAAGCCAACCATGGATGACTCAAATTTAATTTCTCTAGGCGTTTCCTACCGTAAGGCGTAAGCAATCTATCTGTCCAATTATCTATTATCTGTAATTACTAATTAGGCACTTGTTAAATTCTTGTATTAATTAGACGAAAAGAAAAACCTCTAGCCATTCACCAGCTGTGGTGCCGAATTATAAAAAAAATTTTAAATTTATATGAAGAATATTCATATACCAATACAATGTTAACTAACTAAAATTTAGAACCCATAAAACAAAAGGAAATTAGCAATTCTATTTGTGTAAGAACACATTTCCACATTACAAAACAATAACATAATTATTAGCTAGCAATTTCAGAAGTCTATTTCAAAACTACTACGTTTTTTTTGAGGAATTTTCAAATATCCAAGGTTTAGGGTCTGCTAAGTGCACACAACGTGCACGCTTATTTCAAACTACTACTTGATAATTAGAAATTCTGAATTTCGGAATTGTTAACACATAAATATTAAATCTGATTTTTTAGGATTGTCTATCACATACAACTTGATAAACATGAATTTGGAATTTCAGACTATTCATGCCATGAATAAAAATAAATTTCTGAACTATCAATAGCATAAAATAGCAAATTATTACTTATATACATATATAAACCTGGAATCAATAGTTCAACTCAAAACCTAAATGTGGAATAGAAGTGTGCTGCAATTTTTTGTTTAATTGCGTGCCAGTTAGGGTTTGAACTCAAAACCTCTGACTCTAATATCATATTGAGTTAGATGCACTAATCTGTTCAACTCAAAAACTTAATCCGATAAGGATAACAATTCACTTATACTCTAACAAATTCTTCCAAAGAAGCTAGGATGATTTGAACTCACTTGTAGCTACTATCTCCGTTCCAAAATATAACTATTTTTAGCTATAAACCTAAATAAAGGTAGCTATATTTTGGGACAGAGTTAGTAGTTGAGTAAAATAAGGTTCAGACTTCGGAGGGCCAAATTAACTCCTACCATTAGGTTAATCCTTTTATGTGAAGTGAAGATGATCGTGTAAGTGCAAGGGCTGCGTCAATATAAATTCGTGGAATATTGAAAGCGGAGCTAGGCCTAAGCTTATTTGAACTATAGACAATTACATATTCTTAGGCTTGCTTATAGTTTTTTTAAGTGTCACCGGAGACGAATTGCCCACTGAATATGTATTAATTAACGGTGCTTACACAAGGTGAGCTTCGTCTGCATAAGCGCAGGAGCCCGGGAGGATAATTAGATGGGTAGGCTTGCTTATGGTTGTTCTGAGGGAAATTAAAGAGTGGAATAATCAAATATTATATTAATCTCCTTGATTTTACTACGTAAATGAAGTACTACGAATCAATTAATGATCCCCTTTGTGGTCTAAAATGGACCAGCGTGCTTGAGATATGCTCTCACATATTGATCATATATATGTTGGTAGGTCCACTTCATCCAAACTCTTTGCAAGAAGTCCCACATGCATATATAGGCACAATGCATGAGACCCCAATTAATCGATCTGTGCCTACACTCCATCCACACATGTGCAGTTTACAATGTAAATGAAGAAATGAACTCAATAGATGCATAGTCTTTAATTAATTTAGTGGACCATAATAAAAATAAAAAATATTCCAACTTTATTATGATATGCTAATAGTTTGGTAGCTAAACATAATAGACAGATTATGCAAAGCTAGCTAGACCTCCTGTATGCTGTAGCAAGATTGCACACATACAGGAGTCCATCTGTGCACTCAATCACCGTAATCTACTTATCACTATCATACAGCAGGTCACGAGGGATTATATTATAACAATGCTATATTTATGTACCATAACAATAATGATGTGCATGATATATAAAGATGGTTTTGCATCTTGCATCTCGTGGGCGTTTGTAGTTCCACGTTGCTCAGCCCGCTTCCACTTTAATGGATTCGATCATTAATCGTTTTTTTTCCATATTTACATTATCCCATGTGCATGTTTCCTAGGTGTTCAACCCCTAACTTATGCGCTCATATGATACGGCTTAAATAAATATTTATGATATAATATGTACATGTGGTATTATGAATAGGACCACTGTTGTGGGAACAGAGTATTAAAGGGTTGAAAAAGAGTTTCATATATATACCCTATTTAATCTTGTGATGAGTCGACATGGCATAATTATGTCAAATTTAAATTCACAACTTGCGCACGTTTGGTTTTCTATATTTCTGTAGGTGAAACGCTTACCTTGACGAGCCTAGATGACTTATGAAATTTAAAGTTTAAACTGTAGCTTCAATGGGTTTGTTTATTTTTTGTCAGCGTTATTAATTACATGGCAATGTAGCATGGGGGCCTGTTGAGAGTATCAAGTTATCAACTATATATATCAACATGTGTCAATTATATGGGCGGTGAATTAATGATATCATGCTGATGTAGTGTCATGATAAAGAGGCAAAAATCATGTCAACGTCATCTTATTGAGGCAAAATTATGATGGTATGCCTTCACACACGAGACCAATGCCCTTTACCAGTTTACCAATGCAAAATTAGAAGCATCCTACTCCTCTCTTCTCAAAAATGCCATTTCTCATTAGGCTTTTTTTTGGTCAATTTTTTGTACTTGCATTTGGATGAGAGATTTTTTTTTCTGTCGTTATCTTATATAACTTGGCGAGTTCACAAAATTAACTATATCTCTACTCTCCAGTGAATGAAGTGATCGAAGTAATTAATTGTACTAGATCATAATCAACCCTGCACTAATCAGAAGATCAATTGATAAACCATCAAACTAATCTCTGCATCCCCATTGGGGCACATAGGTCCGTTTGGTTCTCTGCTATTCCTAACCTTGCAATTTTTTTTGGAATGGCTAGAATTGGCTATTGCCTTTGTTTGTTTTTTTTTTTTTTTGCAAAGGTTGGCTAGCCTTTTATTTGGTTTGCTACCAAGTTGTTGTTGAGGAAGGTTATCTCAAGAGTCCCTCCCCATCGGAGCCCAAGCCATGACTAGAGATAAAGGGGATCACTTATAGCCACAACGTTGATTGAGAGCAAGAGCTTCAGAAGTTGGAGCCATATAGTTTCTAGGTGTGAACCTTTGGAGAGTCGGGGTTTCTTTGGAGGTTCACCCTTCGAGGCGTCTGTGTCAGCCTCCAGCCGGATTCGTACGTAAGGAATCAAAAGCTTGTCGGCGAAGCTAGGTTGAGAAGGATGGGTCTTAGTTTATCCACTTGGACCTTTCCATCACACCTCTATCGGAGGGTAGTGGAGCTACGCTATACCTTTGACTCAGTTCGTCTCATCGGAGGGGGCTAAGGGTCGCTGGCTCAAAACTCCATGGCCATATTGCAACTTGCAACGATTGCACGACGATGGCATTAAATGCAACGACCTAATCCGCCATGAACAAGAAACAAAATACTGAGACATCGGCTCTAAATTATGACGCTGCAACAGTAAAAGCCACAGTTGCCGGGTCACACGTGGCGTCCCATTTGCAAGTGGGTCATGGTCAGCCCAAGGCCCGACAATGATCGCTGAATCAAAGCATAGGGAATTTAACTATTTGCCACTTTTTAGAATATATGTTTAATCCCTCACAACACCCTCTTTCAGAAAGTGGCAAACCTATTGCCACTCGCTCCTCGATGGTAGCAAAACGCCAATTATTCCACAAAGCACGGTTGGAGTACAGGACCACCCAGACATGGCGGCACCTAGCAGTGGGTGTAGACAGGGTAATTTAGACCTATTCATGGACAGCACGGCCAGGCTAGCCCGATCCAACCTGGGCCGTAAAAGCCTGAGCCAGGCCTGTCTCAAAGATGTATCGGGCCAGGCTTAGGCCTAAACTTTGAAGCCCGATGAAGCTTGAAAATACAAAAAAAAACCCGAGAAAGCTTGAAAAAAGCACATTTAAGTTCAAATGCTAGGCTCGGGCCCAAAAAGCCCGGTGTTTGGGCTAGGCTCGGGCCTAGATTTTTAAGGTCGGGTTTTTTTAGGCCCGACCTAAGGCCTAGCCTGGTCTAGCATTTGAACAGGTCTAGGGTAAATCTTTCCGCTCCCGAGGGAAATATTGTAACCTGTACTTGAACTTTGGCTATATAAATACTACTCAATTACATCACAACTATGGCTCTCCTGATTCTTTCTGCACGCTATCTTTCTAAGCTTGCATTCTTCCACTTAAATGTGCTTGCAGTGCTTTTTACGTGCAAGTTTTTGCACGAAGTGTTGTGTTTTAGCTTAAGCTCAATTCAACTAAGCCAAATAATTTGGCATGTCAAATATTTTTGCTATAAAACAAATATATGACTAATATTTTGACATTAATTATCAAACTTTTTGAGTAGGTACAAGCCCATAACCCATTCTTTCTGTATAGTTATAGCCAAAAGCTCAACATGCGTGAAGTCGCAACAAGAGCTATCGGATCTCTCCTATGTTGATTTCAACCGTCAATGTGTTGTGTAAAATTATTGTTCCCTATTAATTGCTATAAATCTCCAATCTGGCTTATTTAGTACCCAATAAATGTACATAGTTATTGCTAACTATTCTTGTTGACGTGTTTAAAAAATATTACATCCTGATTGTTTTCTATAAGTTGCCGCAGCAAAGAGAGAGTGTGTGGTTGGCATGAGACGCACAGCCTACACGGCCACAAGCTAGACGCCCTGGCTGCCCAGATACGCCGTGAACAGCCGTCGGGCCATGCCGACATGGGTGAGGGCTGCGGCGAGCGGTGGCGCGTGGACGCTCTCTTCGCCAGGGAACAGCTCGGTTCCAGTCCACCCGCATCTTCATGGCTAGGTATCCGAAACGTTTCCAACCGATTTCAGTTTTCATCGGATAACAGTCTTATCGTATTCGTTTTCGTTTCTGAGAAAAAAAATATTTGAATTTATTTCTATTTCTGAGACTATTCAAAAAATATCCATTTGACATTATCCGTTTTCGAAAAGACATCTAGATTTTAAAAACTATCCGAGCCGATTTCATTCCTAGGTGAGAAGGATCACATTTCGTCTCTCAGCCGTTTGTTTAAGCCGCGTGGACCTAACTGATATGGGCCAAGTTGGATCGCCAACAATGGTAGCGGCCTAAATCCGGGTGGGCCTACTTGTCGAGTTGGGTCGCTACCGATCGAAATCTGGTGGGCCGTGCGTAAAAAAAGGAAATTTTCTCCGTGCAGAGAGGACTCGTGGGCCTAACCTAGAAGGTCTGTCTGTCATTGGTAACTTTGACCATCTAACGGCTTTGACCGAAACCCCAAACACTATCCAATAGTGCCGGTGCCCGGCCTCAAGTGCTAAACCTGGTTCGTCCTTCAGCCGTCGCCAGTCTCGTCGCCGGAGTTGCGTTGCTGCGCCGGGCAGGATGAAGACACGGAGGTGGAGGCTCAGAATCGGTCTACGGAGAGGTCGTCTGATCATCCAGCAGCTTGGAGGCTCAGGCACTTGTCTGTCATAGCATGAGAGTTCAGAGGAGATCTCCTGCCAGCAGTTGCAGTCGCCAGGTGGCCACTCCTCCATCTTCCAATGCCATTCCTCCTCGTCAACTCGATCAACCTGCCCTTCCTCACCCGGCAGCCACGGGCCACGATGTCGATATTTGAGTTTTACAATGCCGCTGGTTACTTTGTTAACTACTCAAACACCTTTTCTTTTCTTTCTTAACATTTCTTCCTAAATTCTTCTTCCGTAGAGCTTCAATTTGGCGTGTTTCATGGCGTCTCTATTCTATGACTATCTCTGTTATAGGTGAACTGGTGCAGGTCAGGTCGCACAACAGGCTGCTTGCTGATCATTGAAATTTTCATCGTCAAAGTAACCTTCAGGCTATGCTCTTCCTTCCCTGTCCTCGATGATTGCGTTAATCTTTACTCTGTTTATTTTGCTTAGCTTCAATATTATGATAGTTTTGGCACACACTATCTACTTCAGTAAAAAAACTCAATCTTTTTCAGCCAAAAGTGCATAGAGCCTCCATCCCATATATTTGGGATTTGGATGATTCCTATGAGTTGTTACTACAGGTCTATGCAGATTCATGACAGCTTTGGCATGATTTTGGTTTGTTTAATCGATTCAGTTTGGAACTTTCCCTTCATTGATTGAAGACAGCTCGTCAAACTCCATTTCTGTAGCTCGTGCGTCATTGGTTTTGCTGCTTCCTTTTGTTGTTGCCTCCTCCTAAAGGTGAAGCTTCTCCCGATGTTTCAACATCTCCTGTCTTCCCTTTAATTTTGGCATGAAAAGTGACAGTTTGTCTTGCCTTCCTCCCTCTTCTGAGGTACTTTCTTAATTATTTTGATTAGTCTTGCAAAGTTACAGACATGGGCTTTCTTTGCTTTTGTTTTTCCAGTCTTGAAAGGAAAATAAGAATATGTTTGTGTATCATGCCTTTTTCCTTTCTAAAAACTTGGCCATTTCTTGTGTTGTTATCCTTAATTTTGAGATGCTATCTGGAGATTTTGTTCGATTTGCACCAGTGCATTTGTTAAGGTTTGTCAAACTTATATCTTTTCATGACAAGGCATCGCTACCATTAGTATTTTCCCGTTTGGACCTTCAGATAGCTCCTTAAATTTGTTGAGGTCAACTATAGACTATTCCTAGTTGCCCTTGCGACAGTTGTTTGTGCCACAGTTTAGGTGAAAATTCTTCCTTTCAAGGTTTGTCTAGAAATGCTTAAAACTCACTGTATGCTGCATCATATATATCTTGCTTTTTCTTGTCTGCAAACATAGAGTTCTTTCAGCCAGCTTCCTCATGTCTAAAGGGAAAGTTTTTTTTTTTCAGTTTTCTGAGGGATTCTTTTGTCCCGTCAGGTTGGTTCTAAGGAATATAATGTTTCTAAATTGATGGTTGGCGCCTTTCCTCTTTCCCTAATTGCTTTGAATTGTGTTTCTTGTATTTGTTTTTCTCTAGAAGAACTAATCTGGTTATGTTTTCACTATGCCAACTTTTGCTTTGCTATGTTAATTACAAGACTCCTCTGCATAGTTTACTGAAAATGCAAACTTGTACCTACCTGACCTGTTCTTAGGACACTTTTGCAGGCACTAGTGTGGCTCTCTTCATAGGTCACCAATTGCTTTTGTGTCTATGCTGTTCACTGGAGCTCAAACCAGGGAATGAGTGCAGCAATGGGCCAGAAAACATGCAGAAGGAAGAAGGTAGCATAGGCATAGTCTCTACTCTTCTCGTCTAGAAAATTTCTCACTTGACAAGATTGTTAATCAGTTTATCTGTTTGCCTCTTGCAGTTTCCCCTTTCAAAAGTTTTTGGCACAAGGGATAGGAACGCTTCGTTAAGACGTAGTATGGAGTGCTCCATCAACACTACCGGTTGGTTCTTGTGTTCAGAACATCCTTTCTGATAGCGAAGCAAGCATCATAGTATTGCTTTGTTTGCAAATCATGATAAGAAGAATATTACTTTGTTTGCAAATCATGATAAGAAGAATTCATTCCCATGTGTTTTCTGCGAAGTTGAAGCTTGATTCATCATAGTCATAACCGCAAACTTTATCTCTGGATTAGCATTTGATTACCAGAATATCACCAGTATTTCTGAAGTTAATATTATATTAAAGCCTTTTTTTGTTTGCAGTTGATTTCAGAGAGAGTCCAGTGCAGTGTCAAGTAGCTTCCTCGTCTGCATCATCCTCACCCTTCTTCAAGAAGTTTTCTGGTATGTGTTTCCATGTTGTTGCACTACTTGTGCATCATTCATTGAACAATTCCCTTTATTATCCTACCTAATTTGCCTTCCATTTTCCTCTCTTTGACTCAAATTTTTGGCAACCAGAAAATAGAAGTATGAAACCAAGCGGTTTTAGTTTACCCACGTTAACCACCAGCACACATACTGAGCCTTTCAGGTGAGAATTTCTTCAAATCACATTCATGCACATCACAAAAACCTTTTGTTTGCCATCTGAAGTTCAAATGTTATTTTTAGTGCTCTTCTTTTTGTAGGATATTTGCAGCAACATGGAATGTTGCAGGACAGACCCCGGATATGGAGTTGAATCTGAATGACTTGCTGCCTTCTGATGACAACTTAGACATTTATGTCTTAGGGTAAGTACTAATAAAAGAGAAAAAACTTTGCACAATGCTTTATCTCTTATCAAATTGACACCTTTTTTTTATTGGGTCTGCAACCCTGACTCATTGTCAATTTTCAGTTCCCCCGCACTACAAACAATTTCAGCACATCTGAGTATTATGCACTTTCCCCCGCTAAAAAAGTATTATGCATTTCAGTAACAAATTTTATTGTGGAATTTTTTTGCCTACTCAGAATGTTTTCTACTTCAGAAAATTAGATGCTTGACATTGCAAAATTGCAGCTTTATCCCCCATTTACCAGATGCAAATCCAAGTTAATTTGAAGCATAGTTTTCATTCGTGTGCTAACTGCAGGTTCCAAGAGGTAGTCCCTCTCAACGCCGGCAACGTGCTCGTGATCGAGGACAATGAGCCGGCGGCAAGATGGCTGACGCTCATCAACCAAGCGCTGAACCGGCCATCGCCGTCACCATCAGACGCTTCCGCCATTTCTGAAGCTTCGGCGAGCTTCTCGTTCAGCCACACTGCAGATTGGACGACGGCCAGCCCCCTCGACCTGTCGCTGTGCCACAAGAACAAATCTCCTCTCAGAGAAGTTCGCCGCGGACGCCGGCTCAAGTCGTGCACCTGCCCGCCGGCGGAGAGGCGGCCCAGGAAGCCACCGTACAGGGCCTCGTCGTCGTGCCTGATGATGAGCTGCCGTAACAACCGGCACGCCGTCGAGAGCGACACGACGACGTCGGACGAGGACGAGGAGGACGACGTCGTAGTCGGCGACTATGAGAACAGCAGCTTCGTGGGGCCGGACGCCGTGGAGGATCCGGCAACGACTACGGCGACGGCGAGCCACCGGAGGTACTGCTTGGTGGCGTGCAAGCAGATGGTGGGGCTGTTCGTGACGGTGTGGGCGAGGCGGGAGCTTGTGCCGCACGTCGGCCATGTCCGCTTCAGCTGCGTCGGCCGCGGCATCATGGGCTACCTCGGCAACAAGGTCTGAACTAAATCAAATCATACGGTACAGTGAAACTGAACTGAATTAATATGATTTGATTTTGGCGCGAATGCAATGCAGGGGTGCATCTCGGTGAGCATGTCGGTGCACCAGACGAGCCTGTGCTTGGTGTGCAGCCACCTGGCATCCGGGGAGAAGGAAGGCGACGAGCTGAGGAGGAACTCCGACGTGGTGGAGATCCTCAGGAACACCCGTTTCCGCCGCCTCTGCAAGACGTCCGGCCGGAGGACACCTGCGAGGATCCTTGACCACGAGTAAGCAAACCATATGTGCATTGCATTACAGAATGTCATTCCACTGACAGCTAATCAATAATCATACATGTTCATGGCTTGTTCATCGATCAGCCGCGTGATCTGGCTGGGTGATCTGAATTACCGGATTGCCTTGAGCTACTCGGAGACCAAGAAGCTTGTGGAAGCCAACGACTGGGACGCCCTCTTCGACAAGGATCAGGTACTTATCATAGCAGCACATAGTAGCATGCGGATGCATACTCTGTTCAAGCTCTGAAATCGTTTATCATTTGGCCGATGTGAACAGCTTAGGATTGAAAGAGAAGGTGGTGTGTTCAGAGGATGGAACGAGGGGAAGATCTTCTTCGCTCCAACATACAAGTACTCTTGGAACTCTGACAGCTACGCCGGGGAGTCCAAGAAGAAGAAGAGACGGACACCGGCATGGTGCGTCAGAGACTCGATCAGAGAATGCTATATGCATTCAGAATACATAACTGAATTCACGTTTTGCAGGTGCGATCGGATCTTGTGGTACGGGGAGGGGATAGAGCAGCTGTCCTACATCCGCCGGGAGTCCAAGTTTTCAGACCACCGCCCGGTCTGCGCCGTCTTCATCGTTGAGGTTGCTGTTCTTCACACCAAAAATATTGTCAAGGCTGCCAACATGAAGGTCGGAGCAGAAGAGCTCCTACCGCGTAGCAGCTTACAATGGCAGCAACTTTGACACGATATTAGTTTGCACATGTAGTTTCAGCATTTTGGGATGGTTTTGCCTACTGAACACCCTTTGTGTGGTATACAAGTAGTATTTTTATGATAGTACTAGAGTAATATTCTTTCCTACAAAAATGGGTAACCAAACCTTACAGAGCTTATCGCAAGCCACACCTGTTAATTCCTGTTGCTGTCTGTTATTCTTGTGTTGACGTGTCATGCTAGTGTGAAATAAGTACACTAGTGACTGGGACTGAGGGGAGTTTGAACAGTATATTTGCTTGAATCTTCATATGTATGCTTTGGGGTTGAAGGGGGTCGGGGGAGGACGAGTAGCGGGCGTGAGATTGGAGGAGAGTGATGGATAGGGTTGGTGTCAAGGGCGAGATGACCTGAGTTGTTAAGTGTAACGACCCGTTTTTCTTTTTCCTGTTGGAATTCGTTTTCTTAATGCGAACTCCTCTCCAATCCCGTTCAGCTGTGCCCCAGTTTTTCTCTCCCTGGCCAGCCGACTGCTTTTCCCCTTATGCCGAGTAGATTCCTACTCAGTTCCTAAATCTTGATTATTTACCTTTGTTCACTCGGCCACCCTTGCCGCCGAGTAACCCCTTGCATTACCGACTACCCTGTTAACCCGTTCTATCTTGTCACCCCAACCTGCCCCGATCCGGTCAAGCTCACGACACCTTGCCTTATCAAAGGACGTGCTGTCTCATCGCCTCACCAAGTTGCACCGCAGCCATGTTTTTAACGCTCCTCCCGTTGGATGCCGACTGCAGAAGTGGTGACTTGATCCGACCTCCACATGCCCGCAACCCCGCTAGGACCAACGGACAATAACCGCCGCACTGCAAGAACCCGCTTGGACCAATGGATAGTCAGAGGCTCTGTCAGCAAAGTATCACCAACCCGTCCTTGCCACGACCTGAGTGTCTAATCGTCGCTACAGTGTATACCAACTCCACCGGCCACACCCAATCTCTAAGTCAATCTCTGCATTGACGTCGCGTCACCTTGCCAGCTTATCTTGACTCCTTTTCTTTCTCTATCGCCCTGCACCGCCGTGTCCTTGCCTCGCACGCCTGCTATAAAAGGGCATCCATGCCTCCTCTTTCCTCTGTTTTGCAACCCTGCCGTCTCTGCCAAACCGCCATCACCAGCTTCAAAGCTAAGCCATCATCTTCCTCCTCCCCAGCCCCGGAGCCGTTTCTGCCCCCCCCCCCCCGAGCTCCATCGCTGCTGCTCATCGCCGAGCCTACCATCCGGAGTTCCTAACCGGTGAGCCTTGTTGCCCCGTCCGCAAGCTTAACTCAGCCATCTATGATAAACCTTCATCCGACTACCGCGATGTTCTTTTCCTAGTGTTTTACCTCTTTTCAGCATGTCAGTAATTATCTTTTCTGCTTGTTTAGACCCTGAACCGGTGGACGATCCAGAAGCCGTCTTCGCCAAGGAAGATCTTCCGCTGGAACAAGGCAAGCCTCTTTGATCATATTGCCGCATATATGTGCAAAATTATGTTGTTTGCAAAATATGCATGCTTAGTTTACACTTTAAATTGATCGGCCTCGGTTTGCAAGCGTAACCGGTGGATCTTCCCAGTAGTCGCACTTATTTTGGTAGGATATTGATGTATCCCCCTCCTTTGATAGCCCCACAAATGGCACGTTGGCATCCTATCTACGGATACAAATGCTGAGTAGAATGGCTTAGCCCTGCAGCGATTGTATTATCGTTTGAGAAACTGTGGTTTTTACTTAGCTGTTTGAAAACCCGGTACTCTGCGTATCGGCGCGTTTATGAAACAAATGAAAGTTTGTGAAAACCTTGGTGTACAGAGACAGTACATGTGTGGCCTGGCTGTGTATTATTGATAAGGACCGTTTTCTTTGGAATTGCATCCTAGCATTTTACAGAACGACCATACGGGCAGTATGGGCTGCCCCTGGCCGAGTAAATTATAGGTTTAGGGGAGTTTGGTGCCGACTGGAGTGGACTCATCTGAGTTGTGGCTCGTGAGCCTGGTGCTGATGGTGGTTGGAGCTGACTTGAGGCATTGATCCTGTGTGGATCCTTCTGCTGGCATTGGATAACCCTAGACTGGCTTTGGAAGTGGCCTTGTCACGAACTTCCGGTACAGGCCAGTACTCGGTGTAAGTTTCGTGTCGTTTGGGTAAAGCGTGCACCCTCTGCAGAGTTTAGCTGAACTGTTCGAACAGTTGTGTTCACGGTTAAGGGCGATGTAAGGTGATTCCTATAGCGTAGATTTGATTGCTAGTGATTTGTGCAATGGTTTGATGGAAAGGGAATCGTGACCAGAGTTTGCCGAGTAGCAAACGGAAGGCCTGTGTGGCCAGAAACGGGTCTGTGTGACCCGGGGTGTTGAAGCACCATAAGCAAGTGTGTGAAAAAGTTAACAGGAGAAAAGTCTTCGGATTGTAGCCAGAAGACGATAAAGAGCAGGCTCCTGGGTTGTAGCCAGGGCAACAAGATTGAGCTAACTGGTTGTAGCCAGTGTAGCGAATGAGCCAATAACCGGTTGTAGCCGGAATTGCTAAAAGAGATAGCTGAGATTTGGTTGTAGCCGAGTCTTAGGGTCAACGGGTGGTCGGAGCCACTCGGGAGAAGTAACGGACCTAAGGAGTGGTCGAAGCCACTTGGGTGACAGGCGAGTTATGTGGTCACTCGGTTAATCACCGGAAGATAAAAATAGAAATACATGATTCAGTAACTATATGTGGTAAGTTGTTGAAAAGCAACTTGCGGAATGGATTGAGGCGTGAGCCTCTTTCCGACAACTAAAAATTGGACACACTAGTATTTGACAAGCAAAATGTTTCTAAAGGCTGTTTTCGCAAATAAGACTCTTAGCCCCTTTTGTCTAATCGACATGGCACCTTTCCCCAGGCTTGCTGAGTACGAAAGTACTCACCCTTGTTCCTATATTTGTATATATTATATTAGGTTTTGAAGAAGAAAACGAAGACCCGACTGCTGCCGAGTTCTTCCAGGACCAAGCCAACTACGAGGACTTCTGAGGTTTCGGGTCTAGCTCCCAACCAAGCCTGTGATATCGTCGTGTTCCATCGCCGAGTAGTTTTCCTCCCCTGCTTCCGTCCTGTCTGTGTTGTATCTCGCTAGTTACCTTGTTCTTGCCGTTGTCCATCTAGAGCCTGTCCTGGATGGAAACCTTTGTATGTATTATATATACTCTGGTATGTATTTATTGTACTCTGAGTTTGTATCATCGATGACTATGTGTGTATCCGACTACTGATCCAGGGATCAGATATTGTGTGCACATGGTGGGCTTCCGCCTTGGTGGAGGTGCCACATTAAGAGACGAGGGCGACGATGGAGGCAGCCGCCGGAGACGGTGGAGGAGAAGCAGGGCAGGGGCAATGATCACTAACTGGTTAGGTGGCGGTAGTGGTATGTAATGCCCCTTTTCGCATGTATTAAAAACTAATAAAATCTATTCGTCAAAATTTCGCTGTTTGAATGTCGTGTTGTGAGTTGTGCCAAAGATCTCAACTTGTTTCCTTTCCTTGCTATAGAAAATCAACTCTCAACAGTTCCTTTCCAAAATCGAGTCTCAATAACAAAACTTCGAATCCAAACTCCCTCAAAATTCCTATCCAAAACCCTTCGGAAACTCGAAATTGATCTGACTCAATTTAATAATTATCTCTGTCTATTTAATTATTTTATTAAAAAACTTTAATTTTGCCAAAAATAGTTTCCTGTGGGGGAGGGGAACCGAAATTTCGTAAATTTAGGTATGAAATATTGACCCTATATTAAACGTGTATGTACATTTAAAAGTTTTATTACTAATGCCCTTTTACATATGCAGTACATTTATATTCTCGTAGGCTTTGTATGTAGTTGTGTTTATATAAAAGTTTCTTTGTTACTAATGCCCTTTTACATCTGCAGTACATATTCTCGTAGGCTTAGTATGTGTTTGTTTAGACTATGTAGCATGGAAGATGTATATACACCTACAAGTAAACCTCTAAGTAAAAACACGCTTAACCAACGGAGGCTCAGAACACATTTGTAAATCTCATAAATGTCCTACTTAAATAAATTGCACCGTTATATCTATAATACAAATACCAAGAGTTCACCTACAACAAAACGACATGAAAAAAGATGCTTCCTCTTTACAGTTCGTGTGCTGTCATGGTATAATCCCACTTCATACCCGTAACAACTACAATGATGCCAGAGAAGGAGCGCCGCATGAGATTGGCGTGAACTAACTCCTATGAAACCGTGTTGCCGGTACCAGTCCCGGAAAACCTTGCCGGTACCCGTGGTCAACAGAGATGTACCATAGCAACTAAATAAAATATTTATATATTATACATTTATAAGTTGTAATTTCGGACAAGCCCTGAGTAACAACCTTAAAAAAACAGTAATAGCTTGAAATTAGGAAAGAAACCATAATCTTCACTTCTACTTCACTCTTCCTGAAGGAGAGAAAAAGATAATGGATTGAGTACATATGTACTCAGCAAGTCACGGGAAAAGTATGAATATGTAGGCCACCAAGGAGGGCTGTGGTTTATTTTGCAAAAATTTTATTTTAAAATATTTTCCAAAACTCTAAGTATAGGTTTTCTCCAATGTGACTGGAAAGAGGCTTTTGCTTCGATCCAGTCCGTGAATTGGTTTGCAACAACTCAAGCGGACGAACATATTTAAAGTTTCTTATCAAGTCTACCGCCTATCGGACCACGACAGCAGTTCAGAGAATCTTATCTATTAATTATTTTTACTTTTATCCTCTTTAGGACAAAACCTTATCTCATATTTTCTCTATTATTTTTCTTTCATTTTCGTCCATTCCAGGACATCATTCATCTCATCATTTCGACTTCGGCTCCCAGAACCATCATATCTCTAGCACACTGCTTCCACTCGGGAAGCCTAATCTATGATGTTATCTAACATCCCGATCCACACAGGACCGTTTCAGACCACGTACTAGTCATCCATCAGCTGACCTGGCTGATTTTGGTAACGGTTCCCAACCACAAACTTGCTTCGCAAACCTTTTATAAAAACAAAGTTACACTAGAGGAATAACTTTACATCACTCATGACCGTGGGCAGGCTGTTCGAACAGTTTAAGACTCTGTAGAGGTGTACGCTTTACCCACATGATGCGAACTTACTCCCTCACTGATCAGGTGAGGGAGGTTCGCAACAAGGTCTTTCAGGAGCCATCCCAAGGTACCTCATGCCCAATAGATAAGCCAAACTCAGTCAAGCATTCGGCTTGCAATTTACTCCAAACTCTTAGACTAAGTACTGGGCAAGCTTCCTTCTCTTGCTCTACTTAGGAACCTGAAGATACCCCAAACATCTTATCCCAGCGTTCCATATCTACTGGCATGCGAGGTAACCCTGTTCCGGCTGAATACTTAGCCAGGGGCATCCCATACCACCCGTGTGGTTGCACTGTATTATGCTCAGTGCAATTCTCCAAGGAATCGGTCCCTATATGCGAATACAAAGCATCCCAGCCCAGGCGGTCACTTTGCATCGCGAGTTTTCACAAAATATTTCTTATTTCGCAAACATACCAACACCGCGTGTCGGATTAAAAGATTTTATAAACCCGGGTTTTCCCATTTTGACAGCACATGTGATTTGGATGGAACCGTCGATACCCATGCTCAGAGAGCACGGATGCCGAGGTAACACTGAGGTGGAGTGACAAGGAATAGAATTTTGCAAGCCTATAGGAGTTGCAACAACTAGGTAGGTCCGTCGGTTCGTCGTGCGAATCGAGGCCAATTCAGTTATTGTGCACGTTTAACAATTCAAGTTTAGAAATAAAATATTTTTGTAAACTGGGGGCAATATGATCAAGGAGTGACTTGCCTCTGACTTCGTCTTCAGAATCCTCGAAACCCGATGTTTGAAAGAATTTCCGTCATCGTCGACTACGCGTAACGAGAGAAAAACACATAAAACCCTAGAAATAAAATACTATTATTAATAACTAACAGTGCCATGAGGTAAATCCCAATTTTAGAAATATTTTGAGACTTGAACAGAGTTGATCGGAGTTGCGGATAAAAAGATATGAATTTTGAAGTTTAATTGATTTTCTAAGAATAAAAAGGATTTATTTAAACTAGAAAAGGAATATGCCAAGGGAATATTCCTTTGGCTGACAGGTGGGGCCCCACGTCAGTGATAGTGAAGGGAGACTGAGGGCTATGGCCCACTTGATAGAGAGAGAAAAAGAGAAGGGCCACAGGTCAATGAGGAGAGAGATTTAAGGGGTTGGACCCACATGTAAATGAGAGAAGGGGGATGACAAGGGGCCCACATCTTAGGCACCGTAAGAGAGATGGTGAGGGGCCACTTGTCAGAGGCTGAGGGGATGCTGGTCCACATGGCAGAGAGATAAAAGGGAGGGGCCACATGTCAGTGAGACTAGAGAAAAGATTAGAGGATTTAATCTGGTAGGCCCATACGTCATACATTTGGACAGTGGGGGCCGCCGGACAGAGAAATAAGAGAGGAGGCCTACATGTCGGCGGCTATGGCTAGCGGGCCCATATGGCAGAGAGAGAGAAGGGAGGCAAGGTTGGTTCTGCCGGAGATCGACGGCCAACGGAGGCCGAAGTGGTCCTGCTGATCCCTGACGACTCCCGACAAGCTGGCTTTGGCGGTGGACGGCGGAGGGGGTCATGAAGCTTTTGAGTGGCTCGGATGGGGCAATTGGGCTCGACGGCGGACGGCGACGTGAAGTCCCGAGGCGGCGGGGAGAGAAGATGGCTTGCGGCAGCGGCGGAATGCCTGCGTCGGCGGCGGGCTCGGGTAAGGGGCGTTCGGGTCTTTAGAGGGAGAGGAGAGTAGCGGAGATGGGGAAAAAGAAAAGGGGATGCTCACCAAAGAGGGGATGAAGACGGCGGCATAGAGCTCGGCTTGAGCTCGGATTGGCGAGGTGGCGTGGCCGCGGCGAGGGAGGACACGGCTGCAGTGGCTTGCGGCACTAACGGGGGCACGACCACGAGGAGTGGGGCTCGGGTTTTATAGGCACGCGTGGCCACTAGAGGACGGAGAAGAGAGGCGGTGGCGAGGGGAGCGAGGCGCGGGGCGGCTATGCCGGCCAAGACGGTTCGAGCGGCGGGCTGTCGGGGCGGAGACGGCAGGGAGGCCAAGGATGTCGGGGCGGCGCCGTGCGGGGAGAGACGTGGTCGGACACGGCGCGGCGGCGGCGGCAGCGGCAGCGTGGCCATTTGGCCGAACAGCCTGCGAGCAAGCGAGAGGGAGGCCTGAGGAAGATGATGGCCACGTAGCGTGCGGGCGCGTGGCTGCATGGGCCTCGGCTATCGGCCGTAGGCGGTGCGGTACGAGCGATCGTGCGTGGCGTGCGGCTGCCAAGCGGGGCCCAGCTGTCAGTGCGTGTTGGTGAGGTGCGGCTGCGGGGCCTGGTTGGCAGCGAATGCGGGTGCGGGGAGGCCGAGGAGAGGTGTGGGCCGGGAGAGAGAGGGGCCCACTATGAACAGGAGCATTTCTTATTTGTCCAGAGATTTTCCAGGGATGTTTTCGAAGGGATTTTGAATTCATATTTGAATCCAAATTTGGTATTTGGACTTGGGCAAATCTCCAGAATCCAAGAAGGAGCTTTATGTGTAGGGGCTTGATATATATATATATGAATATGAGTTGGAGTTTTTAAAAGGAACTTTTGAGGGAGGAAGAGAAATGATTTTTTTTTGGAATTTGAGCAAGGTATTTTGACTGCGGTTGAGACCAGATTGAATTTTTGTGGGAGGTTTTTGAAGAGGAAATTCGAATCGCAAAATTCAAATTTGAGATTTAGATTTTTGAGAAATTTTAGGATTTCAGGGGGGATAAATTGAGATCCTTGGCACATAGGTCCTTAAGCACACACACAAAGATCGAATTTTTGAAATTAGGGTTTTTTATTTAAAATAGTTTTTTTAACGGCCCAAAAATCGAGGCATTACAATACCAGCGTCTTGCCTGGTTTATCACACCAATCTTCTTCTTCCCTTGACTATAACTAGAAGGTAGGTGATGTAAAAGAAAAGATTCCGGAAAGGAGAGTTTCAAAGGGTATCGCTCGGAATCCCACAAGCACAAGCAAAGAAGGATACGAAATATGATGTCGATGTGATCATAGTAGAATGGAAGTTAAGAATGGGCCTTATGGTCTTTTCACTCAGTTCTTCCTCAACATGGTCACTCTTTGCAGCATAGAAGTGCGTCTTTTGCTTGAGTGAAAAAGGACTTTCACTATCGATCCTGCTACTAGATTAGGATACATAATCATTTGTCTCTTCCTTACTGATAAGCTCGATCCCAGGGTAGGCTATGCGGACAACTGCTCGACTCATTCTTCAATGGCCAGCAAGAAAATGGATGCGCGTGCTAACGCGCAATGGCTTTCGCGCTAGTGTTCTCAATCCATCGCTTGTTTGTCTGGTTTTTAGTTTACCTTGGTTTCGGTGACGTTTCTCATAGTCTAGCTCCTGTAGCTCGCTCGTTCATTCACTCGCGTTCTAGCTTGCTCCGTTCATCCACTCGCTGGTTCAATTTTGGCATTCCGGAAAGTGGTCATTATTTAGAGATGGGAAGTATGCAGAGTTCAATACAGTACTTTAGAAGCATAGTTACAGGTTCAAGTAGAAATGGTATACTTTCTTATCTAGTTTCGCAGTTGTATTGGCTGGAGTAGTGTATTTCTATTTGATGGTTCGTGTTGGGGTACTCTTATTGGCACATTAATTGCCTTCGGTCATTGCTTAACTCTTATATAGGAACTTGCTTCCTTATAGGTCAATAGGGTGGGTACTTCTTGTCTTTCTTGAATGTTGACTTTCCTTACTAGTACATTTCCATATAGCTCGGAGACGACAAACAAAAATGGGTTAATTTGTCTCAAACTTTAGAGGGACTCATTTAAGACTTAATCGAATTCTATGTAACATGGGGATTTCTCTCATACTGATATTTAAATAAATGTTTAGACATGGTACCGTAGCCAGATGGTTGGAAGAAACTAATTACTCCCTTTGGTGATAAATATTTAACGTTTAGAATAAGATTTGGTCCAACTTTTTAAACTTTAATTGGTTATTAATAACTTATCAAGTGCTTATTTTTTTTAAAAAATAGTATGAGTCGATTTGCCTTTAAAAGTACTATCATGATATCATAACTCATTAGATTTTATAAACTTATTTTAATATAAAATTTATAACCAGTGATTTAAAAGCTTGATCTACTCTTTGGTCAAATAAATATATTTATGATCAGAAGGTACATGTCTATGATGTTGAGGAAAGTGGGTACAATTGAAAGCATAGCCTCAATACCAATAATTATGCACTATCAACACTCTATTTTTTTTAATACTGGTACCATGCCCATATATTGCAATGGGATCGACTAAAAGGACGGTGGTTTTGCAACGTATATTTATTTATGGGAACACCGGTTTTTGGGTGGAGTGATTTTAGAGAGAGTAGGTAAGGTTTCTTTGGGTAGGGTGTTTTTTTAGAGAGGGTATTTTTTTTTATGTGGGGAAGTATAGTTAGGAAGAAGAGGAGAACAACTTCGCTTTTATAGCAGTAGAAATAGAAGTGGTTTAGAGTTAGCTAGTCTTTGTTTATCTAGTCTCTCTACCGACTAATTTGGAGGGATACCCAACGGAGAGAGAAGGACTCATGGCTTAAAAGTATTTGTACCGTCCTTTTAGATTTTGGACGATGCATTATACGAGCAGTATATATATGTATTGTCCTTTTCAATCTTTTGATGATGCTACATGGATCAGCAGTACTGTACGCCAGGGGTACATGTATTGCCCTTTTAGATTTATTTTTTACAATGAAGTATTGGACGAGCAGTATATGTATTTGTCTTTATATGTTCGGTCATTTTAGTTTCCTTATTATGATATGGACAGCATTTTATTGGCTAAAATTCTAGATTATTGGCTCTTGATGCATAACTATAGGCAGGAGAACAAAAAAAGTGTACAAGGGTTTTACAAAAAGACCACTAAAGGGCAAACGAATGAAAATAAAAGGTGTCCCTAGTACACCTTAAGACAGAAGGCTAATCTCTAAGCCTGGGCTGTTTTCATTCTCCACGTAGCTTTGGCTATCTATCTGATTTCCATGTCCCTCTCTTCCGTGATTCGAGTGGTAATAATCTACTGTCGATGAGAATTCACTCCTTTGGAAAATTCTTCGATTTCTTTATTTCCATATCCCAACTGTTTAGGGTTAAGATATATACTGCAGTGCTGTCGTTGTAGTGTATTGATCATGCACACTATGTGGACGATGACCTCATTTATGCTGTGTCCTAGTGTAGTCAATATGCACATGTATAGTCCTTTCGGCAGAATTGTACAATCATACATCCAATGGCTAGTAGCAGTATTAATACAATCCGTCTTCATCCAACCGAAGGTTGTTTGTACTCCTCTATGTGGTGGAGCAGTGCTGAAGCCATAAGTATTATCCTGTGGGGCCAATAACTGTTGTATCATATTTTAGTGGAGTCATTTCTCTAGTTTTGTTAAACATACATGTAAAATCAAGAATTCTAAGAAAGCATCATTGACGTGGTAGTGGATAGTGGATTCATAGGTACAAAACTCAAACTATCTGGGTTTAAATCCTAATATCCACAGATATCACTATCTAGAGCCTGGAAGTAAGTTTTTCACAAAGTTGTAGGGCCATTGATGTAGAGAGTTTAGATGCAATGTGTATACTTATACAGAGTACAAGCAGTCCTCTAGTTACACCCTCTAGTAAAAAAAATATGCCGTTTGACTTTTTCACATTCTTCAAGTTGTGACTTTAATCATTATTAAATATCAAGATAAATTTATAAAATATAATAATTTTTAAAGTTTATAAGATTATGTAAGTAATTTTCAAGATAAATCTACTCATATTTGTTTCAACAATGCATTTTAAAGTTATTAATTGTTAAAGTTTCAAAAATTTGACCAAATATTATCGAAACCATCATGTATATATGACCAGAGTGGGTAGTATTTTTCATGTTTTGATGATGCATGCACTACCTAATAAAGGCAAACACACGTCCAAGCTACTTAAATAGCAGATAGTGGATTGGTATCGGAATAGTGGATTGCAAGGATATCACATGATTATTCTGTTAAATCCTATAAATTGCAATTATGTTCCAGTCTGAGCTTTATTTTATCCTAGGCCTGTTTTTGTCATGGATTGACATTGGTTGGTTTGGCATTTACTCCCTCCGTTAAAAAATATATGGACATCTAGCTATGAATTTAGATAAGTGCTCGTCTAGATTACTTGTCTATATTCATAACTAGATATTCTTATATTTTTGGATAGATGGAGTAACATCATGGAATTATAGTACATATCCAAAATATTTAGGACCGTCAAAATGGAATCCAACCTCTCAGGTATCATTGACGATGTTGGCTTCACTTAATTGTAGTTAATAGGTCAGGTCCTATCGTTTATTATATTATTATTAACATAGCTTTAAAAAGAGACACCATATTGTTATAAAGGTCTAGAAATTTTTATATTAATTAGAGAAAAAGATAAAGATATACTCTATCCTACGTATGCAAGTGCACGAACAGTACACATATAGGGGTGCGGGGTAGCATTTGTACTGTTCATTTAGCCTTTTAATGTTGCATTGGATGAGCAGTATATGTAATTGTCGTTTCACTGGTTGAATGATGCATGAATTGAACGTGCAGTAAATACAGTAAATGAGGAGTATATCTTTCATGCCACATATGCCATGGACAAGCCGTATACATTTTATTTTGGAGTGTATGCATTATCATTTTAGCCTTTTATGGGCCATTAGGTGAATACTGCCTTTTATTCACTAAAAATTCCAGACTGCTGATGCTGGATGTATATTTTATAAGCAAGAGAAAAAACTGTACAAAATGTTTCAAAAAAAGGCTGGGCATCATCATTCTCCGCATAGCATCAGCTCTCTTCAGCTGGTCCCTACCTTTTCCATGATTTGAGCGATAATAATCTGATCAGCTGATGAGAATTCACTCATATGGAAAATTCTTCGATTTCTTTCTTTCCATATCCCAACTGTTTAGGATCAAGACATGTGTTGTAGTAGTGTCATTGTATTGTATTAATAATGCACGCTATGGACGGTGTTAGACCCTGTCCTAGCACCACCTACAGTGACACCAAAAAGGATATGCCGCAGGAGATCGGTGTGAGCCGACTCTTACCGAACCGCGATGCCGGTACCAGTCCCAGTAAACCTCGCTGGTACCCGCGGTCAACAGAAACATATCATCGCAATCCTTAGAATAGATTATACCTTTATAAGTTGCAACTTCGGGCAAACCCCGAGAAGCAACCTTCAAACAAAATAGCAGCAGCGGAACGACAGCACAACGGCAGCGCAGCTAGAACCCAATCCACAAGCAATGGCTTGGGATTAGGAAGGAAACCCTAATCTTTAGTTTCAACTTCTTAGGGAGGGAAAAATAGCGATTGAGTATTTCCATACTTAACAAGCCACTGGAAATTGTGAGTATGTAGGCTTCAAAGGAAAGCTAAGTTTATTTCGCAAACTTTTTTTGGAAATATATTTAAAAACTCTAAGTGTGGATTTATCAAGATGTAGCTGGAAAGAGGCTCTCACCTCGATTCTGTCCACGAAATACTTTGCAACAACTCGAGCGGATGAAACAAATTTTAGTGGATTGAATTTGCTAGTTTAGCCTATTCTCATTCCGGTTGTTTGACCATGACACCGGCTCAAAGTGTCTGCCCTTAGGCATCTTTTTTCACTTCCTTCTCATATGTTAGTTTATTTTCACTTTCGCCCTTTTTACGACATCATCTCGTCTCATATCTCGATCTGTTTGGTTCAACGAGCCGTCCATAAGCTCCAGCACACACTGCTTCCACTTGAAAGCCTAATCTATGCTGTCATTTGACATCCCGGGTCACACAGCCCCGTTTCAGACCACTCAGGTCATTTATTAGCCATCAAGGTTGATTCTGTTAATGGTTTCCATACCACAAAACACTTTCGCAAAGCACTGGTAAACAAATCTACGCTAGAGGAATAACTTCACATCCGTCCATGACCGTGGGCACGGTTGTTCGGTTTTAATCTCTCAAAGGTGCACTCTTTACCCACACGACGTGAGCTTATTCCCTCACTGGACAAGTAGGGGAGGTTCATGACAAGGCCTTTCAGGAGCCATCTCAGGGTACCTCATGCTTAATATATGGGTCAAACCAATCTCAATTAAGCATTCCGCTTTGATTATCAATTTACCCCCAAACACCTTGACCTAGTACTTGGCAAGCTCTCTATCCTTGCTCTACTCAGGAACCCGGAGATGCCACCACACTCCTCATACCGGCGTTCCACATCTATTGGTATACGAGGTTACCCGGTTCCGGTTAATTACTCAGCTAGGGGCATCCCATGCCACCCGTGTGGTCATACTGTGTTATGATCAGTGTAATTCCTCAAGAAATCGGTCCTTATATATGAATACAAAGCATCTCCACCAAGGTGATCACTTTGCATCGTGGGTTTTCGCAAATCACTTTTCATTTACAAACATGCCGACATCATGTGTCGGATTTTTGAAACGTTTAGAAATCCATTTTCCCATATCGACACTCAAGTGTGATTTGAGTGGGACCGTCGGTACCCATGCTCATAGAGCACAGATGCCAAGGTATCACTGAGGTGGAGCGACAAGGGATAGGGTTAACAAAGCCTATAGCATATTGCAACTACTGGATAGGTCCGTCGGCTTGTCACGCAAACCGAGGCCAGTCAAATTATTGTGCACACTAATAATGCAATTTTGCAATTAAAACATTTGCAAACTAGGAGCAATATGATCAAAGAGTGACCTGCCTCAGTCTTCGTCTTCAAATCTTCGCAAAATCCGACGTCCGACAATTTCCCGAAATGTTGACTACGCACGAAACGAGAGAAAAACACGCAAAACCCTAAAAATAAAATACTACAATTAATAACTAATGGTGTCATGGGGTAAATCTCAATTTTAGAAAAATTTAGAGACTTGAACGGGGTCAATCGAAGTTACGGATTTGGAGATATGAATTTTTGAACTTTAATCAATTTTCTGAAAATAGGAAAGAATTTATTATATTTGGAAAAGGAATATGCCGAGGAAATATTCCTTCTTAGCTGACAGGTGAGGCCCAAAGTCAGCGAGACAGGGAAATGGGGTGCATGGTGGACTCGGTCCATGGAGAGAGAGGGGAGGCCAGTGGACTACGTCCTTCTAGGCCGGTTTAATGGGCCATGGCCCATGGAAGAAGAAGGAGGGACCGCGGGCGCCGGTGTCCTATGGCCTATGGGCCTTACCGAGATGGCCCAATAGCACTCCCGACCATGGGTTGGCCCGATGGATAGGGGCTCACATGTCAACGGCTATTGTTTGGATAGGTATTAGTTTAGTTGAGGGCCGACATGTCATTGACACAGAGGGAGGTTAGGGGAGGATTGGGAGGCGATTAGGGATGGCCGGACCCACGTGTCATAGAGACGGGGTAAAGGATTAGTGAGTGGTTAATGTGTGCTAATTACATGGGCCCACATGTCATCGAGTTAAGGGGAGGTTAAGGAGGTGGGGCCAGGCGGGCGGACGTGGCTGCCACGTCGGAGGGGCGAGGAGGAGGGCCGGCTGGAGCCCGGAGATCGACGATGCACAACGCCCTAGGGGTGCCGGTGAGCGGCGGCGTGCCGGGGTGAGTGGAGCATGGCGGCGGACGGCGGAGAGGCTGAGGAAGATGAAGAGCGGCTCGGATTGGCAGGGAGTTTGCCGGAGGCAGCGGGCGATTGCGACGTTCTTCGCTAGTGAGCACCGCGGTAAGAGATCGCCGTCAGTGGCCATTTTGGGCGGCGGAGCGGCTCGGGATCTTCTTTTGGTGGGTGCGGCTTCGCGAGAGAGAGAAAGAGGAGAAGGAGAGGGGCTCACCGGGGAAGAATGCAGCGACGGCGCTGGCCGGAGCGGCTCGGGCTTGAGCTCAATTCGAAGCACAGCGAGCACGATCCATGCGGCGTGGCCACGGTGAGAGACAGGGGAAAGAGGGAGGAGGTCGTGGCCCTTTATAGGCGCTGGGCGGCGCAAGGAGACAACAGAGAGAGGCGGTAGCGCGGTCGGATGCGGGGGTGAAGTGATAATGCGACGGGATGGCGAGGCTAGGGCTGCCGGCTTTTGACTTGGAGATGCAAGGCGAGTGGCGGGGCGGGATTCATGCCAGGCTGCCGGGGTAGGGTCCCACGAGGTTGGGGATGCGTGCGGCAGGGATGTATAGGTGTAGAGGCGAGATATTTCTTGGGCAGGGAAGATTTTTCCTTGGCGTCGTTTCCTCGAGCATGTGATGTGCATGTAGAGAGAGACTTGGGAGGAAGACGACAACGTGGCGACTAGCATGCGGGTGTGCGACACGTGGCTGCCCCGTCGGCCCAGGCTATCTGCGAGATATGCTGAGCGGTGGGTGAGAGGATTTTTTACTGTTACTAATTTAATTTTTTTTTAATTTATAAAACTAATTTTTGATTTGAGTCATTTGCAGATCTACCTTCTTGCCGCCCTGGGCCACGGCAGTATTTAAAAACCGCCGTGGCTCAGGGCGGCGAATGGCATCCCCATCAGGCGCGGCTAACGGTGCCGACCGCCGTCAGCCCGGAGAGGCCACGTGGCCTTGCCACCCTGGGGGACGGCGGCGAATGCATTTTTCCCCCACGGCGGTTTTTAGCATAGTGAACGGACGGTCCGCACAAGGATCGGACCGTCCGAATCCACGGCCAGCGTGGCGAATACATAGCAAATTGTTGTAACGCGCGTTACCTACCTTAAAACAGTCATAACTTTCGCATACGGTCTCGGAATCGGGCAAATAAGTACTCTACGGATATCTACAGAAAATTTTACATACGCTTCCCCCCCCCACTTCGTCGGGTTTGTCCAAAAAAAATTTACGAAATTCGGCCGGGAAGATTGAGTTTTTGAGGTCCGAAGTTTCAGCACGGTTTTTAAAGCACACTTACAATTTTCTATAGGCCACATCTTACATCAGTTTGAGCTGCACCTTCACGAGATTTTGCTATTCTCGTGTTGCTAGTTGAGAAAAAAATATCAAAAAAAAGAAAAAAAAATATTTTGCAGGCGGCCCCCTGGATTCGGACGGTCCGATCCTTGTGCGGACCATCCGTTCACTGCGCTAAAAACCGCCCTGGGGGACGGCGGCGAATGCACATTCGCCGCCGTCCCCCAGGGCGGCAAGGCCACGTGGCCTTCCCGGGCTAACGGCGGTCGGCATCGTTAGCCGCGCCTGACGGGGATGCCATTCGCCGCCCTGGGCCACGGCGGTTTTTAAATACCGCCGTGGCCCAGGGCGGCAAGAGGGTAGATCTGCAAATGACTCAAATCAAAAATTAGTTTTGTAAATTAAAAAAAAATTAAATTAGTAATAGTAAAAAATCAAAAGAGAGGAAGGGAAAGGGGAAGGCCGAGTGGGCCGGGAGAGATGGGAGCGGCCCATTTGAAAAGTAAAGCTTGAGAATTTCCAGGAATTTAGTTGAGAGGTTTTTGAGAGATTTGGATGGACATTTAAATTTAAAATTTGATGTTTGGGTTCACAAAATTCTGGAGATTGCCCACAATTACTTCATGACTGAAACTTGGATGATTTTTGAAATGGATTTGAATTTTTGGATGAAATTCAAGGAAGGGAATAGAGAGGGAATTCAAGAGATTTGAATTTGAATTTAGGATTTGGACACACGGGAATTTTAGGGATTTTCAGGAGAGGGTTCTTGATGGAAATTTGAATTTTTGGGAAGATCAAAATAAAGAGGATTTTTACTGAAGGGCTTTAGATGAAAATTTGAATTACAAAATTCGAAATCCGATATTTGCATTTGGATAAAAATTTTGGTTGGGGATTTTTAGGGTCTCAAGGAGAGATTTAGTCAAGATCTAGACACTTAGTCCTTAATCCACACAGAAAGAACCAAATTTTTTAAAATTAGGGTTTTTATTAAAAAAAAGTTTTAATGGCCTGAGAAATCGGGACATTACGGACGGCTAGTAGATACTCCCTCCATCCCAGAGTATAGCAACCTAGGACTGGATGGAACATATCCTAGTACAACGAATATGGCCAGCTCTCTGTTCAGATTCGTTGTACTAGGATATGTCCCATCCAGTCCTAGGTTGCTATATTCTGGGACGGAGGGAGTACAATATTGGACGCTCTCTGTTCAGATTCGTTGTACTAGGATATGTCCCATCCAGTCATAGGTTGCTATATTCTGAGACGGAGGGAGTACAATATTGGACGACCATTTATGTTGTGCGCTAGTACCGTCAATGCACGTGTATAGTCCTTTCAGCGGTATATGCATCTAGCAGTTTTAGGAGATATGTTCATATACTACGTCTTCATCCCGTCGATAACCAAGGAGGTTGTTCATGCTTCTCTACATGGATTGGTAGCGGAGTCCGAAGCTTTATCCTATAGATCCAAATACTATTGTATCATACTTTAGTGATGAAGTATTCTGAGAAGCATCATTGATATAGTGGAGTCATAGATGTATGACTTGACCGTTTCAAATCCTAATGTTCACAAATATCTCTACGTGGCATCGCTAGTTGGTCCAAAGCTCGGAAGTAATCATATCCATAATATTAAAAAAATGAAATTAAGTAACTCTTTCGTTCCTTTGATGCTTTGGCTAATCACGATGTCAGTCTTGGACTAATTAATTAAACTTCCAGTGAAATCAATTAGTACCAGGGGTTAGTCTTAGAGAGTGTGTATGCTTTTTTAAGTAACCTTTTCGTTCATTTGCTGCTTTGATGGATTTTTTTAGACCGCCTGTAAAAATAAATAGAGGGTGTTGCTGAAAATGGTTTTTAAGCGGTGGTTGTATATATATATATATATATATATATATATATATATATATATATATATATATATATATAGAGAGAGAGAGCATGCCTGTGTCTCCCGCGGACTAACGACTATGTTGTAGGGTTGAGCTCTTAGGCCGTCCACAATGTGTGAGTAGTGCTTGAAAAAAAGAGGCCTCACGCTAAAAAATGGGAATTGCTGTCCAACAGCTGCAACGTGCGAAAAAATGGGCATCGGAGCTATCTACGTCTGGGGCCCGTATAGAAGTAAAAATATCGCCTCCTGTTTTCTTCTGTTAGTTTTTTTTCGCGCGACCATTCCCCTCTCCCTCTCTCTCCATCTTCTCCAAACTACCAGGAAATCCCCAATCGACCTCTCTTCCAAACCAAATCAAGCTTCCTCCTCCTAGATTTTCCAGATCTTGCCTCACTAGTAGTTATCTTGCTTGGATCTGGCGGCATCGATGAAGGACGCGTTGGAGCCGTGCTCCTCCGGCTCGCCTCGACGGCGGGTTGTGCACTGTTGCGGTGCCCCTACACCGGCGGTGGGCCGTGTGCTGCCGCGATACCACTACACTGGTTCGCGTGACGATAGGGCTGGACCATGGCGTGGACTAAATGGGAGGAGCAGTGACATGGGCGTAGCCCCGCAGCGGCGGTGGAGAACGCGTCGCAGAGGACAGAGTATGCAAGGAGCAGCGGCGGTGGAGAACGCCCTGCAGCAGCATGGACCGGTCAAGCCAAAGGACTAGCGACGTCCGGCTCAAGGGCGCTGTCCACGCCAATGCCGATGAGCTACGCTATTGCAGGTACTACTTGGACATCCAAACTTGCGATTGATTCTCTACTGGTCGATGTACAGAATACTTTTATTTGTACAGCTAGGAGAAGTAGTACCTACATAGATAGATCAAAGCACTGAGTGCTAGATCTACGTTCATCTATAAATAAAGGAAAAAATAATACTTTCAGTTTTGTGTGAACACAATCGGAATGGTTGAGATTACATTAGAAACATGAGCTAACTTAATACATTTTAACTACTACATTTTGACAATGAGAAACAGAATGATTGAGATTACATAAGAAATATATATAAACTAACTCTAAGCTAGACCCCTTCCAAAGCGTTGATATATATGCTCAACTAAGTCCGCTTTGAGACGACGATGCATATCTTTATCCTTAATGTTTTCTTCTACCTGTAGAGCCCTGGAGAATCCATGAATCGGTCCATGTCCATATCCTGTAAGTGGTGTGAATGAGGTACCCTCGTCATATTGATTCTGGTAGTTGTCATCGTAGCGAACTATGTAAGAATCCCTTTCATCCTCCATGATCATATTGTGCAATATAATACATGCGTACATGATTTCAGCAAGTAATCGCACTTGCCACATGCGTGCTGGGTTTCATAAAATGGCAAAGCGAGCTTGCAACACACCAAAAGCACGTTCCACATCTTTTCTTGCCCCCTCCTGGTGTTGTGCAAACAACTTGTCTTTCTCACACTGAGGTAAATGAATAGTTTTGACAAATGTTGCCCACTTTAGATAAATTCCATCTTCTAGGTAGTATCCCATGTTGTATTCATTGCCATTGACTGTGAAATGAACTTCTGGAGCTCTTCCATGTACTACTTCAGTGAACAAAGGAGATCGATTAAGGACATTGATGTCATTGTTTGACCCGGCAACACCAAAAAATGCATGCCATATCCATAGATCATGTGAGGCAATAGCCTCCAGCATTACAGTAGGTCCGGACTGATCTCCACGAGTGTATTGTCCCTTCCATGCCACTGGACAGTTCCTCCATTGCCAATGCATACAATCAACACTTCCCAACATGCCTAGAAAGCCACGAGCTTCGCCTATATGTAGTAAACGTTGAATGTCTTCCCTAGTTGGTTTTCTTAGGTATGTAGGACCAAAACTCTCAATCACACCTCTATAGAAGTTATTCATGCACTCAATGGTTGTGCTTTCAGCAATGTGTAGATTTTCATCCCACAAATCAGCAGGTGTGCCATATGCTAACATCTGCACAACAACGGTAAACTTGTGGACGAGTGAAAAGCCCACCTTCCCAAATGCATCACTTCTTTGGCAAAAGTAAGGATCCCAAGTACTAAGGGTCTGTACAATACGTAGAAATAAGAGCCGTCTCATCCTATACCTTCGTCTAAACTGATAATCACTGTATATGGGATTTTCTAAGAAGTAATCAGCCATCAATCGATCCCTTGCAACCCCACGATCTCTTTCTATGTGCATCCTACTAAACCTTCGGTATTGAGTAGGCATACCTCTTTGTTGTGACTCAATTTGAGCTCTGATTTGTGCCTTGATCTAAGACTCAACTGGATCATTGATGAAGTCCCAAAAGAACTGACTATCAGAATCTTCACCCATGGGGGCATTTGGTTCCATGGACAGGTTTGTGGGTGTTTCAGTGGGCTGGCTGGAAGAGTGGTGAGAATTGGTCTACTGGCTAAAACAATGGTGAGAATTTTCTATGGGAAAAGTGCTAGAGTTGGACATCCTTTTGTAGCAGAGAGTTACCAATGGCTAGTTTTCTTTCACAACGGCTAGTTTCTTATAACAGCTAGTTGATGTTGACATGATATGACCCTTTTTCCTGTTGATGTGGAAAATAGTTTATGATTTAATGAATATCTTATGTATTGGTAGTATGAGCTGATTCCATTTTTTGCAGCTGACAAGGCTAATGATACATATAAGACAAGATTTCACACTGATGAATACAAACCAATAAGGTAGTATAGTCATACAATGCTGCAGAGGTACATTGATGCTAGTTCATAGCTCATCTAGTTAAGAAAATTCTACAGAGGTACATTGATGCTAGTTCATAACTAATCTAGTTAAGAGAGGTAGTACAAGTGAACTGTGACGCCAACATCAGCAGAGGTACGAATAGAACCCATCTCAACTAAAAATGTCCTTAGCTAAGTGAGCCAACATATCTTCATGTCCTTTCTTAGCAACTTCACCATAACCTGATGTGTCTTGTCGAAGCAGCGCCATGTACATTTTCTGTAGCTTTGCCTTCTCCTTCTCTACATATGCCATCTTATTATCAGCCTCAGCTTTGGTTCTTGCTGCTTCAGCTTGAACAAGTGTTGCTTCAGCCATTTTCTCAGTAGCAATTGTTTTTCTTAATTGAAGTTCATTGAACTGGTGCACATTTTCATTTGAAATGCTGTCTTCTGATTAGACTAACTTGCCTTTGTTTTTCTGTTGAGCTTTGGCTGCATTTCTCCCTGGTCGACGCCTCGCTAAAGGGTCCACATCTTCACTCTCTCGATTTGAAGACGTATAAGCTCCTGATTCATTCAACCGGCTTCTCTTATTCATCATTTCTTCAATCAGGTAAGCTTTACTCCACTTGGGCTGATCCTTCACTGCTCTCCACCAATATTCTAGTGCAAAAGGCCTTTTTTTGTTGATAACTCCTTTGTATGCTTCACATGCTCTTTCCATGACTTGATCATTAGATTCACCACTACCATGCTCCTTTTTTGCCTTGTCATAGCATGCATTAAACTTGGTAATAAAAGGGATAGTCTTGTTCCAATGGTTTTTTCATTGAATAGCATTTCTTCTCTGTTCTTTGGGTGCATGCATGTTATATTCTGCTGCAACATCCTTCCAATACCTATCTCCCCTTCTATCAACTCCAATAACTGGATCTGTGGAATTTTTTAACCAAGCACTTATTAGCCGAAGATTTTCCTCTTTACCCCAGTGTACACGCCCTTCTTTCTTTTCATACTCATTAGGGCTGCTCTCATTCTCACTCCAAATTATTGTTTTGACAGGATCTGCACCAAGTTGTTGCCCTTGGGACACCGGAGAAGCTGAACCAACCGAGCTGCTCTCATCACCTCGCGAATCTGTGCCACGACTACCTTGAAAAAAGGCTATGGATCTAACCGGTGATGCTTGATTGCCTCCTTGTGGGTGTTGTCCCATGGTACCCTGGTAAGAACTCCCAAGATAGCCTCTTTGTGTGAATGGAAATTGTGGGTAACTTGATTGAGCTCCAAAAGGATTGAATATGTGTGAATACTGGGGGTTGAAATTAGGAGAAAATTGTGGTGTCGGATAGTTCATGGGGTATTGAGGGGAGAGGAAATGATGCTGTTGACTAATTTGTTTATCTACATCACCACTTGTGATTGCAGAATTCAACATGTTTGTGAAAGAGGAAGAAGTGTTCTCCATGTCTACAAAGAAAGAAAAGCAGAGTTGTATGAATGTTCATGTATACGTTGCCTGTATATATAAGCGCAATAGCCTGGAAAGTGAACGTTCATGTGACCGTTGGGTTGGGTGAATATTGAAATAGTTTATGTATCTTTTAAGTTTCAACTGCCAACTATTGCTACAGTATATTAATATTTTTTTTATGAAGTTGGAACCGGTGCACGTACATTCACCGCTCCGGGATTTTCTAGCGTTGCTCTGAGTTGGAATCACCTCCCACAGTGATGTCAGTGATGCTTCAATTCTCTCTTTAGGCACCACTCAGGCCACACACTGTGGAGGGCCTTATCTCACTGCCTAGCTAGCTGACTCGATCAAGCTAGTTCTGGTACTTGTGTGTAGTTTAGAACTTTAGCCCCATCAGATCATGGCGCTCGATCCCACACTATAAAATTAACCACCCCACTCTAGCCGTCTTCCTCCTCCTACACCGCCTCCTCAGCGAGCAAGGCAGCCAGCAGCTAGCTTAGTTCGTCCTGTACTGTAGGTGCAGATAGCTAGCGAGGGAGCTAGGCCATGGGGAGGTCACCGTGGTGCGCGCCTGACGCGAGCATGAAGAAGGGGCCGTGGACGCCGAAGGAAGACAAGCTGCTGGTGGACTACATCCACAAGCACGGCCACGGCAGCTGGCATCGCCTCCCCAAGAATGCCGGCCTCAACCGCTGCGGCAAGAGCTGCCGCCTCTGCTGGACCAACTACCTCCGCCCCGACATCAAACACGGCAACTACACTCAAGCCGAGGAGGATATCGTCATCCAACTTCACGCCACCATCGGCAACAAGTAAGTAATAGTGTGATACTAGCTAGTTCTTACCTCTTATATATTCTACACATATGCAGCCAGTTACTCCATCAATCTTAAAATATAAGTACTTCTTAAAAAAAACTTTCATGGGTTTAAACAGAGATGAAATTAAATGGAAGATGATTGTGATCAGTTGAGATGATAGATTAGGTGGAGAAGTTATTATCTTTTTAAGACAAAATTTAAACATTAGAAGTTATTTTTAGATAGAGAAAGCAGTAGCTAGCTAGTATGTACTGTCTACCTTTCTTCAGAGTTTACCATTTTGGAATACATAATACTGGGGTTCACTAAAATTCTGAAATTTAGAAAATTTTGAACAAATTTTGCTAAATTTGAACAGTTTTTTGTTAAATTCAAAAAAAATCGTTTGGTAGAACATCCTACTGGGACCCACTGAAATTTCGAAATCCGAAATGGAAAACCCTGCATTTCTCTAGCTGATAGCTTAAGCTGTTGATGCTTTCGTTGTCGTCAATGTCAGGTGGTCGTTCATTGCCACCAAGCTCAAAAGATGGATGGACAACGATGTCAAGAACCATTGGAACACGCACCTCCGCAAGAAGCTTCTCAGCCAGGGCATCAACCCCGTCACTCACCGTCCGTTCACTGACCTCCTCACTGCGGAGAACCTCAGGGGAGCCGCCACCTAATTACCCTTGTGCATAAATGCCGTCAAGCTCCAGGCCGACAATGCCAAGTTGTTCCAGATTCTTCAGGACCTCATCCGTGTGCTCACCACCGCCAGCTTCGCTCCTGCCGTGCAACTTGGCATGGACGTGAGGGACATCCTCGCCACCATCACTGCCAACTCCGGAGAGCTACTCGGGCAGCAGCTCGCCGGCGTCGACCTAAGCCGTCTTCCCCAGTACGATAGCAATTACAACCTGCCGCTGTTGACCAACAGCACGCAGCCCGTGAGGCCGCCCATGTCGAGCATGTCCCCTGACAGCCTACTGGATAGCTTTGCTAGCAGCACCAGCGTTCTTGCTGACACCGGGGACGTGCTGAGATCGCCGGAGCTTGGCCACAACTCGCCAGAGCTCAGCCATGGTGATGGTGCCCATGTAGGCATGTCGTGGGAGCAGACGCCGACGTCGAGCTCGTTCGGCGGGCTAGCAAGCCGGAACTTGGACGACATTGACATCAATATGGATGGTTGTTGGACGGACCTGTTTTTCCCCGGGCCAGCGGAAGGGTCACTCGCCGAGAGTTTATTGGATTGAGAAGAAAGTTTACAAAGAAATTGGCGATAGGCCGCCAATGACCCGTAGGTCGAACATAACCGAGCAAACTAACACACTACAGCAACATTGTAGCCGTCAATGGCCAAAGATGGCCGAATTTTTTAATTTTTATATTTTTTTAAAAAAATATTTACAAAAGTATTTTTTTAAAAAAATTTACAAAAATATACTCCTAACGTCTTTTGGGTGGACGTTTTTTAAAAAACGCCCTCCTAGAGGGCATTTTTGGTGACGTGACAGACGGCCGTTGGCTGGGCGGTCGACGGCCGTCAGCAATTTTGCAGGCGGCTCCCTAGCCACCCGTTAGGAGGGCGGCAAGGGGCCGCCTGTAAAATGCCCAACCCCCGGGCCGCCTCTTTTGCGGGCGGCTCCCTTGCCGCCCTTCTAGTGGGCGGTTTTTGCCAGCTATGGGGCCAGCGGCAAAATGGCCAGCCCTTGGCCATTTTTCGGACGGCCCCCTGCCGTCCTTCTAGAGAGCGGTTTTTGGCCGGCTAGGAGGCTACCTGCAAAATGGTCCTTTTACTTTAAAAAAATTCTTTTCGAGTAAAAAATCGCTCTTTGGGAGGGCGATTTTTTGCTGGCTCCGTATAAAACCCCCTCCTAGCCTCCAAAAAGTTCATAAAATTTACAAAAATAACAGAAAAAAAGAAAAGAGAGCTGAGAGCGAAGGCGAACAAAAGCGGCAGAGCCCTACCGGTTTGTGAATTCGTTTGCAAGTAATATTTTATGTCTCTTTGTAATTTTCATTTCTATTCATCAAGTGATGTAGTATGTGTAGTATTGTACTAGTTATTTCACGGGTAAGGGAATGTTAGGTATGGTTCACAGAGTGTAAATCTATTATAGTTGAGCATAATGGCTAAGAGCATTGATAAGCCGGATAAGAGAAGTTAGGTTTTTTTTATCAGATGAGTAGCCCTAGTTCGAGAAACGCTAGGGAGATGGAAATGAGGACGATGACATTTCATTTTTTGTAGTCATGTGTAGTATACCTTAGGTATGTAGTTGTATAATGTATTTTTGGCCTAGCGAGTTATAACTTGCGTTTATTTGGTTATAATGTAGGTTGCTATGGATACATTTGGTATATCCAGTTGTCAACGACCTCTGATTGGCATGTTTCCGCCGATGTGTTGGTGCGGAGATGATTGCAAAGTTACAATAAGTAAACAGGATCACACATACTGGCAAAGGTATTGGATGTGTGCTAATTACGTCTACTCCTCAGAGAAGCCGAAGCAAGGGAAGAAAGGAAAGTCAAAGAAGCCAGTGGAGGTAATACGAATTATCTTGTAGTACGAAATATTTGAACCTTTGAACTAACAAATTTGCATATACCAAGGCACCGAAGGCTCCTCCGTCTCTGTGCGACTTTGTGCAGTGGATAGATACAGAGATCCATCCACAGGACACAGAGTTTCTTCGCAGGTCACCGGAATGGCACAGGGACCGCCTCGAACGTCTTTAGGCGGCGGAAGAAAAGTGGGAGGCTCAGCAAAAGAGGAAGGAGGAGAAAGAGCGGCAGGAGAAGGAAGCCCGTGAGGCAGACAATGAGAGGAAACGGGAGAGGGCACTACGTACAAAGGAAGCTGGGCCGGAGGCGGCGAGAAAGGGGAAGTACCCATGCTGCACATAGTAGTTGCATATCTAGTTGGATATCCATTTGAAATATTCTAAGGCATGTAATAATGATAACTAGAAACGTTTCATGTGCCGTTTGTACTCGTTGGATGGATAATTTCATTGGTTCGTAAGCAATTAACGTGTGCTTGGTTGTCATCGCTCAGAATCTAATTTCGCAGTGAAGTTGAAAATCGAAAATTCATGGTTTTTTATCTGTTTCATCGCAAACGTAGACCGTGAGGTGTACATCGTTTGATCGACGAGCGTAAACGAAGCAACGAGGTTTCTCTAGTAAACGTAGGATTAATAAAACATGACGTACAATAGGCTAACTACTACTGGTACAACATACTACGGCCCCTGGTCGTAACCTCTAGACCTCTTCGTCTTCCTACCCTACGCTCGCACTTGGCCCTATGAGTACATCAGCCGGTCTGCTGGTATGGCACGGCCAGAGCGGCCCGCCTGCACGGGTGTGGCAGTTGGTGGGTCCTGTGTCTATGGTGACGGAGCTCCTTCGAGCTACGAGAAACCTAGTATCTCCTAGATCTCGTCGTCCTCCAAGTCGCCGCTCTCGAAAGGATCCGGTGCCCAACCGCTGCCACGTGTGCCCTGCGCGGAGGACCCAACACCAGCAAACATCCCCGACACTGTAGAGTGGAACCCTGTGCACAAAATTGTTGATAATTACAAACCGGAATTTTGCAAGGCAAAAGTAAATTTTGATCTAACCTGTAGGACCTCCTGTGGTGGCCCCGGGTGCACTGCTCATGCCTTGCTGTGCGTGCGGTCGTGTATGGTATGCTCCCTGTGTGGACGTGCTAGCTCAGGAGGGATGTAGGTATGGTGTAGAGAAAGCTGCACGGAAGCATATTGATGTAAAACGGTGCATGTCGTAGAAGAAAACTTGTTATGAACCAATGGTTAGCAAAATTTATCTCTAAAGGGGCCAGCTGGCTGATTGGAACCGTGCTGGTGTACTCCTGCTCCTGCGGGCCATGCTTGGTGCTGACGTACAGCGGGAGGTACCGCTACGGGAGGTACAGCTACAAGAGATACCGCGTCGGCCGTACGACAAGTGAGCGCACGAATCACTATGTGCATCGACTGATGGATCCTCCCGAAAGTCATCCTCTGCTCCTCCGTAGTCAGTACGATCCCAACGTCCAACCGTCGAAACGCCGCGTCCACATCAGCCTGAACCTGTCGTGTTGCGTCGGCCTATTTCAAATGTGACGTAAATATGTGTTAGAACCGTGGGCACCTACAAAGGAAATAGCAAAGTACAAAAAGAATGTGACTTACCGCGCGAAAGTAATCCTGGTCACGGTGTCTAGGATACGTGTCAGTCGCAACGACAACGTGTGATTGTGGATCATCTGGGGTGAACGCCACGCGTGTGCGGGTGCGGGGCTGGTACCACCTAAGGTATGCTAGGTAGGTGTCCTCAGTGTGTGGACGTACCTCGTCGATGACCTCCTCCGTCGCCAACAACAAGTCATCTACGTACCTCTGCAGTCGGGGATACCACTGAGTGCCGCCTGTCTGTCCCCTACAATTATACCTATTTGCAGAGAGTGTATTAGACTTCATTAAAGATTTGTAGTACTCAACAAAGATCGCAGCTGTACTAATCGGTGCATGTCACGCGGCACAACCATCTGTACGGGCACAGGGAAGTGCTGACGTAGGCCGAATTGTCGCACCACGCATTGCGGATAGTGGGGCTCGACGAAGATGTCAAACACCAACGGCACTGTCATCATCCAGTACGCCTGGTCGCGTGTGTAAAGAGCCGAGAGTTCGAGCGGTGCATGGGCCGCAATGGCGTACGGACTATACGGCTCCTAGACGACGTCGCTGGGCAGCAGGCGGTCGAACTCCATAATGAAGTCGGAGTAGGCCCTCCTAACTTGCGTGTGGGCGTAACGATGCTGCAAAATAGGATAGGGGAACACGTCAGTGTCTGCGCATAAGTGATAAACATAGAATTTCACGTTAGGTACCTCATGTCCAAGAGCTTGTGGAGTCTCATCCCCTACAAGGATAGCCCTCCTGAACTGCTCATCTGTTTGTTTAGAGGTCAACTCATCCAACCTCCTCCAAAGCTCATTGAATTTCTTTTCCTGATTCTGGACGCACAGCCTTTTAAAAAGATCCATAAGGTGCTTGTTCTTAAACTGCCTGTAGAAATTAGCACCCATATGACGCATACACCATCTACTTTGAATATCGGACCACCTTGGTGGGTATCCCTTCTCAGCACATCCATCCCTCAATTCCTCAATTGCCCGTAGCAAGCCGGCGTGACGGTCATGTATGAGGCATACATCTGGCCTTATCCGTACAACTGCAGACTTAACCCTTTCTAGGAACTAGTACCAGCTATCAGTGTTCTCGCTCTCAACAAAAGCAAAAGCCACCGGTAGAACTTGGTTGTTTCCGTCAACTCCAATTGCTCTCAATATCTACCCTCTGTACTTTCCGATCAGGAATGTCCCATCCATGCAAAGGATGGGACGACAATGCACAAAGACCTGAATGCAAGCACCTAATGCAAAGAATACCCGTTGCAACACACTTTGATTACCATGGTCAATTGATGGAAAAGCTTTCAGGTCGTAGCAGGTCTCCGGCCCTCTGAAGAATATAGGCTAACAGACGAGGTAAATTATCATAAGATACTTCAAATGTGCCAAACCTCATCTCTACAACCTTCTGTTTCACCCTTCATGCCTTAGTATAGCTAATTGTGTACTTGAATTTCTCTTTAATATGTCTAACGATTGACCTTGGTTCGTACCCCAGGTTGTTCACAATGTGGGAGTACATCTTTGTTGCAACAAATACAGATGTCATGTTTCTATGATATTTCTCGACACCTTGTAAGTAACATGAATGCTCGGTCACGATTGAAACTTGTCAATAATCCTTCCATTTACCCTTGAATACGTGCATCCGCCGTGGACATCAATCCTTCATGCACTTCACTTCATACACCGACTTGCGTGACTTCACGACCGAGAACTCCCTCTGAAGTGACACTGCCCATTGTTTCACTGTCTCCTTCAAATTCTCTATATATGCATACTTGGCCCCCTAGATGATCTCGTTCTCCATGTACTGCCATGGCACATGATGCCGCTTGGAGATAGCAAGGCCGGAGAAGTCCTCGTTGCTCCATTCTGCAGGCATCACGTTGTCCTCATCAGACGAATTATCCTCTGCATACTCGTTTTTAGCATCTTCCCTATCTATTTCTTCAACGATGGTATCGATTAGTTCTCCCTCATCTGCCGCACCTATTGGTTGCCTATCTTCTTCATTCGCTCCTTCATTCGCTCCTTCATTTTCTTTCATTATTTCGGCATCACCTCCCGTCGTGCTTAGACCCTCATCATCTTGCACGGGCATTGTAGCAGCGGTGTTATCATTCTCATACACCGACACAAATATGCCCAGTAGCCAACCACGTTGGAATGCACTCTCCACGTACCATTTCCAAGTGGCAGTGCAATCCACCGCCATCAGTTCCTAAAAATAACCTTTAACTGCACGACTGACTACAACATACAAAGTTATTGCGTTGATCTGGGGGTCGAGTCGAAAGCTTCGCATCAGCCAGTTGTATACTGACCCGAAACTTCTCTCAGCTGGCCTATCAATGCCCTTAACCATTGAACTAAACTCTGACAGATCTACACCTTGTGGACCATATCTAACATTTTCTTACCCGTGAAATAACTGAAATATCACCTTATTTGACATCTTTGTTGATAAAAAAATACAGTTAAACTAGGTACCAATATTCTTCTCACATCTAATACCGTGTAATCGAGATTTTATAACTACCATCTCTACACAAATTACGTCAGCTAATAGATTGACTAAAAACCTACAGATCTAGGAGTAACAAGTTATTTTCATATAGTACTATACACATAACTAGTACAATACTACATCAATTCTTGCATACAAATAGAAATTGCAAAGGAACAATGGATTTTACCTACAGACAAATCAGCAAACCGGCAGAGCTTCGCTGCTTCGTTCAGCCTCGCTCTTAGTTCTCTCTCTCTTCTTTTTTTTGTGATTTTGGTGAATTTTATGATATTTTTAGAGGCTGGGAGGGGGTTTTATACTGACCCAACAATAAACCGCCCTTCTAGAGGACGGTTTATTTCTAGCCAGGGGACGCCTGCAAAAGGGCAGATGGCCGTCGGCCGTCCGGCCCACGGCCGTCTGCCATATCATCAAATTGCCCTCTAGGAGAGCGTTTTGAAAAAAAAGCCCTCCTGGAGGGCGTTGGGAGTATATTTTTGTAAATTTTTGAAACAAAAATATACTTTTGTAAATATTTTTTAAAAAAAATATAAAAATAAAAAAATTCGAAGATAGCCATATACAGATCCTACTCTCTTCTGCTAACCAGGCCGGCTGCAGCCCAACTCCAAACCTCCTCCTTGATAGCCCAAAGGAGCTCATTGTTGAATGGACATGTTGCTAGAGTAGCTACACCTCTCATTATAGGACCAAAACTAGGCTACATAGGAGGGCGAATGTACCAAGCCAACTTTTTGCAAGCATTAAACACCCCAGGGAAAAAAAAACTCATCAAACAAGTACGTCATAAGATCACAGAATCATAAACACAGTTGTTGACATTGATTTTTTATTCCTCATAAATGAATGATTTTACAGCCACTCCACATAAACAATATACATTCAACACCAGACACACCCATGCATACGTGTCGCACGCTTCGTGCCACACACCTCGCGTTGCCTCACATTGCACGCCTTGGTTGTATTTCCTACATGTCTTGCAAAACCGATAACATGCCTCGATTCACACACCTCGCGCTACACATTTTGTGTTGCCTTACGCCACGCGGTTTGAGTTGCCCACCTTACACGTTGCATGCCTTGCTCGCCTTATATGGTACAATACACTGCACTTCCTGCTGCCTTGTGCCACACACCTTGCGCAGCCTTATGTCGCACACCCTACGCTACAACACTGCATGTCTCCTCGCGTGACACCTTGCGTCACCTTACCTACCTTGCACACGCAAACCTTGCGTTACACATTCTTAGGGATGAGTTATAAATTCTGCCTTGCACACTTTACGGCGCCTCACGCACTTAGCATCACTGGCACACCATAGAGAGGTAAATTACAGACTCTACCTTGCACATTTTGCGCACTCTGAGCACGCTATACACTGACAACCATGCCGTACCAAGCGCACCCTATAAGTCATGCAAGCCTTGAGAAGGGAACAACCCTCTAAAGCTCCTAAAGGTGCCATCTTTTCGCAAACACTTAATAAACACTGCAGCTGAAAAACTCGTCAAACAAGCATGTCATAAGATCACACAAGCATAAATTGTTGCAATATGTAAAGACTTCAAACACTGGATTGGAACGAACTAGTACGATGAGATTCACCGAACGATCGATCGATTATTCTGCAGCACCAAACAAATCGCCTTCTCTTCCTCATCTTCCTTCGCAAACAGATCGATTGAGTGAACCATCCCCACCTTCTCCTCGAGCTGATCTCATGGCGAACGACGATTACCAAATAATTGAAGTTTACAATTATCAGGTGAGAATGGATATATAAAATTGATAGTGCTACTTCACGGTTTCTTTTTTCAAAGCATCATTTCATAGGAAATGAATATATGCTACTATAAAATCTAAACATTACGTGTTTGTTTAACCTTGATACTACAATTAGATTATGTGCTCGTCTCCCAGTTACTTCATATTTCTCATGAGAAGGTGATACTAGACATAACTATATAGGTATTGTAGATTAAAGATAGAGAGGAGGGGAAGAGATAACTAATGAATGCGGATAAGTAACTCCTTGATCTAATGGTTGATAATTTTGTACTAACATAATCAAATGGCTTAGGAATGTTGTTGACGCGGGTGGAGAGGAGGGGAAGAGATGAGTAATGAACGCGGATAAGTAACTCCTTGATTCAACAGTTGATAATTTTATACTAACATAATCAAATGGTTTAGGATTGTTGTTAACGTGGCTTTATGCCCGTGCTTCTTTTGGTCACAACTATATTGGTAGACGAGGTCATTACCATCTTCATGCTCAGAATCTACACAATTTGCTATGGTGCATTTTAGAGATTTACATTAATAGAAGAGAAGGCTATTATTATGAACTGATTCTTCTCTAGGTTGAATGTCTAAAATGCCTTGTAGATGTTGCGTTGGAAGCCGATTGTTGTCCTGAAAACTTTAGGCAATATGAGAAGTTGGACAGGGGTTTTTGGAAAACTAGTGAGCCATTCTATACTATAGAGCTAGCAGCTTTTTTTTCTTTTTCTTATTTTTTGAGAAAGAGATGTCGCTCCCTTCCATTTCTATTAATAGAAACGGAGATGTCTTACAGGGTTCACAACACCAAAGAAAAAAACCCAGAACTTCAGTTCGATATACTGAAGTGTGAGATGCCATCCCAACTCACATTTAGTTGCCACTATGCTACAAGACTAAGGCAGCATTCAGAAGTGTGTTTTATTGTGGTTTATAAGCTACAATAAAATAAGAAATGTCATTAGTACGTGATTAATTAAGTATTAACTATTAAAAATTTAAAAAATAATCTATTTGATTTTTTAAGATACTTTTATATAAAAAGTTTTTATAAAAAACGCACCGTTTCATATTTCGAAAAACGTGCTAATAAAAATCAAGACATAAGCCATAAGCCGAAAAGAACACTAAATAAAGCCCCTTGCAGAGAAAACATAACCAACATCTAATGCCAGAAAGGCAATAAAGCTAACCACATAGCACCAAAGTTCTTCATCAGGAACAACCTACTCCACACAGCAAAAGTAACACCTCAAGCCAAAACCTGTCAGCAACAAAACCACCTCCATCTTTCACACAAGCTTCAGCCTTCTATTCTTCTTACTCCCATGCGCCATCCAAACCTCAAGCTAAAAACTTCACTTGTCATGTGCTTTAGGAGCTTGCATCTCTCTAGTAGCTTTTCTGCTTTTTCCTGTGACTTGTGCAGAACAACCCGTAAATATATCAAATCACTTATTCTAACTACAATTTCAGTTGTGTCTTTAGGAAGAATATTTTTGAAACATGTTTGAGTTCCTAGTTTTCCATAGTGTTCATAAGATGTCTGCAGTACCTATTACCACCAATTGTTTTTCCTCTTTGTCAAAGTTACTCAGCCTGGACCCAAACAAATGTTGAATGCTATTGATAGAACCAAAATTAAATACATACTTTACGATGCTCTAGGTAAATCTTGCTAAAAGGCAATCTAGAAACAGATAATCAACTGTATCTTGTTGAGGGCAGAATTGACAACACATTTCTTTTACTTTCCGGCCTCTTTCCACCAAATTATCCTTTGTGAGCTAGCAGCTATATGGTGGGCCATATTGAAATTAACTAAGAGAGTGTGCTTTGACAGCACAATGGTGAAATATACAGTTGAGATAATAATCCAACGGTGCTGATGCCCTCTGGGTTAAAAAAGTAACGGCTGAGATCATCTTGCGCACTGGCCGATCGATTAATTACCTTTCTTCTCTTCTTCGTCTTCCTCCTTCCCCGAGCTGATCCCCTCCATGGCGACCGACGTTTACCCCGTCCAGCTCTTCCACCGCCAAGCAAGCGGCGGCGGCGGCAATAGCCAATGGCACAACCTCGGCGCAGCCTACGCCCCCGTAAGATTCCTCCGCCCGCAGGGCCGCTCCCTCGTCCTGTACGCCGGCCCGACGGACGGCACCCAGCAGCGCATCGTGTTCGCCTACCCGATCCTCCCCGCACGCCTTCGAGAGGATGGACGGCGAGACGCTCTACTGGGCGGAGCCAGAGTACTGCGACGAGTTCGCGCTCTGCTTCGTCGACAAGGCGGCCTGCGCCGCCGTCTGCGGCGCCATCTCCAGTGACAAGACGCTGGCCGCACTGGACGGCATCACGGACAGGCTCGCCGGGCTGCGCGTGGCGAGGGAGGATGGCGCGCCCGCCGGAGGGGACATCGCCGGCAGGCTTGCTGCTCTCAGCATAGGCCGCCCATGAATCGACCAGCACTAACTAGGGTTTTATGTGAATTATATATGTTGCCGTCATCGCTTGATGTAGAATTTGTTTCTAGTAGTATCTGATGGGAATTAACAAGGGTAGTTTACGCCTGCAAGATTTTATTTTTATACTTGACCTTGGTCCTTGGTGGGATACTGGGATGGGATTAAAAATTTGTCAAGACCTGCAGTTATCATCCACCAGAACAGAACAGGAGAACGAAAATTGAAGGTAGAAAAAAATTACGGACAGGGAACAATTGATAACCAAACAATCACAACAGGGTTGATGTCAGATTGGTGGTGTCTTTCAATAAGCAGAGATTACAGCTATGGTCTCCACAGCAGCTCACCGTGCTTGCAGTTGCAGAGAACCTGGTAAAATTCCACAAGGCTGGCCTTCCCATCACAGCAGTGGAACAAACAAAATAGGAAAAATTAATACTACCTCTGTTTTTAATAAATAATACCATTGACTTTAGCAATGATATTGACCATTCGTCTTATTAAAAAGATCGGTGTAAATATAAAAAATATAAGTTATGCTTAAAGTTTCTTTAATAATAAACTAAGTCACAACAAAATAAATTATATTTACTTAAATTTTTTAAATAAGACAAATGATTAAACGTTATGTCAAAAGTCAACAGCGTCATCTACCTCCTCTGATTTTTAATAAATAACGTCGTTGACTTTTAACACGACGTTTGACCATTCGTCTTATTTAAAAAATTTAAGTAAGCATAATTTATTTTATTGTGGTCTGGTTTATCATTAAAGAAACTTTAAACATGTCTCATATTTTTTTATATTTACATTAATTTTTTAAATAAGATGAATAGTTAAATGCTACGATAAAAAGTTAATGCCGTTATTTATTAAAAACCTAAAGTAGTATTAAAAAACGGAAGGAGTAATAAGTAGTATGACTTATTTTCATGAAGCAGCATCAATCCATTACGGCATTCCGATGGGATGATGTTGGCAATATCTTTATTACTACTTAAAAAAATAGTGACGACGGTGGTTCCTACTATTTTTATTTTTATTTCTGACAGTTCAATCGCGCTAGATCCAATGATCGGTATTGACCCAGGATGCTCCCACGTCCCCGTCCCTTCCCATCTCGCCGGAGTTCCGACGTGTGTCATTGATCTCCCCTCCCCCATCGACCCCTGCAGCGCCGCCTCCACCACGCCGCCGCCGCCATCGCTCCCCCTGCAGATCGTCCTCGCGCGCCTCCCTCCCTTCCCTACGCCCTCACTTCTCCCCTGCCGCAGCAAGCGCCGCCGCCGCCGCCTCCGGGCTCGCCAAGAAGAAGGGCGTCGATCCATCCTACATCTCAGGTCTCTCTCTCTCTCTCTCTCGCACGCTCAGATCTCCTATTTTCAACACGACACATTACATGCTTCAGAAATAATACCATGTCTCATTCTTCTGTTGGAAACTGCGCATTCAAGAAAGATACAAAAAATAAAACTACTGAGTTTGTGAACTTTGCACATGTCAATGTGGGTATATTGACATACCATGTCATAAAACAAAACAAGAATGGTGTGAGAGTTCTTTTGAATCCTATAAACAAGGCTAAACCCTTACTTGCTTCCTTCAGATTACTGCTTACAGAAGTGACCTTCTTTAGTGCCTCTATAGGAGAAGCATTTAGAAGAGTGCTATCCAATGGTGGAACAACACTATCTACATCTGAAATAACAGTAAAAAGAATAAAAGGACATGCATTCAGTTTTAGGATAAACCATGCAACACTAATGAAAAGAGACTACTCCACAAAAACCACTCTGGCAAAAAGAAGAAGAAGAACAACAACAACAAGAAGAAGAAGAACAGAAAGTGCACAGTACAGTCCATCTGTCAAATAAATTCTGTAATGTTTTTATGTCTAGGGTATAACCAGGAGACCATAACTAATTGTCATAAGTTGGTACAACAGCAATTGTGTTCCGCCGCCGCCTCCGGGCTCGCCAAGAAGAAGGGCGTCGATCCATCCCACATCTCAGGTCTCTCTCTCTCTCTCTCTCTCTCTCTCTCTCTCTCTCTCGCACGCTCAGATCTCCTATTTTCAACACGGCACATTACATGCTTCAGAAATAATATCATGTCTCATTCAAGAGAGAAACATTACAGATAGCATATTTCTTAAGCCTTTCTTTTCCAAGTTGGCTATATTTTTTTATCAATATTTAGCAGCGTAATAATAAGGTGAATGCTGTTTTCTGAAGTAAGTGGCTGTTTCAATCATATAAATACTGTCACATTGTTCTTATGTAGCTCTTTTCTTCCTGCATATTATGACCTTCATTCAGATCATAATATGTTTTTAGCATGCTTCAAAACAAGGAGGGCATCAGCCAGTTCTCTCCACCCCCTTTGGCCTTTCATCATCTCATCCATTCTGAAAGGGTAAAAAGTGGTGCAGACTGCATGCTCTCTCTCTCTCTCTCCTTGCATTTAAAGATGGCCTGCATCTGCCTTGCAATTCTGGCATCTGTTGAAGTGCCTCATCTGACATTTGATATTTCAATTCATTCAGCTGATCCTTGTACACCTTTTGCTCCTTCATCAATGCAATATGCTCCTTTAATTATATACAATATGCTCTTTTCAATGCCTTTTAGGGACGATGGATGAATAACATTGAGACAATCAAGAAGCGCCTAAAGGTGTTTGAGAATCTAAATATTCCTGTTGTGGACTACTACTCTTCAAGGGGAAAGGTTCACAAGGTAATCTGTCTATTTGTTTTGCATGTCGTTTCCCAGATTGTACCCTGCCTTCTTCCCTTAGTTCCAAAATTTGACCTGTAAATTTTCATAATGTAGTGTTTTAAATACACCTGTATGAATCTTTCTTAATGTGCATTCAGAAACATATGGTAAACAAATTATAAATGATGGGATCTGACCAAACTCGGAGGTTCTGATATGTTATGGCTGAATTACTAGCTTTATTGATCTGATCGTCCTCCCTAGGAGGTTCTGATTCTTCTCATTCTCTTCCTCCCTCCTCCCTATGGATTACATATAAATAGCCATAGAAACTAACCCCTCCCTACAATATCTCTCATCTTTCCTATTATTCCTCCTAACCTTCCAACTAAGCTATATAAAACTATGGAAAGTCTTAACAAACTTGTCCAATTCACAAGACGTGGCTGTTCAGCCACTTGTTGTTGTGGGCGCCGGCTTGGCTTCTTGCGACGAGTATATGTTTTGCCAATAAAAGCGTCCACAACACTACCCCCCTCCTGGAAGAAACAGCTCGTCCTCGAGCTGGAACGTTGGATGCGCCTCTTTGAAGGAATCCAGGCCTCCCAAGTGGCTTCACAGCAGGCCGGCCAACCCAGCGAACCAGCAACTCCCAACGCCACGTTGGACGAGCCACGGACGAATGGACTCCGGTGTGTGTACCACATGGCCACGAGACAAAGGTGGGAGAGGCACCAGCGCAGTTGGAGGAGTACCAACAAACGGCTTGAGGAAGACACATGGAAGACATCATGGATTTCGCCTTGGGCGGCAACTGGAGACGATAGGCCACCGGACCAACTCGCTCCACAATCTGATAAGGCCCCAAAGTAGCGAGGTGAGAGCTTGCCGCTAGACTTGGGGGTGATGCCGGGCGGCGGTACGGTGGTGAAGACGAAGCCACACCCGAGTCACAGTGGGTGCTGATGTCGCGATGGCCCGCGTCATATTGGAGCTTCATGTGGTTCTGAGCCTGCAGCAGCGCCGCTCGCGGATTTCCTCCAAAAAAATGTCACGCTCAGTGAGCTGCTTGTCCAGGGCTGCAACACGAGCCACGCCGGGTTGATAGCTCGCCATGGTCGGTGGTGCCTGCCATAGACCACCTGAAAAGGAGTGTTTGTAGCGCCGTCTGGTATGATGTGTTGTAGCAGAACTCGCCCATGGCAACCAACGGCAGCCAACTGCGGGGTCGGTCGCCAGCGAGACATCGGAGGTAGACGCCAAGCACCCTGTTCGTCACCTCGATTGGCCGTCAGTCTGCGGATGAAACGCAGAACTGAGGCGTAGTGCTACCCGGAAAGAGCGAACAGTTCAGTCCAAAATGTGCTGGTGAAGACAGGGTCGCGGTCGCTGACGATGGAGCAAGGTATGCCATGGAGCTGGACTATGTGGTCGAAGAACACGCGTGCAACCGAGGTCGCCGTGTAGGGATGACGGGCGAGGGCGACGAAGTGGGCGTATTTGGAGAAACGATCCACGACGGTGAGCACCACTGATTTGCCGCCCACCTTGGGAAAACCCCTCCACGAAGTCCATGGCGATGTCGGCCCAAACCGAGCTCGGGACTTCAAGCGCTGGAGGAGCCCCGCGGGATGGAGATGCTCGGTTTGTTCTGCTGGCAGACAATACAACCCTGCACAAAGTCACGGACAAAACGATTTGCGTGAGGGTTATAGAAAGATGCCCGCAGTCGATGAAGTGTCTTCTGGACGCCTTCGTGCCCGCGCCATGGGGCCGTGGCTAGGATCTGTGGCCACAGCGCGAAGAGGCAGGCACGTAGATGCGGCCGCGGTGGAGGATGAAACCATCGACCACGGTCCAGGAAGCGCCAGCGACACCTTGTTCCACTTCAGCACGTTTGGCCTGGAGTTCCGGCAAGTGTTCGGCCTCACGCCTGAGATCGTCGAACAAAGCCAAGTCCGGTGAGAGATGGCGCGGGTGGAGACGGCCGCAGTCTCCTCGTCCCGGCGAGACAGCGCATCGGCGGCCGTGTTCAAGGCGCCCCGGTTTGAACTCCACCGAGAATCGTACCCGAAGAGACGACTCACCCACGTGTGTTGCGGAATTGTGGAGAGGCGCTGGTCGAGAAGGTACTTGAGAGCGAAGTGGTCCGTGCGGACGGTGAAGAGCGCCCCCCACAGGTAGGGACGCCAGTGGCGCACCGCCTTGACCAGTCCAATGAGCTCACGCTCATAGGCGGCCAATTTGGCATGCTGCGGCGCGATGGCCCGGCTGAAGAAGGCGATGGGGCCGGCGCCTTGGTGGAGGACGGCGCCGAACCCAGAGCCGGAGGCGTCGCAGTCGACGGTGAACCCCTTGGAGAGTCAGGCAGCTGTAGAGCAGGACCCGTCGTCAGTGCTGCCTTCAAGGCTGTGAAGGCATCCGTGGCCGCCGGGACCAACAAAAGGCGTCCTTTTTCAGGAGCGCTGTCAATGGGGCGGCGATGGCGCCATAGCTGTGGATGAAGCGGCGATAGTATCCCGTGAGGCCGAGGAAGCCCTGCAGCGCCTTGATAGTCCGGGGTTGAGGCCATTGTTGGACGGCCTCCACCTTGGTCGGGTCCATGGCCACCCCAGCCTCTGAGATGACGTGACCCAAATACGCCACAGTGCGCTCAGCGAAGGTACATTTGGAGCGCTTGAGGACAAGCTTGTGGGCGCGGAGGGTGGTGAAGACCGCGCGCACATGGCGCAAGTGTTCCGACTAGGATGAACTGTAAATCAAAATATCGTCAAGAAAACAAGTACCGAGCGGCGGAGAAAGGGTCGAAGAAACCTCGTTCATCAATGCTTGGAATGTTGAGGGCGCGTTGGAGAGGCCAAAGGACATCACGACGAACTCAAAGTGCCATGATGTGTGCGGAAGGCCGTCTTGTCGATGTCCGCTGGTGCATGCGAACCTGATGATACCCACTGCGGAGATCGAGCTTGGTGAAGAAGGTGGCGCCCTTGAGCTCGTCAAGGAGCTCATCGACGACCGGATGGGAAAGACGTCGCGCACTGTCTTGGCATTGAGGGCGCGGTAGTCGACGCAGAAGCGCCAACTCGCGTCCTTCTTGGCGCACCAGAAGGACGGGAGAGGAGAACGCCGATGTGCTTGGCCTGATGATGCCTTGGCGCAGCATGTCGCGCACTGCTTCTCGATCTCGTCCTTGAGCAGCTGGGGGTAACGGTAGGGGCGCACTGCAATCGGTGGGGTACCAGCAGCAGCGTGATGCGATGATCCAATTGACGTTGTGTGGTGGCAGCCCGGTCGGTTCCACGAAGAGATCAGAGAACTCAGCCAAAAGCAGAGACAGTAAGTCCAGGCGCTCCACGGCGTTGGAGCTGGGGCGCGGTTGGGGCGTCTAGACCACGCCACTTGACGCGTTGGCGCCACGCCAGAATGCCATGGAATGGCGCTCAAAATCCCAGAGGATGGGCCCAAGCGTCTTGAGCCACTGGCAGGCCGAGGACCAGCTCGTAGTCATCGAGGGGAAAGGACATACAGGTCGAGGCAGAACCGCTCCTCGCCGATGGTCACGGGCACCTGCTTGCAGACCCCGTCGGAGGGGACACGCGTCGCCATTGGCGACGCCCACCGTCAGCCAGGACGCGGCTCCGGCGCCAGGCCGATGCGGCGCGCGGCGGAGGACGCCACAAACGAATGAGTGGAGCCGGAGTCCACCAAGGCACGCAGACGCTCTGGGCCGAGAGTGACCGACAGATGCATAGTGTCCGCCGTGGCATGCCGGTGAGGGCGTGGAGGGAGATTTTCAACACCGTCGTCGAAGTTGGGTCATCTTCGACCGCGCCGTCGACCGAGCATCATCAGTCAACTCCATCAGGGTACAGAGGCCCTTCATAGAGCAGGACTTGTGATGGTCCTTGGTGAATTTCTCCGGGCAGTTGAAGCAGAGCCGTCCGCCCGGCGCTGGGGCATCTCCTGCGGGGTGAGCCGCTTGAAGCGAGCGCCGCCGGCGGCGCGCCCTTTCGTGGGGCCGGCGGAAGTGTGAGTGGCGCCTTGGCGTCGGCCGGTCGGTGCGCGCGCGGTGCCGCCATCGTGGACGCCGGGCGGTGCGTCGGTGTGGGTCGGGGGCACGCGGGGTGTTGCCGCTGTCGTCGTCGTCGTCGTCCAGATCCAAGCGACGTTCGAAGGCGCGCGCGAGACCCATGGCGTCGTCGAGGGTCGCCGGCACTGGAGCTCCACATCGGTCTGGAGAGGGTTGCGGAGGCCAGCGGTGAAGATGTCGATCTGCTGCTTCTCCGTGAGGTTCGTGCACCGGGCCAACAGGGCAAAAATCTGTTTGGTATTCCTCCACGGTGCCGGTGCGGCGGAGCTTCATGGGGCGCCGAGGCGTTGCTGCGCAGCGGAGGGCCGAAGCGGCGGTGCACCCTCTCGACGAACTCCGGCCAGGTAGGCGCGCCGTGGTTCTGCTCCAGTCGGTAGTACCAATCCTGGGCGCGTCCTCCATGTAGAAGGAGGCAAGCCAAACCTTCTCCTCCGGTGGTGTGCGCTGCTGGCGGAAGAACTGTTCTGCTTGTGAGAGCCAGACCACCGGGTCCGTAGCACCATCGTAGCGCGGGAAAGCGAAGTTTGTGAGCAGTTTTGTGGGGAAAAGAGGCGGCTCCAAGGAAAAAGCGTCCGTCGTACCGCCGCGGCAGAGTCCTCAGCCTCGACCTTGTCGGACTGCAGACGGTTGACGGCGACGGAAAGACGGCTCTGTCGCCCTTGATGGTGGTGATCTCCGACTTGATAGACGTGAACTCGGCGAAAATTTTCTCAAGGGCGTCTCTGAAGTCGGCTGGCGGTGAGGGAGTCGCCCATGATCAGCGCGCAGGATCAGAGCTCTGATACCAAAGATGTTATGGCTGAATTACTACTTTATTGATCTGATCGTCCCCCTAGGAGGTTCTGATCTTCTCAATTCTCTTCCTCCCTCCTCCCTATGGATTACATATAAATAGCCATAGAAACTAACCCCTCCCTACAATATCTCTCATCTTTCCTATTATTCCTCCTAACCTTCCAACTAAGCTATATAAAACTATGGAAAGTCTTAACAAAACTTGCCAATTCACAAGACGTGGCTGTTCAGCCACTTGTTGTTGTGGGCGCCGGCTTGGGCTTCTTGCGACGAGTATATGTTTTGCCGATAAAAGCGTCCACAACAGATAGGATGCAATTTCCATGTATTCGCATTGATATAGTTGTAAGGTTTTGATTTTCTATGGTGTGGCTGAAAGATAGTGAGATTAGTGATTGATTTGATGATAGGTGAGTGGTTTTACCCTGGTGGATTGGAGCCGTGGCTTATTCTAGCTATTTTCTTCAAAAATCGATAAATCATGGCAAATTGTTTAGGTGGCTTATTCCAGCTGCTGATAGGTGTGGGTGAAAGATAGTGAGATTAGGAGGATTGTTCTGAAAGACATGTGAAATTTTTGTGACAGAAATGATTGTTCTGATTTTCTTTTTCAAGGAAAAGGCACCACATATATGGTGGATGCATTTGATTTTGCACTGTGCGTGCCCCTCCTGGAGGTGCTGCATTCTTGCATCATCCAATTGCTCGCTGGTTATTCTCTATTACCAAACTGATTGTATGCTTGCTAATTGTCCTGTATTTAGGATATTTTAATCCTACGGGTCAAACTACTCCTATATGCCACCTGGTTTTCAGTGTCCCCACATTCAATAAATTGAGAAGTGCTACCAAGTTGTTTTGAAGCAAAATTTTGTCATTTATTAAAAGCTTTCTATTATGGCGGGTGATGGGAACTTATTAGTCAAACCCAAATATATGAGGCAGACAAGCAACCTTTGTTCTGAAGTGTATCTATCTTTAAAACCGTAATCAAGGGTATCAAATTGTTCCACTCTTGGAGTAGGAAAATGATCCTCTGAATTAAATGATTCCATCTTCCACAGTCTCTCAGAATTTTCATCAGTTAAATTGTCATCCAACCTACCATGATTTGCTGTTAAGAGAAGAAAAGGCAGAAACATGCATCATGGATGGTGCAATATTTTCTTAGGCTACACAACTTAAGTGGAAAAACTTCGTAATAAGATGATACAACATTACTTACATTGCCAACCATTTTCAGCTTGTGGTTCACAAAACATGTCTTCATCCTCAGGAAAGAATTTATCATTGTGGTTCTCAAATGAATGTGGAAAATAACAGTTAGACTGTTTGCTTCTTTCGTAGCCTGATTCATCTAAAGGACAAGTCCTCTTTTCTGAAAATCTTCGCTCTTTTAGCATGTTGATATCATTTATTATGAAATCCTGTAAGAACCACATGGAATGAGTGTTTACAATTTTAATTAGACATAGCAGGTCCAATTAATACGTCTAATTTGGTAAGAAAAAGTATGTTATTATTTTTCCAAGTAATCTAATGGAGAACATACATCATATAAGCTATAAAAGGGAAACATTATCTTAAATGGATGATTTGCATTTTTAATTTTTTTTATTTTTGGTGGTAGAATATGTTACAGAATTCTGTTGTAAGACTGTACACAATAATAGATGAAAAGAGTCACAGATTCTCAATGTACGTAAGTTAGGTAACCAGTCCAACATAGTTCCCAAAATTGCATTACCAATGTTTTATACCACCTGATTTCATATTCTTTGTGCTTACTAGGTTATATACCATTTGGATCTGATCCCAAAGACAGGATAAAACAGCTCAAAATGACAAAATCTCACCAATTCCTTTGTGGCATCGAAGGGAATAGGCCTTCTAGCTTTGTTCTGTGTGACCTTTGGAGGCAAAGGTAAAGTCCTGCAAAATCAAAGTAATTACAAGATAGTTAGGGATGTATTGTGAAAGGTTCAGATTCAGTCATGAACATGAACATTCATGTGCAAGGCAAGATGGAACATTTTAGTTCTTTTGCTTTTCTTAGCTATAGCCTATAGACGTAAGGTGAGCAAACTGGAACATTTGCACCGAAACCTACCCTAACCGAACCAATCGTTTGTTCTTGTAGGAACAAGTTCTTATTAGTGCTTAACTTCTTATCAACAAGTTTGAATTTCAATAAGACATACTAGATTCTGAAGATAAATTTGTTTACTGCAAGAGAAGTTTTCAATGAGGTAAATAGAATAATTCAGAACATTTGCCTCAGTTTTATGATCCCTTGGATACTTTATTTTAGAGAAATATCAAACTATTGTTCACTGAGAAACATATATAAATAGAAATATGATCATACTATTACTTTCTGTAAAATTAAACATGGTCTCTTTCTTAAATTCTTTAACCTGTTTTAATACCATATCTGAAATAGCCACTGGAAACAACATAGACTGCTTAAGAATACAAGTTAATCATTTGACCTTTTGATGGATCTTGGTGATTGAGGAGGTGTTTCCATCTTGACATGGCCAAGGCCTGAAACAGAAGCATAAAAATATTTGTAACGAACCATTTGTGTATGCTTTTATTGAAGGCAAAGGCAATAGACTCAATGATAATGACTTAGTAACAGCCACACATGCAATCCAATGCACATGCAAATTTCTAACAGAAACACGTTCACTATATCCTAAGTTGCAGGAATTATATATGTACCAGTAAAACTGAATAAAACAAATGTCAATAGAATAGTATTGATTTTTACAAATCAATGTTTCATGCAAATAATTTTACCTTTGGTTGCAAGAAATGATTCCTGACCAGGCTAAGCATTGCCGATAAGGCTAATACGTGTCATATGTGATTTTTTTCCTTTTTATGCCATACTTGCAGTGCACATACTTCCCTTTTTTTTATAAATACTTGCAATGCATATATTTGAATGAGTAGTTCTATTAGAAATAGTCGACTGATAGAAGGGAAGGAAACATCACTGCTGTTGAGTTCCAGATTTGGATTTCACTTCTTGACACTTTTGTTTTTTGGTGGGGGCATTTTGCAACCAAGCAGTTCCTCATATGGGTTAGCAGAAGCTGCACCATCTTGATGATCAGAGGGTGATGACAATCTGCCAACGCACAAGATGACATCTCACAAAAGTACAAAGCTAGATCAATTGAAGAAAACATGTAGTTTTTTTTCTATACTGAGGCCTCTCTCGGTTTTTTAGCAAGTTTTGCACAGGATATGGAATGAGTTCGTTTAATTCTAGACTTGATTCTGATAATGAAGAACATGGGTTTAATATTAAATTGCTGTACATACTATATAATTACTTCCAGCCATCAGAAAAACCTCCTGGGCTGTGCCAACTTCTTCTAAATATGACCTTGAAAAATGTAGCATGCCAATCGAGGTTATGACCTAAGTCTCACCTTGGATCACCCTTTGGCTGATCTTGTTACTTTTATTATCCATATTACTTCAGAAAAAATATCTTAGTCTTAAGGGGAAGAATGGATTTCACTGACATAATAATTTTCTTAGATTGCTGAACTCTGATGGTTTAACTTGGATGAGGATCTTGCTGCTAACCAGGTGACTAAATCAATTAATTAATCGATTCTGGTGCCAACAAATTGATTCTGAATGCTGCTCTGATTTGGCTTGTGCATGGTTACTGGCGATGGGCAGAACAGCTTGTGGCGGAGTTCTGCCGTTCTGTAATGCAGGGCTCAGTTTCCAACAAGGAACTTGAAAGGTATACACAGCCATATATGTGTGTGTCGATCTTTTTTCAATAGAAATCAACATTTCAGAGTTGCACTGTAAAGAAGAATTGTATTTCTGTTTAGAGAAGAAAATTTTATGGTTTAGACAGAGTGTTAGACGTTGGAATTCCAATTTTCTCATAAGAGTTCCAAGATCTTGTGATCATTTCATTGTATACTTTTGTTTGGAAGTGACCACTATGGAACTTTGGAAGTGTGTACCACTATGGGATTTTATGGTTCAGACCGAGTGTTAGACATTGGAATTTTGCAAATCCCACACTATTTTGGCATTGAGAGCTCTGGCATCGCTAGAATTTTGCATCTTGATCTATTGTTATGACCTCTGGCACTATTTTTGGCATGGCCTAAGTAAACACTTTGGGGGAAAATGCAGTCAAAAAGTGATTTGCACCCTGCATCAAGATTTAAGATTTGAACCTTCTGAACAAACTGCACAAAAGTTTTTGAGTAGAATTGTATAGTACAAAACGATAATGCCAAAGGCACTCTGAACATCTGATGCTTGTTCTGGTCATACAAGTTTTTGTGTACAATTGTATAAGGAACATGAGAATAAGAAGAATTCAAGATGCAGCTGGCTTGTTTGTTTCGAAACGAACTATTCCCTCAAGCTATACATGTGGGCGAGGAAGCGAAAGTACGCAATGGCGGCGCCGCTGAAGAAGACCACCCACCACCTAGGACATGCCTTGCCGAGGATCACCACCACATCACCCAATTATGCAATGGCAGCGCCGCTCGAGCCTCGGCCGCGACCTCAACCAACACCGATCCTTCCCCCTCCCCCTGTCAAGTCGCCACTGCCACGGGGTCAAAGGACGACGACGACGGAGATCGGGCGAGGTGGCTAAGCAGCTTGACGACTGTTTTTAAATTTTTATTTGCTGGGGCTTTTCGTTACATCTCATTGATGCCTTTATTTCCACATAATCTTGCCTTGAGTATGTTGCTACCCCTTGAAATTTTTTAGCCACTCGCATATATCATATATAGGTTTGCAATTATATTTTTAGCCACTCGCGTATATTATATACCATATCGCAACATCACTGTAACCACAACGTAGTCTTCATATTTCACATGGTTTATATTTGATGTAGATTTTTTTCTCGTAGTAACGTATGAACACCCAACCCTCATAGTGGATCATCCAATAGTGTGCTGGATTGAAAAAGAAAATGATTAAATATTTTATGTAGTAATTGATGCATGCATGTAGGAAAACGGCTACAACATTTGGTTTGAAAATTGCGCCTGTAGCATGTAAATTAGTGAGGTATGTAGTGCTTTTTTTTTTTTGGGTAGTATCCGGTATGTACTACAACCAAAGTTAAAGGAGTAAATACTTTTTTATTTTAGGATCCCGTAAATATTTCTTTAAGAGCTGAGCGAATGAGTATATACTTATTTTTTTGACGTAGCAGTATATACCATTTTTTTTACGTAGCAATATATACCATTTTTTACATAGCAGTATATACATAATTAGGAACAGATGGTGCCGTATATGCATACACCAACCAGATCGATAAATTTTTTTTCCCCAAGAACCAACCAGATAGATTCATGCGCATATTAGTACATACCAGTTTTGCTGGACGATGGTATGCGCATGGTATTGACTGACCATGGCTACGGCAGCAGATGACTGACGATCTGGGATGCAGTGTGTGGTGAACGCCAGTCATCTGCTGGTCTGGTAGCCCAATCTGCTGCCGTATCCAATCTGGAGCCATCAGATAGAAAAACCCATTCTGAAGAAGCCATCAGGAAGCCTAGTCGTTGGGAGCCTGCCGGCGATGAGGAAGCAGCCCATCTCGTCCACGATGGTGGTGCCGCCGTGGTGCTGCCATCGCTGCTTTCCCGAAGGTCCGAGTTGCCGGCGCGCCGCTTGGGAAGAAAGGTCGCGCTAGTCACAGTCACCGCCCGCACCGACGCCGACGCCAGCCGCCTGGAAACGCCAAATAATTGGGGTGGGGAGAGCAAGCCGTTTGCGCTCTAGAGATGTCCAAATGGGCCGTGGCCAGCCCGGGCACGGTGCTACAGTAACCGTGCCCGGCCCGGTCCGGCACGGCCCGAGTAGCCGTGTCGTGCCTGGGCCGGCGGTGCAGCACGGCGGGCCGGCACGGCACGGCCCGTGGACTGTAGCGGCCCAGCTGGGCACGAGGCGGGGGCGCGGGCGCGGGGCGCGGGCACGGGCACGGGCGCGGGCACGGCAAGGGGCGCGGGGCACGGGGCACGGCCGGCACGGGGCCTCGCGCGCAGGCGGGGAGGTGGCGGACGGCGGCCTCGGGGGGCGGCGCGCAGGCGGGGAGGCGGCGCGCAGGCGGGGAGGCGGCGGCGGAGGCCGGCGGCAGGCGGCGGAGGCCGGGGAGGCGCTCGCGGGAGGCGGCGGCGGAGGGGGCGGAGGAGCCGAGGAGGCCGATGCGGCGCGGAGGAGGCGGAGGAGCCGAGGAGGCCGAGGGAGGCTGAGGCGGCGGCAGCGGTGGAGGGACGGCGCGCAGGCGTGGAGGCGGCGGCGGAGGGCGGCGGCAGGCGGCCGAGCCCGGGGACGCCGGACGCGCGGCGGCAGGCGTCGGCGGACCGGGCCGGCCCGGGCACGGTGGACGCCGACGGCCGTGCCGGCACGGCACGGCCCACGACCTCGACGTGCCGTGCCTGGGCCGGGGGGAGGCACGCGGGCCGGCACGGCACGGCCCGCTACAGGAACCGTGCCTACACGGGCCGGGCCGCATAGTTGCCGTGCCAACTATCGTGCTAGGGCCGGGCCGGGCCGGGCAGCCCATTTGGCCACCTATATTGCGCTCCGCAATGCCGGATGGCCGGCGAGACTCAGCACTGAGCAGTCGCCGTGGGGGATTTAGGCGGGTAGTTTGTGGGATCCGGTAATTATGGGATAATTATCGATTATATCATGGGATTTATTTTTCTCACAGCATCAAAACGGGTTCAGTAGTACGATCCGATAGCAAGGCTCAATCGGTGTTGGTTTGGATGAACGGTGGATGGAAGCAGAAGTACATGCTTCTAGCGAGTATAGAACCATTTTTATATATATCTACATCAACTACATCAACAACAGAAAGGGAAAGGAATTCTCATTTAAGTGTTACAGCAAAATAACATACCTCAGGGCATCAAGTAAGATACATTTTCCGTTCAAGGAGATAATGCACATTTCGTTCCATTTCAATATACCTAAATATTCACTAGGCACAACTGCTACACACTGAACGATTCAACAAAATTCCAAGTTATTCATATCAGCAAGAACGCACCAATATACTTCATACTTCATTTCATATTCGGGCATCTTGGGAAACCTGACTCAAGGAAAGAGTGAGAGGGCAAGTAATTGTATACAGACCTGCAGTTATCATGTACCAGAACAGAAGAGCGACAACTGAAAGTAGGACAACCCCATAATCACATCAGGAAACCGGTTTCGGTGTCAGACTGATGGTGTCTTTCAATAAGCAGAGATTGCAGCTACGATCACCATGCTTGCAGTTGCAGAGAACCCGGTAAAATTCCGCAAGCCTGGCCTCATCAAGGCAGTTGAACAAACGAAAAAGGAAAAGTTAATCATATATGACTTATTTTCTTGGAGCAGCAGTTAATCCAATACTGCATTAAGATGGAATGATGCTAGCAAAAAACTGGAAGCTAAACATTCCGTGTTCTAAGGAAATTCTTGAGATCAATACATCCACAACAACTACACCGACAGCAGGAAGGGGAAGGAGTTCCCATTTAAGTGATACAGCAAAACAACCCAGGGCATCAATTAAGATACATATGCCTTTCAAGGAGCTAATGCACATTTTGTTCCATTTCAATATACCAAGAGAATATAAATCAGCAAGCTAATGCCCATTTGTTGCACTTCAAATTGTATCAAGGGAATATGAATCAATACACAGTGTGAGAAGTGTAATTTCAATAACAGCTTAAGTAGATATTCACTAGACACAACAGCTGCGCACAAAAGGATTCAAGAAAAATCCAAGCACTTCATATCAGCAAGAGCGCACCAATATACTTCATTTCATATTCGGTCAGACATCTTGAAAACTGTTCCATTGAGTTATTCAGTTTCATTTAAGCATACATCTTAGAAGTCCAGTGGCATTCCAAACATGTCATTGATCTCTGCCATCACATCACGAGTAGTAATAGTGGGCTCAAAGAGATCACTCTGACAATCAAATTTGCAAGAATCGCTTGGTTTAACTTGGGCAGCAGGGTTATCTTCTGGATCATCATCAGCTAATAGGGAGAAACCACTAAGCGGAGCCACTTTTCTCTCTGGCAGTGCAGTGGTTTTCTTGTTTTTAGGTTTCTCACCTTTGAAGTTAAGTGGTCTCCCAAACATGTTGTTTATATCATCCATAGCCTCCTTTAAATTGACAGTTGGTTCAACCAACCCATGGTGGCAAGCATTTTCCACTTTAGGCTCTCCAACAACAGCTGATCCAACAAATCTATGAATGACTGTGTCGGCGAAATGGGACTGGGGGTCCCACGTTCTGCGGGGACGCGTGGCTCTCCGGCCACATCGGCTCCTCCGGGGGACATATCCTGCACGACCGGCGGCCGGCAGAAAGGCCCGTGTCTCCCGCCGGTCGTCCGTGCCCGGATGCGTCGCCCGCGGCCCCGGGTGCTCATCCCCGCGCCCGGACGCGCCGCCTAATCGCCCGGGAGCCCTCCTCCGGCCCCGGGCGCGCGTCGCCCAGGGAGCGGGAGCGCTGCCTCCGGCCTCGCCCGGGAGCGCCGCCTCCGGCCCCGGGCGCGGGTCGCCCCGGGCCCGGGCGAGTGTTGCCCGGAAGCGGGAGCGCCTCCTCCGGCCGCGGCGAGTGCCGCCCGGGAGCACCGCCTCAGGACGGCCCCGGGCGCGTGTCGCCGTGCCCGGAGGCGCCCTCTGGGCGTGTGTGGCAACCAGGCGACCAGACAGCCCCCGCAGCACCCGACAGGGCTCCTCCAGGCATGGCGCAACAGGCGGCTGCGCGGCATGCGCGTGCTCCAGCCGCCCATAGCAGCAACAGCTCCGGCATGGCGTCGTAGGCAGACGTGTGCACAGGAGAGCTCACCGGAAAAGCTCTCTCTCCGTATTCTGGCACTGTGGACTCCCCTAACTATAAAGGAGGATCCAAGCCACCGACGAGAGGAGGCAAGCTTTAGCATTAGGGAGCGGGCTCGGACCCTGACTTAACCCCAGCTCTCCGACTCTAGCTCACTCTCAGACCTACTTTCTTCTTCTCCGCCGGCAAGCTGCCTGAGCTCACCTTGTAAACACCAAGTCACATTCATCCACCTGATAGCCAAAAACACACACAGGAGTAGGGTATTACGCTCCGGCGGCCCGAACCTGTATAAATCCTCTCGCCTCCTCTGTGCGCCTCTGTTCATCGCCTTCCCCAACGCCCCGCGCAGTTACCGCGCGTTCGGACGGTCCGGACACGGTTCGGACGGTCCGGACCCATCTGCTTCACCACGGTTCGGATGGTCCGGACCTGCTTCGGACGGTCCGAACCCCGCAACTTCTTCTACGTCTTCTTCGCGTATCTTTCTTCTACACCGGACGCCTCGTACACCTGAGAACTACTCCCCTGGCCGAATCTCAAAAGGGGGGTCTCCCGACTTCCCGCCGTCGAGGTTCCATCCTCCGACAGACTGTGTCTTCTCGAAGTCCAGATATTGCAGGACGGAGGTCATCACACCTTATTTTTGAATCAGTTTGTCTTGAACAGAGTGAAGTATCTTATCATGATTAGTTGCAGTTCCAGAATTTATCTTAACACCATTATCATTTTTCTCAAACTGTTCATCTTCATCATCGGGCAGTATTGCAAACCCTCCCACAAATGGTTTCTGGAAGTTAAAACTGGCTTGCTGCCTTGAATCACTCAATGGTTTTGGAGGACATCTAGTGCTTTTATGGAACATGGCATTACAACCATCTCCATGAGGCCCGTTTTCATCAACAAAGATTTCAAATCCACTTGCCTTCTGATTTACCTTTGTGTTCTCCTTATTAAAGTTCCTGTGCTGCGCCATTTTTGGGTTGTTGCAGTGATCATCCTCATCAACAAAGATCTCAAATGTGCCTGCTTGCTGACTTAACTTTGGATTATCCTGCTTCATGTTCTTGTCCTGGAGTATGCTGGGTTCACTCCTGTTAGGTTCCTCTTCATCGACAAAGATCTCAAATGCACTTGTTTCCTGATTAAAACTAGGTTTATCACGATTTGAGTGCCTCTTGAGCATCGTCTCTGGTTCCAATGGCTCCAAAAACATGCTACTAATAGCGTCCATTGCCTCTTTAGTGTTTATAGTGGGTTCAACAAGGCCATGATGGCATGCACCTTCAGTTTCCAACTTCCCAACCAATGCAGAGCCTACAAACCTTACAACTACAGTATCATCACTATTATAACGAGACAAACTCTTTATATCTCCTGAAATGCCTCTAGATAGTGTACGCCCTAAGGGATGCTGAAAACCCAAATGAGGATTAGAACCACTTCCTGATCTTTGCACTGGATTGGACTTCGGTTCTGTACAACTTTTGCTTTGACCTGCAACATATTCCAATATCAAGTACCATTCCATGAAACAACCAACAAATAGGCAAAAAGATAGTTCAAAAGTAAGGATCTTGAATAATGATAGTTAAACTGCTGCCAAGAAGGTATTTTTCTTTAATAGTCTTGATCAGTAAACTTTGAACAGACAGAAGCTTGAAAAAGTTAACACTGGTCAAATAAGAAAAGATCGATTTGCATAGCCCAATATATGTTTTTTTTTCACTTAGAAGTACCTTCAACTTTGTTCATTGATATAGCAAGTGACCGAACCTTGTTAGGCATTCGTTCCTGCTGCACTCTAGATTTCCTCCTCTTGTATAGTTCCATGCGCTGAATAAATTGTTCATGTGCTTTCTGCAGCTCCCCAATAGGTTCTGCAAGGCTATTGAATACATTGGTTAGTCCCTACCTTTGCTTTGCAAGGAAATGCATATTGATATGTACTCTATAAGAGTGAATTTCTTTTAACATAAGGGTTCACTTGCAAGCTGCAATCCCAAGGATTTGTGACCCAAGGATAATATATTTACATGAAAGATGCTGCCTTCAATCAAATGACCTGAAGGATCCAGCATGAATCAAACTGTAGGTGCAAAATATGGTATCAGCAACAACAATGGTGGTAAAATCTTACTTCTGGGTTCCCAAGCGGTACATCTTCTCAGCATCCTCAAACCTCTTGGGCTTCTCATAATACAGTGCATAAGCCATATAAAATGCGGCTCTCTTAAGGCCTATTTTGTTCTTCTCCATCTTCTTTAGCAATGGTTTTGCATCCTTCACATAGTCCATCTACACCATTAAAAAAATGGAAAGATCACAATAGGACCTTTCAGTTCAAGAAAATATTCTTACCAGAAGATTTGTGTTGTGCGTAATCCCAGATAATCTTAAAGGGGGACAAAACTAACAAGCAAGTAATAGTATGAAATGGGGGCATCAGATCGAAAAAGCAATCAAACTATTGCAGATTCAACTGGCACTGGGAAAACCTGGAGCCCCGAACAAATCGATTTTAGCCTGGAACTGCAAGCAATGAACCTTGGCTTATCTTAACAGAACCCCCAATGAGACGAAATCCACTATGACGACATCAGTAGAGAGGAAGCGGGATGGATGGCTGGTTGTAGAAGAAGGTGGCTGACCAGCTGGATCCAGACGCGGAGGTAGCGGGGATCGTCGCGGTAGTGGGCCTCGTCCTGGAACTCCTGGGCGCACTTCTGCAGGAACCTGGGCAGCTTCGCCCGCAGCGTCGCCGGCGGCAGCCCCGCCTCCATCTTCCGCATGCCCCTAGCAAACCAAATCGATCGATCAAGCCAACTGCATCGAGGAGGAGGAGAAGGGATGAGCATACACAGTGATTAGGACCGATAGAGAGTACCGGAGCCATGGGCGGAGGGGGTCGGAGCCGGACTAGGTGCGGATGTCGCCCACCACCGCCGACAGCAGGTCCTTCTCCTTGTCGCCGCCGCTGGGGCTGCACTGCTGCTTGGCGGCGGCCGCCGCCATGGGTGGTGGATCGGACTGACGCCCCGAAGTGAGCAACACGCGTAGTACGCGAGGGGGTTTCCGGATTTGAAATGCAAGGCTTGCTCATTTCAACTCTCCTTCCTTCACTTGTGTGAATGACAGGTGGGCCCACTCCCATCCTGAACCCATGCCCCACCTGTCAGCCAGGCATCTCTGGCCGGCGCGTCTCGCCAAAAGCCAGTTCGATCATGGGCATTGCAGACAAGATCGTGAATCACAAATTTACAATCAAGGGAAGATAAATGGGATTTGGTTCAAACTTTGTTCAAAATCCGTCTGCATATACAGTACAAAAATTGATATGTCTGCTCAAGATTTGTTCAAGTAAATACTGTGACCAAAGGCCTCACAAGACTGGAGCTAAGCGAACAATCAAGCCGTTTTGTGGAAGAGATCTTGGAGATCAAGAATGTCGGCAAGAACTCCGGCTGCAGTGGTGTCGTTGCCAGCTCCTGCGCCCTGAATCACCAGAGGGGCGCTCTCGTAGCATCTGCTGTATATCTCCACCTGCCCAAGAACAAGCAGTGTCACTTTCAAAGTTTCACATCAATAATAGCCAACAGTAAAAGTCACATATCAAACAAGCTTTCAACAATCTACTACTTCTAATGCATTACAAGCCAACCCAAACATTGTCTTTGGTAATTTTAGTGTGTCCAGGCTTGTGTTAACAATGCTAAAAAAAGGGGGGCACAAACATCTCGTAAAGAAACTAGTGATAAACTGTGTTTTCTATGTAGAAATATCCAAACGAAAGGAGTACAAGACATTTCCACATCCAATTAATGCAATGTCAATACAGACCCTGCTCACACTCGTAGGCTCTTTTGTTTTCACCTGAAAATAGCCAGCCCTTTAGGCTACCAACTGCGCAATGCCGCTTGACATTGAATGAAAGAGGAAAAGAGAGAAGACATCAAAAAAGGAGTAGCATACCACATTGTCACTTCCTCTCAACCTTCCCAGTGCAGAATTTTTTGGGAGCTCTTGAAGGCCCACTTGGCACCTACAGAATGGGGATGTTACTCTAAAGAACCATTGAAACTGCCCTTACAAAATGCATGAAATAGGTGGTTAAAGATGCCAAACATTAAATAAGGTAGATAATGAAGGACCATAAGTTCACAATATCCTCATTCATTTTTTTCCCCATGAGCAGAATTTTTGTGGATCTAATTGGTATTTTATTTGGAAAAATGACAATAAAATTAAACCATACTGTATATTCAAAAGATAGATTGGAGGTTTTGACAATAGTATGCTTTGCATTTCAAAACTCTGATTAATGATGCAGATGGGCATAGCACAATACCATCACATTGGGCAGGATTACATACCCTGCGCTTTCAATCTTACAGACGTAGCGAAGAACATTTCCTTTCAAAGATGCTGCCTTGACTCTTCCTTCAATGCTTTTATCAAGTTGTACTAAACCACTTTCAAGGAAGTCCTTTGTGGACATTGCATCAGGTCCTAATTCACTGGGATATAAACTCTCAACCTGAATATAATTACAAAATTTAGCACACCTGAATTTTTTTTATGAACAGGGTGCATGCTCAATTACAAGCAGCCTTCTAACTGGAATGTAGGACAGAGCATGTGCATAAATATAGTAGCTATGTATAAATTAGAAAAAATCAGAATAAGTGATTTAGGGGTTAAAATCTATCAAAATCCAAGTTCTCGTATCATAGGAAAACAATTGAACTAGCGGCCACTATAACAAAGCTAATGGCTGCATAAACCAAATAACAATTTCAAAGATTCGGAGGGCATTCACTTAAATTTTTGTTCAAACTATAAGATACATGAGATAATTCATCAGTATCATCTATTCCTCAATAATCCTGAACAGAGGTCTAAGGTGATGTTCTGTGACCTGGTATTGTAGAAGAGTGTGCCATGTATATTAGACAAGAGCTGTCCTTATCCATAGCAATTCATGTGCCAAGATATTATAGAAGTAGAACTAAAGAGTAAAATATGGTTCCATGTAATGTTTCAGGCAAACTATCACCAAATAGAATGGTATCAGCAAGAAATGAATCGTTTGAAACCAACGAGATTTCTGTTGAACAGCCAGAATGACAGTTAAGCAACATGCTACCAGTCTCAGCTATAATAGCGAAAACATCAGCCCATGCACAGCCATGTTTATACAAACATTAAAGCACACAAATATCGACAATGCTAAATATATGCATACATTAATATTCTCCATGCTGATCCGTTGCCCCAGAAGCCTAGCTAAGATCAATGCCTGCATTTAAAGATAAATTTGTTTAGACCTCACCACCTAATTGACAAACAATGAAAGAATCAAATAAAACATCTGAACCTGAACATAAACTTCCTGTTTGGAACAATTTGAACCATATGCCAATGTCTATTTGCAAGGTTATTATTGAAATACCAAATAGGATCAGTGCATGACATAGGCATTCCTGAACTGGAGTATTTATGATATTGATGTGCTAGTGAATATATTTTGGACCAAATCCTAGTATGACACAATTAAACACAAAAAACAGATACACAGCAGCAGTTCATGGTATATCAGTTCGTGGGCTTAGGAGTAAAAGAAAATAGCAGAAATGGTTAACAAAGACACAGATAAAGTGAATTATGTAGAGTAGCATTAATTCATCAGACCTTTCTAGCTACGTCCATCCCACTGAGATCATCACGTGGATCTACTAAAATTAAATAGCTGAGTAAGTGCACTTATCACAAGCATCAGTAGATTTTCAGTAAACATGAAAACTGTAATTAAAGATAATGAATGAATACTGAGTACACATTGATGTTATAATGATAGACCTGGTTCTGTATAGCCAAGAGACTTGGCAGTTTTCACAACTTCACTAAAGCTCTTTCCATCCTCCAGCTCACTCATCACATAACCAAGTGTACCTGCAGATTCATAGGAATGGAACTGTGTAGTGCTCTGCTATTTGGAAAACAGACACAAACAAATAAGATAATAACAGTGTACCACTCAGACTGCCAACAATACGAGAAATTGGATCTCCAGAGGCAATAATACGGTTTACAGAAGCTATTACAGGCAAACCAGCTCCAACCTAAGAGTAAGAACTGTAAGTATCACCAGAGGTCCTTTGTAATAACAAAAAGAACACAGAAACTGCCAAAACAGGATGTTCTTAACCATATTGCCAGGGTCCTTTCATACAAGGATAGATCAAAGAAATGAATGAATATCCATGAAGACGAAATGTAATATATTAATCGTGACATGAAGATATTACTAGTGGCATATGCATACAGTAGATTCAAATCTTATCTGACGGAAGTTGGAGACCAACTTTTCGAAATCCTCCTGCATGAAAAAAAAACACATTTGATAATTGGTAAGCAGATATGAATTTATGCATCAGTAGGACAAAAATATTGGATGGAAGATTTTAAGGAGAACATTACATAAGCACAAGTAAGCGGTTTCTTGTTCGCTAATACAACGCAGCATCCAGAATCCAGAGCATCCTTTAGCATGCCAACAGTATCATAAGTTGCAGAACAATCAACTAGTACAAGACCTGCAAAAAGAAGTGTAAGATAAGAACTGAAAAAGATAGATATTCTAATTTTCTTTGAAAAAGCTAACATCGAACACCAATCATTAATCGTAGCGAACGTATAAAAAATTACAGTTTTTTCACTGCCTCACTAGTTTATATTCCATAGACAATTTAAAAACTCAGCAAGCAATGTATGCTGTCTAGGGAGAAGGATCACAAACCAGTAGTTTTCCCAAGAACGCTGGCAGTGTCAATGACTTTCCTCCTAGCCTCAGGGGTGTTGAATAGCTGGCATTGCCCTGAAATTGCAGATCCAACCATCCATTATTTTATATTTCACGTGTACAAATGCAAATCCATGACCAAGTATTCAAGTTTCAACTGAAGGAAGAAATGGAGATCAAGCGCGGGCAGTTATGAATTAGAGTTGAGAGTTGCAATCGATCTCTCCTAGAATTAGAAAAAGGAAGATAAGAATATAATGCGGGTACCTCGAGCGAGCAGGGAAGATAGGGGCGACCCCGCGGACTTGGCGGCACAGAGATCAGTGAGGAGCGCGTCATCGAGGCCGTTGGAGTGGAAATCGTCGGTGACGAGCAGGGAGGAGCTGTCGGCGACGCCGACCACCCGGATGGCCACGCCCTATTGTTGGCGGGGAGCGGCAAGTATGAGCGATGAGGGCACCCAATCGGAGAGGAACGGAGGGGAAGAGGGAGTGGGAGGTCAGACGACCACCTACCTGGTTGGCGTGGAGCGGGCGGCAGGAGACGATGTAGCGGAGGAGGTGGCGGCCGACGCCGCCGCAGCCGAGGAGCACGACGGGGAGGACCGACCTCACCGGCGGCGCCATTTGGGACAGCCAAAGGGGCACACTATTGTTTGTTTGTTGCTTTCCAGCTTCTTCAGGACTCGGGACCCGTTGAGGCCAGCGTTTTCCCCTAACCGAAACGAACCGTAAAAAAGCGTGCAAAATTTATCAAAAATTAAAATTATTTTTCAAATTTATTTAAATTTAGTGGGAACATCACTGTTTTTTACCCAACGTAAGCATGATTACGGCGGTTATCGCTGGTTTTGGATACCGTGCTTGAGGCTTGAGCTGCTACAGCATTTGGGGTTGTTGCTACTACCTAAGTACCTGCCGAGGCGTGCCGGCCCAGACACGGTCGTACTGTAGCTGGCCCAGGTACGGCATGACACGTCAGCCTGTAGGTCATGCCATGCTTTGGTCAACGTCTGAGCCCGTGGATCAGCATGATATGGCTCAAGCACGAGCATGGCCTGATCAATTCACCTATTTTCCTAATAAGTGTTCTATTCCCCCGTATCCCTTATTTGAACCATTTTTCCCAATTTTTTCCATATTTTTCCTCATTTTCTCAATATTTTTTCTAATTTTTCTTCATTTTTCCTATTCCCCCATTTTCGTATTTTTCTTTTTTCGTCTCTTATTTTGAATTTTATAGGCCATACGTGCTAGTGGGCCTCCACTGACCCATGGGCCTCTTGCGTGCTCGTGCCGGCCCGGCTCATCATTGGGCCGTGCTTAGGCTCTAGCCTCGGTACGTGGGCTGGCATGGCATGGCCCGCTAGGTGAACCATGCCTAACAGCCCATTCCAAATTGGGTCGTGCCTAGCCATGCCGTGGGCCGGCCCAGCCCGGCACACCCGTTTGGCCATCTAGTGTAACCTGTTGTCTAATGGGCCACTCAACTTGGCCCAGCCCACACACTACATCCAGGAGAAGGATGTAGGTAGCACCCTGGATTTTTATTAAAAACCTTTTGAAAATTTTTGAATTTGAATTTGGAGTTTATTTGAATTTTTGGAGTGATGTGCCAATTGTTGGATCTTATTTTTTTTCTCTCCAATTAAGTCCCTCTCAATTCCCTTGAATTATGCCAAAGCCAAAAATCAAATTTGAATTTCAAATTCCCATTCAAAACCATCCAAATTCCAACTCTGAAAATCTCTAGAAATTTGCGTATGTTACTGTTCATTTAGGCCGAGTCCTCCATTTTCCTTCCCCTTGGCCCAACTCCCTCTCTCTCCCTCTCCTCTCTTTCTTCCCAGGCCGGCCTAGCCGCGCGGCCCAACCCAAGGCCTGCCTCCCCCCTTAGCCCGTCGTCGCCTGGCACGCGCACGCTCGCCACGTTGCGCCTTCTCGCAGGCCCCGCGTGTCAGTCTCGTTGCTACCCGGCGGTCGCTCGATCTGTCAGCCCCGTGCGCTCGTCTCCCTCCTTCAACCGGTCGCACCCGCCTGTAACCTGCTCGGTGTTATGCCATCCGAACTGCCGCCGCGCTAGCCTCCCTACCGCACTGTAGCCACCCCCTTCGTTCACCGCCCATCACGCCAGGGCCGCGCCACGACAACCTTGGAGCTCTGCCTCAATTTTTGTCGCGAATCCCGCTCTTTCTCCATTCCCTTTTCCCTGTTCCCCGTCAGGAAACTCGTCGCCCTCGCCCTCTCTTCCCCGATTTCCCTCCAGGAATCCAGCTCTCTTCGCGTCGCCTCGCTGTCTCATCTCATCGTGTCACCCTTCACCATCACCTCGCCTTTCTCCGCACACCACCGCCCCCATCCCTCCGCCGTCCCGTCAGCATTTAAGCTGTTGTGGCCTCTCCCGAAAACCCGGCGGAGCAGCCACCTTGCCGCCCCGCGTTGCCTATAAAAAACCCCCTCCGAGCTCTTGCCTCCGCCGCACCCCGCTGCTATTCTCTCTCTCTCGGTCTGCCGTGCCCCGCCGCTGCCTCGTGGGCTCCTCGGCGCTGTCGTGCCTCGCTGTCACCAGCGGCGCAGTCGTCAGCGTCCGCCGTCTCCGCCCTGGCCGTCCCCAAGCCGTCGCCGCCGCTTCAGCCACTGCCCCCGAGCCGGCGCGCTCTGAGCAACAAGCGGGAGATGACACCACCCCCTCTGAGTCCCTAACAGCTCCGGCCCACAAAACAGTGCCCTCTCTCTCCTCTCCAATGACAGATAGGTAGGCCCTACCCCAAGAAAATAATTAAAAATCTCTTTTAAAGCCCTAAGTCTATAACACATGGGTCCCATTCCCATTTAATCTCCTCCCTCTCACGGACAGCTAAGCCCCACTATCAGGGAATATTCCTTTCCTTTTTCAAGTAATTCCTTTTTCCAAAAATCCCAGAAAATCCTTTTAAACTTCAAAAATTCATAATAAATCAATCGTAACTCCGTTTGACTCCATTCAACTCTCAAAATTTTTCTAAAAATGATATCTACCCTTTGGCACTCTTGGACTTCTGTTTTGAGTACTTTAATTTAGGTTTTATTCTTATTTGCCTTGTTTTGTGTGTAAAACCCAAGTACGAGGATGGTCCAGACGCCGTCTTTGAAGGAGAAGACCCTCTTCTGGAGTAAGGAAAGCCCTCCTTGATCACATGTATATTGTTTGCCAAAATTGCATGAATTAGGGTACACTTTTAAATTGTTTGGCCTCGGTGAATCTCCTATGGACCTACCCAAGTAGTCGCACTACTTTACCTAGGATGTTGACTTGTTTCTCTACCTTTGTTAGCCCCACAAAATATACGCCGGTATCATTATCCACCAGATATGACAACCGAGATAGTTTGCTTAGCCATGCTTACATTGTTTATCTATGGGAACAATATGGACCTTTATTCAAATGTTTGGAAACCCGATGCCTTGGGTGTCGGAATGATTTGACCAAATAAATGTTGTGTTCTCAAACCCTGATGGTGTGGAGTTAGTGCCTTTGTGGCTTAGCTACGTATTATCGATAAGAACCATTTCCTTTAGGAAATCCATCCACACATCTTACAGTACGACCACATGGGTATTATGAGATACCCCTGCCTAAGTAATTGGTTAGTTTATAGAAATCTTGTGTGTCAATGGCCGTAGAACACTAGGGATGAGGAGATTGGTGGATGAACATGTATACAAATCTGGTTTTACCGCCTTTATAGTGGCACGTTATCAATGATAGGTGTAGCTTCACCGGTGTTCCAAACTCGCCTGATACTTGGTCGTGGACTCGACCTAACCATGTGACATGGGATTTTCATGGGTTAGCTTCAGAAAGGCCTGTAGTGAGTCCTCCCTTACCAAGCATGTTTGATCAACATGCGTTGTGTGTTGGGGGTTAACTCATGGCATGTAGGAAAGCGTCCAACCTCCGTAGAGATTAATAGAACTATTCAAATAGTCGTGCCCACGATCATGGGCGAATGTGACGTGTTGCTCATAGCATAGTTTTGGTTGCAAAATGTTTAAAATGATGTTTGTTGGAATGGGAACCGTTTCCAGAGTTAGCTTGTGTGGCAGACGGCTAATCTGCGTGGTTAAGAACGGGTTTGTGTGACATGGGGTATCTTTTGGCACCATGGTGTTGTTAGGGCCAAGAAGGTGTTAGGTTGTGCTGAGACAGCTCGTTAACTATGAGAAATAGTTAAGTGGTAATATATGGATGATGGTCAAGGTGCTGAGGAAGTGAAAGGAAAACAATAGAGGAAAATGAAAGAAATGTTGATTCCATACAATACTCATTATGACAAGTTGTTGCAAAGCAACTTGTGAAATAGACTGAGGCGCGAGCCTCTATCCGGCAACTAAAATTTATCTCAGTAGTATTTTGCAAAAGAAACTAACTTTTACTTAAAAGTCTATTTTCACAATTAAACCCTTAGCCTCCTTTGTTGAGCCAAGCATGTCATCTTTTCCCTGGGCTTATCTCTCTATAGAGTACGGAGAAGACGACGTCGACCCGACCGCTGAGGAGTTCCTCTAGGAGCAAACCGAGTATGAAGACTTTTAGAGTTTCATCCCTAGTTCCCAAACCGTTCATGTGGTTTGGTTAGTTGCCTAGGTGCTCAGTTGCCTAGTGCCTTGTGCTTCCGTCTTGCCGCTATGTTGCATGATCTCTGTGTGTCTGTGTTGTCCATCTATGGGCATGTCTATGATGGCAATGGTTGTAAGGACTATTTCTAGTGATGTAATAATTTACGGTTTAAGTCTGCTATGATTCACTATTATTTCTATATGTACCAGTTTGTGTATCCTGGGACCGGTACGTATTCCACAGGTAATAATGGCTCCCGGCCTGTGTCAGCTAGTGTTCCTCTGGCTGGCAAGGTTTGGGCATCACAATGTACCCCATTGCGCCAATTGACAAGATTGGAGAGGACAAGAGTTGTGGAATCTTAAAAGAGTAAATTTCACCTTGGTCAATATGCTTCTTTTCATCACAAAAGTTCAGTTGCATCTCAATAGTCATTAAAACTACCAAAAATTGGAAAATTTTTTTTACAAAACACTATGTGCTAGAAAGGGGTTACTAATGAACACACTCTAAACCCATAACTTTTAGTGTGGACATTTTCTCTCATTGGATAGTTTAGTCAACAAATTTAGTCAAAAGGTAGATAATAAAGCCCAGTGGATACAATCGATTTTACATGCAAGCATATACAAGCTCTTTCTAATCAATACAAAAATTTATGTAAAACTCACAATGTGCTTCGAGCATATACTATTGAGCGCTTGGTAAAAAAATAGGATAAGGAGCAAGATTCCTTCGATGACATCATGGGTTTTTTTTGGGCCGAACATCATGGTTTTTCCGCGGTGCACACTTTTAGGGGAAAAACATCATCCCGGGCCATATGATTAACATTGTTTAACTGATGGATGATGTGGCTTTGAAGGATCTTATACTCTGAGCACAATCCCATTTCAATAAGCTGATTCATAAATCATCACAATTCATTATAAACGTGCAAAAGTTTTAGATCATGGATTTCTGCTCGAATTTCGTGATCTTCCGTTCTCATCCATATACCATCTGTTTAATCTCTCTCGAGCCATCTCTACCTGAAACAATGAACATGAAGCACATCATTAAATGAGAAAAATGTGCTCTTCTAATGACCCATATGTTTTTAAGAGAGATCCATATGTTATGTGGATTGAGATATTTAATAAAAAAAGGTAATCAAAACTATGAGCAAAGAGTTAAGAAATGCTACCTGTTTTTCCCAGTCAGTCCTAAGTGTGATGAATAGAAGAACAACAGTCTGGACTAGTGTTCCAAGAAGCATACCAATCCAAATGCCCTATAGAAGAAACAAATGGAAGTGAGAAACATAAGTTAGACCCAAGATTGACTAATGAAATTCTATCACAACAATCAGTGCCTTACCTTTACTTGAAATCCTAGCACATAGCCTAGTATTGCTCCAAGAGGGATACCAATCAAGTAGTACGATGTAACATTGACATAGGCAACTACACTTTGCCAACCCGATCCAATAGCGACACCTGTAGATAATTCGAAAATGTTGTAATTTCAATGTGAAATTTTGAATTGTTTTGACATACTTATCCTTTAAATGGAATAACATACCTGAGAGCACTGGTTGAACACTGTTCAACAAAATGGAGAAGGCTAGAAGCAGAGAAAGGTCAGCGACTGCATCTGCTACCGCGTTACTTTCAGTAAAAATGTATGCAAGGCTTCCACGGAAGACAAGGAAGAGCACAAACAACACAAGTCCTATCAAGAAAGAAGTGGTGACCACATTGAAAATGGCAAACTTAGCCCTTCTTGCACTCCCAGCTCCAAGTTCATTTGCCACTCGCACTCTAAAAATGTACATGTATTAAGTATCATGTCAAATCTATGGGACATGGCTGATCAGTCAAACGAATAACTTAGCAAGTAACAAGTAAGATCTTGAAGTTACCCTGTTGCAGCCAAAAATCCGATAGAAATCATCATCTCCCAACCATTGATATTAAGGCTACAAATTTTGCAAGTGAAAACAACAATGCTCAATAAGCAAGTTTTTCAAGTACTAAAGGAGCAACACAAAACAATACATTGATATACATGATACAACATGATCTGGCTTTTATTCTCTAAACTTCTATGCAACAATTTGGAGTGGAATATCTTACCATATAGAAAGAGCATCAAGAGCAACCTCTGCATTCTGCATATAACCAGTGAGGAGCACCAGTATGGTGTTGTACCACAATTCTAAACTGAAAGGCAAAAGAGCAATAAGAATAGATCAGCTGTATGAAAGAAATCGGTTAACACTTAGCATCTAATATGTTGCCTTTTTGTTTGCTATCACCAAAGTATTTTATCCGAAACTTCATATGTAAACATAAACACAGAACCGTGTTACTTACCAAAGCATCACTCCTGATGATAGAGAAAGCTTGATAATAGCACCGAGGTCACTAAAAGCAGAGTACGAGAACCCTGTCCATGTTAGAGGACAACCACCGAAGAAGACAAAGGCGAGCTGGCCAAATATGGGGATCCAAAAGGCGATGACCATGGAGCCCATGACCCCAGCAAGGCCAAGGTGGAATTTGACAGTCATGAGCCATGACAGGAAGAGGTGAAGGCCAAGACTGAGCAACGCGAGGTAGGCGACGATCATGTTCTTGCTCTGTGCCTGTAGGTACATTTGGAGGGTGAAGCCCCAGACATAGGAGAACATGACGGGGATGTACCATTGCCAGCACCAAAGAGATCTACGAGGGCATAGACCGGGAGGAGGAACTGAGTGCTGTAGGCAGATGCCATGTGGTATGCTTGGCGCCATAGATTGCCCGCACAATGTTTCCAATGCGCTTGCCATGCCTAGCTGCAGTTTACAACAATGTGCATGTATGGTGAGCTATTCATATTGTTTCTGTATGCATATTTAAGTAGATGATGATTTCTAGTGGAAACTAATTGTAAAAGATAAAGAGCTGTTCATAGCTTGTACTGGTAAGATGCGTTCATAAGGGTAAGTACGTACACGTGTAGATGAACGTCCGCATTTGTACCGTGTTTTGTAAAAAAAAATATGTATTATAAAATGGAGATAAAGACTTTGCTCTTATTGCACAGGTAGCTGACGGAGGGTAGTACGAACTACTACTTGAGTAGCAGAGAAGATAGGATACAGGAGATCCAATGCAAGAAGAATACACGAAGAGCACGGTATACAATTAATGCATGAAAGACAATGCCAAGATTAGGGGGAGGATGACTTGATCAAGAGTCTACTTCAAAGATTAATTACTGTTTTGAATTAGTTGGATGATCCCATTTTCAAGAAAAAAAAAAGAACCGAGTATGCAAAGGGGTCACATGATTTTCTTCCTACAGTATTATTATGTCATTTTTTTTTTCATCGAACCTATAGCTAATTAGCATAGTACAATGCTGGACAAGAACACTCTGTTTTGAACGTATAAAGAAGGCAAACCGACATGCATAAAGTCAGCATTAAAATTAAAATTTGCTAGTTGCAGAAAACATCAAACATGTATGTACGTACAAAAGATCAAGTTGATTTGTTACACGTATTGATTAATTTAAACTCGTAAAGTAAATAGGAATTGAATCAGCCGTATTGTAGATAGTGAGTCTAGGTAGGAACAGCAGGACGGATACCAGGATGCCATTGCTGAAGCGCATGAGGACGGTGGAGACGAGGGCGTAGGCGGCGAGCTCGGTGGCGCCGATGTGGCCGATGAAGGCCTGGCTGATGACGGTGACGCCGAAGGAGGAGAAGCGGGCGCAGATGGAAGGCCCCGCCACCACCCACAGCTTCTTGCTCTCCTCCACCACGCGCCGCCCCAGCGACCCGACCTCCTCCTCCTCCTCTTCTTCTTGCTTTCTGCCGCCTCCGGCGCCGTCGTTGGCCGCCGGCTTAGGCTCGAGCAGAGGGACCGTCCTGTCATCATCATTATCATCCGGCCGCCTCTCCATTGCTATCTATTCTAGCTAATGGCTTGTGCGCAACAATGGAGACGCGATTAATAGCAGTAGTATTTCAGTTGGAGAGTACTAAGTACTTGTTGCTTGAATTGAAGAGAAGGGTGCAGAGGAGGAAGGAAAGGATCATCTTCAAGTGTCAGCTTTAAATAGGAGACGTAGCTGGAATAGAGTCGAGGTACAGGTACATGATTGCCCCTGTGGTTGCTTCAGATGGCGAGTTGGTAGGGAGGGTAGGGTGGGAAATTAACATACTAAATGAATACTCCCTTACCTATCCATAGGAAGAATAAGACAACATTAGAACGTACGCTGAGGGTAAAAACTCCCTCGTACTTTTGTTTTTTTAAGCATGTTTCTCGAATTATTAAACGGTGTGTTTTGTGTAAAAAATTTTTTTATCTAAAAGTTGCTTTAAAAGATCAAATAAAACCATTTTTCAAGTTTGTAATAATTAAAACTTAATTAATCATATTTTTCGAATTGCTAAACGGTGTGTTTTGTGTAAAAATTTTCTATCTAAAAGTTACTTTAAAAAATCAAATAAAACCTTTTTCAAGTTTATAATAATTAAAACTTAATTAATCATATGCTAATGGCTTGTCTCGTTTCGTATGCGCTAAAAATTTCAGCCCAACACGCAACTTTGAACGCTGCCTAAAGGGTGGGAAATTAACACGAGTTAACTAAAGAGTGAGAAATTAACCCAAGTTAACTGTGATCATCGAATCAGCAATCTGGGTTAGTAATAAGTACTCAATCCGGTTTTTAAAATTTGACGTTGTTAACTTTTAAACATAAGTTTAACTACCGTCTTATTTAAAAATTTTATAAGTTACGCTTAAAGTATATTTTATGATAAAATAAATAATAATTATATTTTTTAATAAGATGAATGATTAAATGTATATATAAAAGTTAATCGTGTCAAACGTTAAAAATAGTATACATGCATGTGGCAAGGAGGACGAGTACGTGTACTGTAGTGCTGCAGCTCAACTCAATTGGCTCCTAATTCAACACGTACGTACATGAACGATGGATCGATGGAGATCAGTAAGCAGTGGTAGTGCGAGCAGTGTTTATAAAATAATGTGGAGAGTTGGTTAAGAGAAGGATGAGGTATAGAGATAAAATTATCATAATCAATAACAGAGAGGTAATTAAGTAGTAAATAGTGGTTATTTTCACTTATATGAATTAACTTGCTGGATCTAATCAATGATCAATCCTGTAAATGATTGATGCCTGGACACTACCGTACAATGGTAAGATCTTTCTTGTTCTCGGATTATCTATTTACGTAATTCATGGTTCACTTAGATTAATTCGGATTGATAGGGACCGGGATCAGAGGATTCTGAATCAAGTGTGAGGGACCGAGTTTGAGAGGAAAAAGAATGTAATTCTTGATCTCTAGAAGATGAGATGTACGATGTGAAGTTCCGCAAAGAGGGAAAAAAAAGAAACTGTAGATGAGCTTGGATTCTAGATCTCAACTGGAGGAGACGTTAAGATCTTTTGGGAACAAATAATGTAAATCTTGAAAAAAGAACCCAATCTATGGGCTCTATATCTCAGCGTGATGAGAGATCAAGTTTTTGGGAACTAGCAATGTAAGAATGCAATCTATGGATAAGCCAAGTAATTTCCAAACAAACGACGTAAATCCTGAAAAGAGAGTGCAATCTATGTTGTAGCGGTAATTGGTATATTGTACCTTGTACCGGTACATTTTCATATTATATAGACATTTTTTTCCTTCTCTATCTATTTATGTTATCATATAAAATTATATTATTACCCTTGGTACTTAAATATATATACCAATACTTAAAACACCTTACGACAGATTTGAACTAATGAACAGCTCACATCGTTTGTAAACAACACAGAAGATATCGCAGGCCGGCCGGCTTTGCGCTTGCGGCGTAAGCAGTGCCACGTACATAGGGTCGTAGAGACGCCGTGGCCACCATCGTGAAGCACGGGCGTACGGCGGAGGAGAGGTCACGTCGCCGGCCGGCGACCGGCGTCAACGTCGTCGATAAATGGATGTGTTGTCCGGCCAGCCTGCATCCTGATGCATGTCACTGGCAACCAAAATTGCTTAAAATTGGAGTAATTGGCTAGGGGTTTTCTTGGCCTTGCACATCGATTGGATGGAGATGAATCAAGTGAATAAAAGAGTGGAGTGAATGGCGATGTGCTTGTGCGTGTTGGGCTCGATCGGCTGCCTGCGTGCGTAGAGGAGTGGAGGTTGGTGGTGCTCGCGGCGCAGGCAGTGCCCACATATAACGTCGATCCACCGTCCATGCCGATCCCAGGAACCCAAATATCTGCGGGTGCTTCTAATAGAAACTTACCGGTTTCTTTGCCCAATTTCGCATGTGAATGTTAGGCAAAGGATATCATAGTCGGGGAGGGTGTAAATTGGACCAATACAATAATATAGCAATAAAACACATATTAATTAAAAGGGATAATACCATATATAGGAAAAGGCAGAGAAAAAGAAAAGAAAGACATAAAAGAAAATTAGAAAGAAAGAAAACATGTGATTTTGCATATTAAATATTTGTTAGTACAACTTCAACATTCAAATGCAACTATGTACATGGCAGTCATTTAATTGGCGTGCTAATTATATATTTGGTGTTCATAGCTAATTTAACTTTATGTTGGCATCATGAATTGAAAAAAAAAATGTCATATATATATTTGGATGTTAAAATTCTAACAAATATTTAACATGCAAAATTGCTTGTTTTTAGTTATTGTTTTTTCTTTGCATGTGGTATATGTATGGATAAATTGGACATTTTACCGTATATTTTATATGGGAGAATGACATGGCATCAGCACCTTGCGATTTCAATGGGTCTCAAGATATAGGCTGCATGATAAAGTTTAAGAATTTATTTATATAATACTTACTTTATTTTAAAATATAGCTATATTTAGCTATGTACGCAGATAATGGAGGAAGTATTATAAGGGCACTCCCAATGCAAGAAACTATTAGCAGTTTCTATAGCATAGGACATTGTACCAAGAAACTATTCTTCCCAGTGTAAGATTTTCTATTGCATGAGACTTTAGTAGTGATAGAAACCATATTTGCTCTCCCAACGCGGTTATAGTAGTTTCTTGTCCATCGATAACCGTGAAGACCCAGTTTCTTAGTTAGACTTGGTTTCTTGGATTTTGCCTCTCTCTCCTCATTAAATCACTTGCCACATCAGCAAATTGCCAACGTGGCAGTGCAATTAATATCTATAGAAACTACCATGGTTTCTGCATTGGGAGTGCCCTAAAAGATCAATGACTAAATTGATCTGAGCAAAACTTTAAGTATTATAAAAGATCAATGACTAAATTGACATGTTACTAGGAGAAGGAGCGTGCATGCGCATGGCCGGCCAACATTTCCAAGGTGATGGGACGACACATGGTAATGTTGGAGTTAGACGGCGCTGACCACGACCAGTTTGCGAGGATCGAGGGAGGTCACTGCCTCCGTGGCGCTGTATAGGTCCCACCACAGGTGTCTCTGCGGTGTGGGCCCAGCCCATCGCCCCCCCACACCCCCCCCCCCCCCGCTAATGGGCCCAGCCCGCAGCACGCCTTCCTCGCCTCATCAAATCCTATCATTAGTTAATTAATTAATTCGCTAATTACTATCCTAGTAGTACTTAAGAAACTTAACGTGTCATTAATCCCCCAATAGATGTCGCAGAAGACGACGTCGGCGGCGGGCAGCCGCGGCCGCAGCGCCTCCAGCTGCGGCGAGCCTGGCGTTGTAGCCCTGGACGAGCTCGTTGGCCTCCTCCACGCAGCTGCGGCCGTCGACGAGGTGCAGCCCCTCCCACATGACCCGCGGCGCCACCCCCATCACCGCCGTCCTCCTCGCCCCCGCCTCGTACAGCTCCTGCATACATGCATGCAGTTTCATACTTGCATTGCGTTCCGTTGATCAATCGGTTATGGATGACCATTCGTACCGCAACGGTGCGGGCGACGCGATCGGCGAGGAGGCGGGCGAAGCCGCGGCGGCCGTGCTTGGGCTTGGACGCGTCGGCCTCCGACCCGCGGGAGAGCAGCCTCGCGTACGCGTCGGTTCCGAAGGACAGGACGAACACCGCGCGCGGCGTCGGGGCCTCCAGCCGCAGCAGCTGCAGCGTCTCGGTGGCCAGCCGCAGCTGCTGCCCCACGGCGCCCATGCGGAAGATCGTGCCGCGTCCGCCCTCCTCGCCCGCAAAGTTGGCTCCCTTGGCCGCCTCCGCCGCCGTGCCGTTGAGCGTGGAGATGAGGGGAGGCGGCGGGAGGCCCATCTTGGCGGCTGCGGGAGCAATGGTTCGAGCACGCGAGCTAGAGCATTTCGTGTTCGTCGGGTTCAGTTGAGGAGGTGCTTTGCTTACCGATCGAGGAGGTCGGGGAGGAGGCGGTGGGCAAGGGGAAGAGACATCGGCCGGAGGTGGTGAGAGAGAGGTTGAGGGGGAGTGTGGTGGCAGCGCAGCTGGCGGTGGAGTCGCCGAGGACGAAGAGGGCGGTGGCCGGGGCGGAGGTGCAGGAGCAGCAAGGGGAGGAGCGCCATGCCTCCGGCGTTCTGGCGCCAGATTTTTACCTTGTTGCTCGCTTCTCCCGGTTGCATAGTTTACAAGACAAAATTGCCCCTCAAGCCCACTTAGACTCTGTTTAGTAACAAGCCAGGTGGTAAAAATTTGAAAAAGTTAGGTTTTTTTAGTTCCTGGCTCCTAATTTATTTTCTATATTATATTGTATAATTTATATATTTCTAAAATCTAAATAAGAATCTCAACTGTTTTAAGAAACTTCTACTAACTAAAAATTCTAAAAAAAATTATAACTCATAAAAGCTCCCTTAAACGGACTGAGGAGGTCCTGGCCCTACCTGCTCCCGAGCAACTAGGAGCGAGCCAGCGAATGCAAAGAGCAAGCCTACAGTTCCTTCTTGGGGTTGATCCGCATGCCAAAGCCACTCCTATAAGACCAAACATCAAGAGAAGAGAAGGGACATGAGCTTTCTGAACTAAGGCACCGATTAAAACGGTTAAGCTTATTCTCTTGTTTTGTTTGTGAGCACGCTTTTTAAACTGATAAACGGTATATTTTTTTATAAATATTTTATATATAAAAAAGTTTCTTAAAAAAATCAGATAAATCTATTTTTCAAGTTTGTAATAGTTAATACTCAATCAATCATATGCTAATGATTTATCTCATTTTACGTGTCACTAAGAAGCTAAGTCATAAGCTCATTTGCAAATGGTACCTAAAAGAATATTGGCTGCTGCTACTACTATATATTTACTTTCAAAATCTAATATGTATTGATGGCACAAATTGTCTGCTGCTACTCTTGTTTTGTAAATGCTATCACTTATGCACTCTGATTACCTATGTTCTACGGAAATAAAATATAGTCTGGATGACATCGATTTAGGCTCATGTGTTGGTCGACCGAATTTTCAGTACATGCATAAGTATACTTTGGTGGATTGATTTTTCAGTGCATGCATCAGTCATGGATATTATGTACTCTGAAAATATGTGCTTCGGTGTTGGTAGGGATCAAATTTTCCTCAGCTAGTGCATATGAGTACAAGTTCAATCAATTTCATATATTGTTTGAGAGCTGTCTGCAAGCATCGATATTAACTACTTCCTCTGTTCCAAAATATAACGATTTCTATGATTTAAATTTTGTTTCATAATATAAAAATTTCTATTACTATTTATAGTAAATACGTGTCCCATCAATCACTTTTTATTCAAATTTCTTTTTTACCCTTTCCTATCCTTACATCTCCATTCATTCTATATTTATTAAGAGACACCATGCTCTTTTCTCATTAATCTTAATCTCTGCAAAACAACCTAGAAATACTTATATATTTTAGAACGGAGGGAATAGAAAATAAGTGGTCCATCATCGCTGGCAAACTCGGTTCTAGAAAACAAGGAACAAGTTTATTTTCAGAATCAAGCTCACTTTCAAAAACAAGTTTCATTTTCACCAACAAGATGCAGAAATCAAATCAATGCACACCTTGCTTCTTCACACATTCAGATACAACACAATGACAATCAGTATATCACAGTCAGGCATATATAGAGGCTTCATTTTCAACATTCAGGTACAGCACATGAACATTGATGCATCCATGCTACCGAAAGGACTGTCAAACTACTAGTCGCCAAAAGGATTGCCAAACTACTTCCGGCCGGTCAAACTATTTGCAGAAGCTAACATTACCTAAGGCTTTCTGTAACCATTGCAGAAAGCATAACAATTCACAAATTGGAGCAAAGAAAGCACTATGCAATACGCATCCATCCTCAAGCATTACCTCTGTCTTGACTTGAACCTCTATCTATCTCGATCCACGACTTCTTTGTGCAAGCCAGCATTTGTTTCCAACAAATGCTCCACCATGTCAGGAGCTTCATGTGGACGCGAGGGAGAGCTGCGAGCGCGCCGGCGAGGGAGAAGTTGCTTGCTGACGGCTGACGATTGAGACGCCATGGTTCGCGCCCAGAGGTCTACAGCTAGCGATCTGAGAAGATGGGTGCAGGTGGAAGAGAAGAGTGTGTTGAGGAGAATTGCGGCATGCGTGTCAGGTAACGACGTGGGCGTTTTGGTCTTCTTCTGGATGGCAAACGGGAGAAGCGATGGAACATGGTAAAAATCGAAAGTTGCTAACGGACATGCTGCCAATTTGGAGGGTATAAATTGAATTGTTTCTATGTAGAGGGTTAAAGTGTAATTATTTATCTCATGACATATTTCGAGGAGGCCCCTTGCCGATGCAGATCTCTCTTCTCCGACCTCATTCATTCACCTTGTTCTGCACAAGAAGAGGGGAAGGAGCAAGTGGAACTCGAATTGGATCTCGATCGGAGTGGGAACAAGTCGCTTCAATTGCAACTCGAGAGGTCGGTCCTCCTCCTCTCATCACCACACACTTTCGTGCATTTTCACCATAATTTCATAGGTTCCTATAAAATAATTTAAAAACAACAAAACTCATGGAACTCATTAGAAATAGACGAACCGATCGGGATAACATGTCTTTTATTCATATTTTATTAAAATCTTGGTGATATAAATAGGGTCCTACGGCCGCCAACCGTTAGGTCCAAGTGATGGCACACCAAGGACAGATAACCACGGATTAAAATTCGTACTATTAAGAGGAGTTGCATCCTGGCTAGAGATGATCTTGTGCCATATTAGGTCATGTGCATATCTTGTTCTAGTTTTATGACATGTGACTGCGTCTTGGTAGCCGGTGAGACCATGGTCAGGTGGCCGGTCTGACTGAAATGAGGCATTTCAGCGTGCTTTCTTTGCTAAGTCCTCAAGAGCCAATCTGACCACACGGCCAAAGAAGGTTGGACAGCGGGAGGTCTGATTAGGCCGGACTCAGTTTGACCGAAGGTATACAAAGTCGAAAGTGAGCTGATGGAAGAGGGATACCGAGCCGCCAGAGCTGTTGTCGATCGGACCAAGACGCCGCTGGTCTAACCAGAGCCATTGCTGGTTTGACCAGTCACCCTATGGCGGTCGGACTGCCGGCCGCTATTGTGACACGTAAAGGCTAGTTTTCTAGCTGATGCTTTGTTAATCAGTCTGACCGGTAGTATATTGTGAGTTGGGGTTTTGTCCCCAGTGGCTAGTTTGAGGGCTTGGAGATATAAATATCCCATCCCCTGTAGTAAGTAAGCTCTCTTGGCACCTTGGAGAATTCATTTGAGCCCTTGCACACACACTCACACCATTTGAGCACTTAGCCAACTTTGTGGGTGTTTGAGAGGAGGTTGAGCCAAGATAAGTGCATTGTATCATTGCTAGAACTAGTGTAGCATTTGATAATCCCCAAGCTTGGTTGCTACTTGTTACTATTGGAGGTTGCCACTTGCTAGACGGCTTGGAGGAGATTCCCGGTGATCCCTTCGAGGAGATTGTGAAGAAGGCTCAGTGGTGATTGTGAGTGATTCGGTGTTCACTATCTCTAGAGTGGAGGAAGAACAATCATAGTGATCGAGGCTTGTGTAGACTGCTTCAGAGCCAGCTCCCACATTGCTCATCTCTTGATGAGGAGATTTGGATGCATTGTGGTTAGAGCGGTGAAGTTGGGCTCGTCTCAACGGGGAGTAGGAAACCAGTGAGTTTCTAAACCTCGGGTGAAAAATTCCTTGTCTTTTATCAACTTTACATTGTGCAATTACCTTCTTACAATTTATTTTGTGCAATTTACTTTACTAGAGATTAGTTGAGCCACTATCACTCTAGGATTGCAAAACTTACTTTAGTATTTGCTCCTTAACCAAACTGGACTTAGGATTGTTTTATTTAAGTGAAAATATTTTTAGAATCACCTATTCACCCCTCTATCGGTATCTTGATCCTACACCACCACCGTCCCTCCCCTTCGCCGCCATCAAGCCTAGTCGCCACCGGATATGGAGCAGCAGGCCCACCTCTGCCACTGCCGCCCCTCCCCTTCGCGTTGTTGGAGGAGGTGCCAAATCTAAGGCCAGGGGAGAGGTGAGGGGGAGGGGAGAGGTGATGTGAGGTGAGGGAGAGGCACGGTGGTGAGGGTGAGGTAAGAGGGAGAAGATTTTGATGCGGCTTATAAACCATCACATAATTTTCACGAGTGTTTTCAATAGGTTGTTCGCCTGCAAAAATATGTCCATTTTCATAAGCGGACTTTTTTAATGTTAGTGTCTAAAAAGGACCGCCTATAAAAATATAGTCCTTTTTAGGGATCGTGATTTTTATATACGGTCCTAGATTTACAGGACCTCTCGTCATTATTACAAGTAGGATTTTGTATAGCCCGAATGTAAAAATAAAAACCAGGAGTTGATAACAAATCGTTTTTTAGTAGTGTACATTCAGCCGGGTTCTCGCCGATGGCATTCAACGAGGACGTCGCTGACGACGTACGGTCACTGCTACGGCGTAAGGGGAGGGTTGGTCGATGCGGGATGCCGGCGGGGCAGCGGCACGGACAGCGGTGTGTTCCTTGCATGGAAGGATCGAGCAGCCTGTCAAGTGGGCAAGAGCGTGGAAGCCATGTGATCGATCGATCCAAATCCAAAGCCGCCATTTCTACGATTGAGCCTGCGAGCAAGCTTAGACCTATTCATGGCCACCCCGGCCTGGTTGGCCCAACCCGGCCTAATCCGAAGGTGTACCAGGCCAGGCTCTGGCCTAACCTTTGAAGCCTGGAAGCCCAAAAAGGAAAAAAAACTCAAGAAAGCCCAAAACCCAACAAAATCCAGCCCGGCCCAGGAAAACCCGGTGTTCGGGCCAGGTTCAGGCCTGAGTTTTGGGGTGTACGTCGGGCTCAGGCCTGGGTTTTGAAGGCCGGTTTTTTTTAGCCTGACCCGAAGCCCAGCCCGGCCCGGCATTTTAACAGGTCTAAGCGAGATGCATCATGCATGAAATACACAACACAATGGATCATATCGCACGTGCGAATGGTAAGGACGAAGCAGCGTGTGTACTTACGGTTTTCCAGTCAGAAGCGTACGTATGTAGGGAGGAGCGAGGTAGGTAAGCATCAGATGGATTAAATTAATCGTCAGTTACTAGATAATTTGGAGGAGTCAATTGACATTTATTCTTCTTGCGTTTACAAAGATGCAGCATATGTACAACATGCAAAACGGAGAACCCTTGTAATTTTACAGGCCTAACAGCAATGGATGCATCTGAGGAGAGGTTCGTCTCCTGAGCAGTATCAGCGACGATCAATACCTTTAACGTAAAATCAGATGACAGATTGCATTTGCACAAGCGCAGAAAAAAAGTAGGCTTGGTGACAAATCTTCCATAAAGAATCGGTTTAAACTTAGATCACCTGTCAAACATTCCTCTGGTCAGCTTTTTCTTGACCTTTCTTATCCTTCGGTGATGATGCAGCCTCGACTGTGTCCTGCTCCGTTTCAGAAAGTGATAGACGATGGTTCATTCCGTCATCAATTGGTAATGTCCTCTTGGAGCCCTCAAGAGCTAAACCCAGAACAATGTTATCTTCAAAGACGGGTCTCGATTCTTTCTTTGAATTAGCAACAGAGACAGAGCCATCTCCATCTCCTCCTCGTTCTGTGGCCTCAGCTCCTTGAGTCTTTCCTTTACCAGTCTTGGAAGTTGATGCAACAGGATCCATATTTTCTGACCATACAGAAGATAGCGGTGTTGTAGTCACATGATCATTCTTGCTATTCTTCATGCGACCATCTTCTGGTACTGATTTTTTCTGTTCCTGCTTCTCGGAGTTGTTGCTTAAACTAGCATTATCAGGTGAAACTGACTTGGCCTCTGCAGAAGCAACTGTCTTGACTTTATGCTCTTCACGCGATGCTGGACGAGGCTTAGACTTGTCATCACTGATCCTTGCAGAGGTATCAATCAAAAGTGCGCGACCACGTACACGACTATACATCTCCTCTCCGAAAGGAATGTTATCGATGTCTGCGTTGCCATAAGATTTCTGAACTGTTCGAATCTGGGTAGCAAGCCTTGCCCTATGATGGCCAACAATTCTAAGAAGATCCAACATAACTGCTTCCTGTTGTAATATTGAACAAAAAGCACTATATCAGTTGTTTTGTAGCACCACAGAACACTACCATCAATTGTTTTAAGCACTGGCTAAAAATCCTACTGGAATATTGCATGCAAAAATGCCTTTCTAGGCTAGGTTTCTCCAACGAAATTTCATTTGCAAAGAAATAATAGCTCTGATAAGGCTTTCCATACAAGGTGGAAGGAAAAGTCTCAGTAAAGATAAATGCACCAGGTCACAACGAGTACGTCAGGTGTTCATTGGCCCTTTAGAGTCATCATCAATGGCATGTATGGAGTTCATACAATCTCATACTCCCTCTGTCCCAAAGTATAGAAAAGAGTTCAAATTTTGTCGCGGATATAATTTTTACCACTAAACTACCCATACCACCCCCAGCCCAGGCCCACACCCCACCCACCCTGAGAAGGCAACCAAGTCTTTTTACTCCTCTCCTTAAATAGCCATGCCAAGGGCTAAAACTTGCTACTAAGATATGAAGATACGCTATTTGCTCGAATTAGTGTGACCGCACTTTTTATGTCCATTACATTTATTGCTGTCAGATGGCAACCATACAAACAGAACTATAATGCTCCATTACGTTGGTGACGATGCTCCATTACGTTGGTGACTGTCAGTTCTGACAAAGTTACACTCAAGAGTCAAATAGTCTTAATGATTCCTATAAAACTGGTCCAACCTAACTTGGGCAATTATTATTAAGAATACTACAGGTTAGAAAGTAGTATTCTTGACAGAGCATATCATTTCAGCACAAACCAAGTTTTTATTCTAAGCATAGATGTAGGTACAGACACATTACCTGGACATTGAGATACTCCTCAAAATGAGATGTCTTCACAAAGCATGATATATAAATCTACAGGAAAACACAACAAAGTGATATTAAGTATAGACAATTAGGAGCTTGGGACCAGTTTGGACTCAAAAAAGATAAACAAAACAATGGCAACTAGTTTGAACAAAAAAATTAAAAGAAAACAATGATAACTTGATGGGATAGGAAAGCAACAGCTACCAACCAGTAACTGGTTTTGACAGGAAGACTATTGTAAAACCACAGCTTACAATCTTAAGAGAAAACAGATTTTCGTGCTGAGATTTTAGTGATGCAAATGGTTTCAGGTGCATTCTAGATAGCTTTTGCATGTAAATAACTGTTGAAAAGAATTTGGAGAAGAGGTAAAAAAAACAAAAATCAGCCCATTATCATAGGGCATTGGTTAATCTTAGTGAGGTTGACAAAAAATGGCTCAGGTTCGACAAGCTATACAAGGTTTGCTCAAACTGCCTTTCAGGGCAAGCTGAAGCCTATACTTCAGCACTTGGGCAAAAACATTGTTGATTCCAATTCAAGTTTATTCAACCTGTAAGTTACTTGTATATGTGTATATTCAAAGAGTTATTGGGTGTTATCAAGTCGGGATTGAGGTACTCAAGTGAAGTCTAAAATATAGCTGTATACACATTTGCATTGTTATCAAGCCAAGCTCGAACCGAGCTCCAAACTCAATCCCCAAACAGGCTAGCTAGCTTGAGCTAAACCTACCTGGCTCCCTTGAGCTCAGTCCATTGATATCCCTAGTTCATAGTTGACAGCTGTCCCAAAATTTACTACTCCCTCCCTCCATCCCAAAGTACATGGATTCTAGAGTTTAGCATGGGTATTAAGTAGGTGGAATTAAATGGAGGATGGTTGTGATGGGTTGAGATGAGAAAGTAGGTGGAGAAATTAAATGAGAAATGGATGTGATTGGTTGAGATGAGGGAGTAGATGGAGAAATTGTTATGTTTTGGGACAAATTTTGAATGCTAGAAGTTCTATATTTTGGGATGGAGTAACATTATCACCTTACGACATACCAGCTAATGGAAGAAAACAAGAGTCAAGCTCAACACCACGTAAAGGTAATACTAGTGTGTGGTAATTTTGAACAGACTAGGCCAGTGTAGTCAGGTAATGCCAACAGGAAAGAGCACAGTAAACAACATAAAAAAGCAGCCTCTGGGTAGGCAGACCAAGAAGATTCTAGCTAACCAAAACATGCCAAACTAACCATTGGTAAGGATTGATTCTGCACTAGTATTCAGATCAAAAGAGGGAATGACTCAATGTAGGAAATTAGAGTTTACCATAAGAGCTTGGGTTTTTGGATCAATTTTCTCAAAAAATACTCTCCTATGCAGCCTCTGTTGTTCTATATGTGGATTCTTTGCCAACACTTTTCTCATGTCCGCAACAATTATCTACAATGAAACACAGAGAAAGGATAAGAAGATTTCAATACTCTGGGAGAAAAGGATAAAGACATGTAAATGTGAATCATTGATTTAACGTGGTGCTTACACCAATTTTCGCAGCATCCATGTGGCTTAAAGCTAGGTATGTCTTAATACGCCAATGGGTCCTCTGAGTGTTATTTCTCAATATAGAAACTGTGAACTTATGGTTAGGAATGTATATAGCTTCTCTATCATCACCTCTAATGATTGTTGGAGACCACCAGCCGACATGCTGAAAATCAAAACAGTTTATTAAAGTATCAGGAAAAAAAAAATGAAAAATCAATAAATCATATGCAAGGGTAACAGTACATACAAATAAATTTCCATATTATGGTGGAAAAGATGCCATACTAGATATTGTTACATAGTGATGTAGCTCATAAGATGGAGCAAACCAAATAGCATAATGCATTTGTGGCAGACGAACGAAGAAAATGTAAACAAAGCATGCAAAATACTAACCTCAACAATACCAGAGACTTCAACACCATCTATCTTTGTATTGATCCATTCATTCACTACGAATGGTCGTGTGGCATTGATCATAACACTTGAGAGGAAGTTTGTAAAAATCTGCAAAAAAAAATTATGATACCTATTAGTACTATGCCACAAAAACAATCCTGTCGATAGAAGGTTTTGTAGTACCTCGCGACCAGCAAGAGTAAGCAATACAGTCCCAAAACCACCAGCAGTAATCCACTTCTGGGTATTGAAACCCAGCAACTCCATAAAGAGAGATATAGCTGCAATCCAAATACCAGTGTAAACAGCTTTCACTGTGAAGTCAAATCCCATCTGTGTGAAAGGAACTTTGTATTAGTGATACAAGAACATGAAAGGATTGGAGAATAAGTACTAGCGATAAGTAGAAGCAAAATTAAAATTTGGAACATATCTTAATTTTTAGCATTGGTTTTCCTATCTAAAATTAACTAGCAAAATCAGTTCATGTATCTAATAAAAAATATTGTAACAATAAGAAAGTTCAAATCAACCTAAAGTTAAACATTTTGCAACCATTAAATAACTGAAGAAAACTGGAGAAAAACCTACCCCAACAAACCCACATTCTTTTCAATTAAAGAAAACCACACATTCTGTCATGGGCGAGGATATTGGACATGGGAATACGACAGAGATTATATTTGAACGACGTAACTGGACGTGGTCCTGGACCTTATTGGCACGGAGGAGGTGTCTTCGATGCCGCACCGGCGAGGCAGGACAATGAGATACAAGATGGATAAAAGCTTAACCCAAAAACTAACTGAATCCCTGCCTATATACCACAGAGTCCAAGAACAATAATCTCAATGATAGAACAAACTTTATCTAAACTAACTAACTCTAAATTTATTTGAAAACAGAATTAATCTTTAAGCTGAAATCGGCGCCTCGCCACGGCCGCCACGGGCACCGATTGTATTAGAGACCCCACATGACACCTCTCCCTCTCTGGTCTGCTCTCTAGCGGCACCCCAAAAGCTTCGGCCGGCAGCAACCCAGTCCAATGGACCATCAATTCCCGACAACCAAGAGCGAGGCGGCTTTGTTCGACCTTTGCTGGCTGAACACACTCAGCCATGAATGACTGGTGGTAGCACAGGCGGTGAAGCTGGCGGCTCCCCTCTGAACGGCTTAAGCAACCCCATGTGAAATTAATCATGCATGCAAGCCCCTAGAGAGCCAGTAAGCCATGTCGCAAATACGCTCGACAACCTAATGGGGTCCAAAAAATTTCGGCCCCAACTTGCCACAGCCACAGACAGAGTGATGCCATCAGCCGGTGAAGGAGGCGAAGCCATAACCACTGGCCAGCTGCAAATTCCACCAAGAGGTGGTGGTGGTCATAAAACTTCTTGTAACGCTCTTGAGCGTGCTCCAAGCGGTCCCTTATTTCCACTAAAAACTTATCCCGTTCGGCTAATGACTTCTGTATAGCCGGCAGACGAGTATCACCCGACTCATAGGAGCGAATCACCGGTGGATCATAGCCATAGACGACCTTGAACAGGGACGACTCGAGCGATGTTTGGAACACGGTGTTGTAGTAGAACTCAGCCCACGGCAACCAACGTAGCCACTACCACGGCCGATCCTTGATGAGGCACCTCAAATACATAGTGATGATCTTGTTGGTAGCTTCAGATTGTCCGTCTGCCTAAGGGTGAAATGCACACGTGAAGTTGAGCTAAATCCCCGAGAGGTGAAAGGGCTCGCACCAAAACTGACCGGTGAATGTGGTGTCACGGTCACTGACAATGAAAACCGGCAGGTTGTGCAAAAGCACAATCTCGACGAAGATAGCCTGCGCCACAGAGACCGCTTTATATGGGTGCACCAATGGTATGAAGTGCATGTACTTTGAAAAATGATCAACCATATTTAGCAGGACGGACATGCCGTGGACGCGGGGTATGTGTTCGATGAAATCCATCGCGATACACAACCGTGGTGCTGACGGGACCAACAGCAAATGAAGAACACCGGCCAGTCCGTTGGCAGACCGAACACGCACGCACAAAGACGATGCAGGATCTTCGGGTTGCTTTGTGGCTAGCGCCATGTGCTAGTGCCAAGACGGCCTGGAGGAAGGCCGACATGGCCGAAACAAACACCTGCCCGTTGGTGTGGCTTGTCACCAGCGATGATGGCATCTCGAAGGGCGATCAACTCAGGTGTCGAGTCAATCTCCTAGTGCAGGTCGTCAAGGAGATTGAACTGCAGTGTGGAGAGCGCGCAAGACGATCCCGACAGTTCGACGCAGCGCGATAAGGTGTCGGCCACCGTGTTCATGGCGCCCGATTTGTACTCGAGCACATCAAAGCCCAAAAGCTTGCTTGCCCACTGGTGTTGAGGGAGGCTAGTCAAGGAGGAAGCCTCACGGCCCACTGGTGTGGCTTGTCGGCATCTCGAAGGGCGATCAACTCAGGTGTCGAGTCAATCTCCTAGCGCAGGTCGTCAAGGAGGCTGAACTGCAGTGTGGAGAGAGCGCAAGACGATCCCGACAGTTCGTCATGGCGCGATAAGGTGTTGGCCACCTGTTCATGGCACCCGATTTGTACTCGAGCACATCAAAGCCCAAAAGCTTGCTTGCCCACTGGTGTTGCGGGAGGCTAGTCGAGGAGGAAGCGGAGGCTGCAGTGGTCCGTGCGAACGACGAATCGCCGCCCCCCATAGGTAAGGGCATCAATGGCGCACCGTGACAAGGAGGCCGATGAGCTCCCGCTCGTCATAGTGGAAAAAACAGGACCATATATTGAACTAGTCGAGCCCCTGGTTTAGCGGTCTAGCAGTCAAACCGCTGGTTCACATAGTTCAAATGCAGGACCGAAAGTGCTTGTATTGTATATATAATATTGAAGCCCCACAAACGAAAGTTGTTTGGACGACGCAAGGAGGTGCCAGCTATCTAACCTAGGTTCGAATCCCCGTCTCCACCTTTTTCTTGCTAATTTCAATTGTATGCATCGTGGGCCTAGTGGCCCATCTTCTCTTGGTAGGCGTGATGAGCTAGACGGCTCGCTCCACGTTGGTTCACCAGTTTACATAAAAACCATCCGGTTCAAGCGGTTATTTTTGGTTCAGAAGCAAGGGCGGTCTTCACACCAAACCGAGCCACCCAGGCCACTCTTCCGGTTTTTTCCAGTTCAACCGCCAGCCCGGTTTGATTTTTTGTACTATGCTGCTCGTAGGCTGCCAGCTTGGCGTGCCCGGGCGCAATGGACTTGCTGAAGAACACCACCGGTCCGCCGCACTAAAGGAGGACCACGTCAAAGCCCAATCCTGACTTCTGAGGCGTCGCACTCGACGACGAAATCCTAGGTGAAGTCCGGCAGCTGGAGCACCAGCGTCGCCTTGAGTACGCGCTGTAGGGTGTAGAACGCGTCTGTGGCGAGGATATTGGATACGCAAATAAGACGGAGATGGCACGGAGGAGCCGCCTTCGATGCTGCACTGGCGAGGCAGGGCAATGAGATACAAGATGGATAAAAGCTTAACCCAAAAACTAACTGAATCCTTGCTTCTATACCACAAAGTCTAGGAACCATAATCTGAATGATAGAACTAACTTTATCTAAATTAACTAACTATAAGTTTATCCGAAAACAGAATTAATCTTTAAGTTGATATCAGCGCCTTGCCACGGTCGCCGTGGGCATCGTCCTTGCGCCTACGCTGATTGTATTGGAGACCCCACATGACACATTCTTAATTTTTGTCAATCCCTAGCAAATCAGCCACAATGAAAATACATTTTTACGACGGAACACAACAATATACAGGCCTCTAACTAATCATAAAGAAATAAAATACCAGCCCCCTCATATTTTACTTCACTCGTTTTAAATAACTTAATTTGGCCCAGTCTATCTGAAAAATGTACTTCAGAATTAAAACCCACACACGACTTATAATGAAAGAACATAATTTGGATCCTTAATTCCTTACTTCACAAAACTAAAATGGCAGGAATCCCAGATGATCCGTACATACTATTTTTTTTTCCCCAGGATCAGTCTGTGCATCACATACTCTAGTATTGTCTGGACTTTGGGGCCTAAGGGCAGAAGCCACATGGCAAGGCAGTAGCAAGAGTTAGGCACACGCATAGTCCAGAAGTGCAGCCACCTAGTGCAACAAGAAACAGCAGCAGTTTGGAAATTAAGAGTTCAGATATGAATTGGGTTTTGTCAGTTGCATGACATGCATATCCATTAGTTGAATCTTGAATGTTGCCCTACTTCTTAGTTAAGCTAGGAGATAGGATAAGATTGCATGATTCGATTCAGTTACAAATAGCATCTATCTGTAAAAGCTTGTACAATAGTTGTCAGTACACTAAACTGATTAACTTCATATAATTAAGGAGTGGTCTATATAGAGAATCTATACAATGGACTACAGAAAACTGGCTATAAGGTCACTTATAAATAAGGAAGTTTCAGTATATACCACAGGTACCCTTTCAATACCAAAAAAGAAAAAAAAACAATTCTCGTGCTTTTGAATTTTGACTAGTACCAGAGCTCGCTCATTTCCCTTCAAAATATCCACATCTGTCACAGTTCACGTTAACAGAGCCTTGTGAACCTCAATTTGGGCTGCAAAAAGACCATTTTACCCTCAAGCACCCCCATATTTGATCAGGTTGAACCGTTTTGTTCTCTCTGGTTCTCCTGTTTTTATCTCTTTCCTCTCTTAACTGGGGCAATGCATGGAAAACAGGGGAAGCTTGCAGCCAATAGGAGACATGAACAGGCATGCCAACAACTAAGCCACCACCCAGTCGGGCCGAAAATCAAGTGACCACTCCAACAATAGGGGTGACCTGGAAGACACATCTGCCAGCAAAGAAGCGCGCCAATGACCTTGTGCTCATTCCTCCCTCCACCTCTCTGTAGATTCTAGGGTTCAGAACTTGCAAATCACAAGGGGTGTTGGCTCGGGAATTAAACTAAGCAAGGGCAAAATCGTTTGAGGTAACACCATTAACAGAACTGTGACAACCAAGGTATATTTCAAAAGAAAATGAGGTGGCACTAGTTGAAAGCAAAAGAATCTTGTGGTAAATTTTTGGCGCCAGAAGGTCAGCTGTGCTCGTTAACTAGAAGTAAGCAATGTTCTCTCTCCTCTTTCCTCCATATCGCCCAAAATCTTTTGCATGGCACACAGTATAGTCAACTGCATCACCCCACTATACATATCCTTAGGGGCAAAGCTCAGCTATATAGAGAGCTACTGGACTGTTCATAGCAAGCAAGAACAAATAAAGGATTCTGTAGTCTCCTTATCATCTTGAACAGGCCTTAAGAGCTTTGGCAGACACCATGGTACATGAGTGATTGACTTGTAGATCAAGGGCAAGTGTCTTACCCTTGGTTCTCAGACCCATACCAACCCATGCCATCATAGTTACCAAATAGAAACAACAGTAAATGCAGATATAAAATCTAGGAGAATGAACCAATGTAGGTACTTACATAATCACGTTTCATATTTTATTGAACTGAATCGTGCATTTCTTATGATATAAAAAACATAATCTTACATTTCTTGAATCGTTGGGGTTACGCATGTCCACTAGAAATTTCTGTAACTGCTGAATTAAGCTACAAAAAAGATTAATTATGTCAGTATAAGAGGAAAAAGATCTAAAACACTGAATGCAAATGAAACCAACTAAACAATATAAAACAAGGGAAATATCAGCAATATATATCAAAGGTAAATGTCTACTTTATATCCCTAAACTCTTGACTTGGTCCACCTTTTCTCCCTCAACTCCAATACCAGATGTATCATGCTATCAAAATAAGACGCTTCATGTCCGAAGCTCATTCAAGGACGTTTTGGCCCCAGGTCTGATGAGGAATTTCGGGAAGGTGGAAGAGAAAGTAGGAGGTGGGAAAAGGTGACATGGTTGTTAGATCACCTGTACACGTTATTTGTGTTGTAAGATCAGTGAATTACACACTAGTCTAGCTGAAGTCTGTATCTGGTTTTTGAGCTGAAAAGCTTGTCTTGATTGATATTGCTTGAAACATATATATAGGGGTACAGATTCAGTGCGCTGGCAACACAGCGGCGCTTCACGGCCAACATGTGCACCTCAGTTGGCCGCTCCATGAAGCGGCTCACAAACCCGATGGCGAATGCCAGGTCCGGCTGTGTGTGGACGAGGTAGCAGAAGCTGCCAACCAGCCACCAATACTCCATTGCGTCGACCGGAGTCACCATGCTGTCATGGCTCAGTTTGAGCCTCTCCTCCATTGGTGTGGCACAAGGATTGCAGTCCTTGAGGCTGGCCGACTCCACCAATCACTAAGCATAGCACTCCTGATTCAAAGAGATTCCATCTTCTCCCTGCTTCACTTAAATCTCAAGGTAGAAGGAAAGCAAGCCAAGATCACTCATCTAGAACTTCTTCATTTCTTCCTTGAATTGTTCAATTGCTCTTGTCGAAGGCCCGGTGACTACAAGGCCATCTACATAAACGCCAACGAGCAGAGCGTAGCCGCCATTGTTGCGCCAGTACATTGCGTGCTCATGCTTGCTCTGGTCGAAACCAAGCGCCTTCAGGGTGTGATCGAGACTTGCGTTCTAAGCTTTTGGTGCTTGCCACAGCCCATAGAGGGCTTTGCGCAGGCGCGACACCTTTGCCGCCTTCTTCTCCGACGACGAAACCAGGGGGCTACTTCATGTACACTTCCTCACCCAATTCTGCATTGAGAAAGGTAGATTTAACGTCCATGTGATGGACGTGCCACCCCTCCTAGGCAGCAAGCGCAAGTAGAAGCCGGATCGATTCCATATGCGTGACAGGCGCGAACACTTCATCGAAATCGATCACCCATTTGAGTCCGATTGGTTGATGGCCGTACGGTAAATCAACAAGTTCCTATGTCTTGTTTCGATTCACCGCATCGATATCCTCCTGTGTTGCAGCGCACCATGCCTCGTTGCGTTCTGCTTTAGTGAACGAGCACGGCTTGCCAGGCCCAGCAAGGAGCAGGGAAGCCTCCTTGAGCTCCCGCTGTGCGAGCCCTAGCACAGAGGCATCCTCCCCGATCAGATTGTCGATTGTGCGGTAGCGGACCGGTGTATCAAAGTGTGTTGTGTCGAGCCCCTCTAAGTTGCAAAGGGCAGCGACACGAACTCAGGCACCTGCAGTGGGCGTCAATGTAGCAGGGGACACCGGTGCAGCATTCTTTGGCGGTGGAGCAGGGGACGATGTAGTCACCGTGCCTCCCGCCAAGCCGGACGCAAGATGCCCAATAGTTCTCTCAACATGATACTCAATGAAGAAATCACTGCTTGGTGGTGCACCTGCTCCACTTGTCCAGTCCCACCTGTGACTCGTCAAAGATGACATCGCAGGCGAGACACACGCATCATGTCCTTGGATCAAGGACATGGTACGTCTTCATCCCTTCTTCGTAGCTGATGAAGATGTCATGTGTGTTGTGGTCGTCGAGCTTGCAGACGTCGTGCAGCTCCTTCACGAACGCTAGACACCCAAAGGTGCGTAGGAAGCTAACCACCGGCTTCTTGCACGCCATGCTTCATATGGCATCTTGCCGGTGACTCTTGGTTGGCACGCGATTGTGAAGGAAGATGGCCATGGTCACAGCCTCCCCCACTAGAATTCCTGGACACCATGTTTGATTCCGCCACTCAATCACACCATTTTGCTACGGGGTGTAGGGCGCACTGGATCCCCTCGTCAGCCCAGCAGGTGTTGAACTCAAGCGACGTGAACTCGCTGCTGTTGCCCGTGCGGAATACATGCAGCTTGAACCCACAGCGAGTATCAGTTGCCACCTGAATCTTCTTGATGGCGTCAGGCACATTCCCAGTGTGATGGGGCCACAGGCGTCGCCATGGACAAGGTTGACTGGCTCTTGGGCGCAATACTTGGCTGCCTTCGAGAACGCGGCGCGCCGATGCTTGGTTATGACGCATATCACACAGCTGCTCAACATGCTCTAGTCAAGGCAAGCCGCGCATGAGCTCTTGCCGCTCCATTTTCTCCATAGAGACGAAGTTGATGTGCCTGAAGTGCTTGTGCCAGCGCCAGGCATGTCGTCGTGTCACGCGGCCAAGCAAATCGGCCAGGCAACCTCGAGACGAATGACGTAGAGCCAATTTCGTCCCCACATGATCTTGGCAAGGAGTTGCCTCCAGCTGCAGCAGAGGACGGTGCCGGATCTGGCCGTCGTTCCTCCGCCACCTTGAGTCGCCCTGTGACGTCCTCGATAGTGAGCGTCGAGAGATCCAGCAAGGTCTCAATCGACACTGTGATTTGGGAAAATCGTTCTGAGACAACGCGTAGGTGCTTCTCAATGACGTTCTACTCCTCGATTTGTTCTCCTAGCGTCCCAATTTGAGACACCAAGCCTGTGAGTAGCAGGGCAAAGTCATCGATGGATTCTCTATCTCGGAATAAGATGGATTCATACTCCCTACGTAGCTACTGCACCTTCGCCTTCGCCTTCCTCACGCGGTCCATGCCGACGCGCATCACCTTGATTGCCCAAGCGTCCTTCGCGGAGTCCTTGGTGGCAACCAGCGGGATCATCTCGCTAGGGACTACACACAAGATGACCTCGCAGTCGCCATACTCCACCGCGTCCCAAAGGCCACGGGCTTGCAGCATCACCTTTGTCAGCAGCGACCACTCGGTGTAGTTGGCTTGTGTGAGGATGGGGAAAGCAGCTGCGCCGCGAACCTCCCTTACAGTACGCTGCACGACCTCTCGGGGACCAGCGGTTCGACCTCGTCCTCGCCGTGGAGACCTGGAAGCATTGACACGACCAGCTGGTACCTCCGCCTCTCACAGTCCTTCACCTTGCTTTGATACCAATTGTTGGTAAGATCACTGAACTACACACTAGTCTAGCTGAAGTTTGAATCTGGTTTTTGAGCTGAAATGCTTGTCTTGATTGATATTGCTTGAGACATATATATAGGGGTACAGGGGTTAAGTCGGTTTCCTATAGTATAGGAGCAAAATTCAAATTGTCTACTTGCTTTTCTAGTGTGAACTCAAACCTCTGCTGGCTGCTCTTGTTGGGCAACTTGCAAAACACTGTGACGGCTAAGTTACTTCTATTGATTTGCTACTACTGAAAAAATCTACTACTACCACCACCACCACCACTACTACTAGGGTTACATGGAGAACAATTTGTTGTGCCAGTCAACTAGCAAGTCCACATGGGCAAAAACTGCTCTAAACTAGCGCTAGGGACAAGAAGTATCTGTGATAGATGAGGGACATGTTTTGTCCGGTTTCGGAGTTAAGGGATAAAACTTAGACTAACAAGAGTTTAGGGACGAAAAGTAGATTAAGACATGACTTGTTATACTTCCAAGCCAGAGTGCAGTGCACCAGATGTAAGTAAAGCTCTTCATATAAACCTTTTCTCTTAAGATATATACAAACCATTGACAATCTGTCAAACTAATATTATACCATCAAGTCTGTCAAGTTGTACTGATTTAAATGTATTGACTTAATTTTCAACTTGCATATTCATGCAAACTTGTATTCTAGTCATCAGCAAAATCTACAATTTTCCACTTTTGCATGAGGTTGAGAATACTCAAGTTGAGTTAGCTTAAGAAGAGACTGTCAATAGCCTGAATTTCAGGCTCCAGTAAGTGCTTTGTTTTTTTACTGTATCAGTCAGCAAACATGACGACGTGAAATAACTGAGCATAGTAACTTGCATAATTAGAAAGATAAGTTATAAATTAAAAGGCATCTTTGAAATTTTTTCATTGGGAACGTATAGTGTGCACCTCGTCAGAATATATGCAATGGCCAGGACAGTTGACAATGATCTCACAAAAATTACAAGGCGTGTTTTAACAGCTTGGCTTGCGGCTGAAGGCAACACAACTGGATCCAAAGCCCTGTAGAATGTTGGAGAACAAAGACAAATAACAAAAAAAAAAAACTAAGCAAAAGATGGTACTCAGAGGATGCAATATCAATAAGATAGGATTGTCACTTCCCCAATTATACTCTGCTATGGCTACTATACCTGCAGATAAGTGTTGCTCCTGTCCATAGAAGTAATGGTTGAAGGTATGAGGTAGAAATTAAGTATGTAGGGCTTTTCTTCCAGTTGCTTCCATGCTGTAAGTTACATTTTGAAAGGTTATGATATTTTTAGCAAGTCAAAATACAAAAAGAAAAAATAAGACTGTGTAACAGAACAATACATCAAAACGGTTTCTAATGTCCCTCATTAGAGGCAAGAACCCCCATAGAGCAAAGACAATTATTCCAATTGCAGGAACCACAAGTGCAGTAGCCGGATTTGCAAGCAAAGTGTCACATGACCTGTCAAGAAAAAAATGGAATTGGTAAAAAAATTCCAAGCATGAAATAAGTAACATTTTATAGTGATACAGCAATGACAATAAGAAGCAAATTCTTATAAAAGTTTTAATTTAAACTGGTTGAGGCATAAAATGCGAATAGACATCTTAAAGTAATCGCGGATATTTTTTTAGAAAAAAATGTCTCACAATATAGTTCTATCCTATCTCAAAGAATCTAAGCTAACATTCTAGGTACTTTATTATCACATGTTATACAAATAATTGAAGACCATAGGACTCTGCAAAGAGAAGCAGATGACAAAACTACTGAATGTTCCCTACTTCCCTAAGATACTGGAAGTTACCAACTTGCCCACCAGTCTGATAAGATACTATAAGATACTACTGCAAAACACTTAAAAATCATATACCATTTTACAGTCAGCAAGAAATTAACTTGTGCAGATTTATGTCTGGCGACAAACTAGGCAGCATGATCATCAATGCAGACTATCTGAGCATTCAAGAAACTTCACAAGTAAATGATGGCACAAGCAAAACTACCTAGTCAATGCTACCGATGTGCTCTTCACCAAAGGGATTTCCTGTAAAGAAACTGGCAATGCAAAAGATCTAACACCCAAGGCTCTATATCTAGAAGGCACATATAGCATGGGCCTGTAGTTCCTTTCCAATATGTTATGACCCCAGAAATCTTGCCCCTGCAAAGAAATCAAAAGAGTTTCTCTAAGGTTTACTATAATGAAACAGAGTGGAGACACAGGCAAAAGAAACTATATTAGAATAGAACAAAAACACCGTTAAAATGAATGAAGAGTCAAATAACCTAGATTATACTATTGGATAACATAGAACAGATAACAAATACAAACTGTAATAGATGAAAGCAAAAAAGTACACACACACACACAGTACAACTACACATGTGTTTTAACACAATATTTTCCATATTCAATTATATATTATACATGTATCAAAGATAGGTTGTGCTCTAAATAGTAATAAAAGAAATGTTTAGCAAGACGTGCATAATACAGATTCCTCATTTCTCAGACTACCGACAAATGATAAACATTTACAAGTTATCAGATATTCATTAGTTCACATAATTCTCATTTCACAACCTTTTGACAAAAGCATCCTCTCGTAATCTCGTTCCAGTGCAGCAACAAAATTTTCTTCAGACCATTTCCAAGAAAACGAGTTACACTTTATTGACTCAAACAAAAATGAAGTTATCACCGAAATGGTGAGAACAAGCAGAAATTGAACCTAACAAAATTTAATACCTTTTATTACTTTAATTGCTTAGAATTGACATGAAAGACAAACAGTAACTTGATAATTGTTGTGTAAATACTATTAGAATTTCAATGTAAGTTCAAACAACAAGATATCTGGATAGTCTAAAGCTGTCCGTTACAACTATGAAAGAGACATAGACAGCAAAACGATTCTCTGCCATATATTTGTACAGAGTCCTATTCTCCTATTCTGAAATAATCATTTGCTTCCGCTACATGAACAACTACTACCTTGCACAATTTCTAGTAGGAATAAATATTGGATACAGAAAAAGTAATAATATGTTATCTTAAAACATAATAAAAGAAGCATCATTACACCTCTATAAACAGAGTAACTTTAAAATGATGTTATCTTAACAGTACTGAAAGGAGGAAATCATACATTAGGGACCGAAGACAATGAAGTGGATGTGAGAGAACTTCGCATCTCTGGATTCTATGGAAAATAAACATTTGGAGTCATGACACAGAAAATAAAAACAGATTAATAATTAAAGAGAAGTACTGAAGTAGTGAACAGTCTGCACCCTGAATTTGTTGGTCTGGCAGAATCTGTTGGTAGCAGTCACTCCTTGGAATAGCTGAGAGGTCACTCCAACAGCCATCTCAAGCAGCACTCAAATGGCACGTAAAACAATCACATCCACCGAATGAGCTTCTATCAGTGCTGCCTGTTATAAGTGCTACTTCACTTCTCTGACAAAAAAACAAGTATATAAGGAGTGTGATTTGCAAAGGGCTTAAGATTGATATGAAAATCAAATATTTGGTAATTCTATATATTTTTTACTACATGAGGTTTCCTGTTTCTTAATTTATTAAAGTACGACGGAGGAGATAGAGTAGATTAAATGAGGAATAAGTCCATATTACACCCTGAACTATACTTTTGTGTAACTGCCCCACCCCCAAAAAAATATCAAACCAGACAAACAGCTTCCTCAACTACTGAAATTGGAGCAAATAACCTTCTACAGTGCCTTTGACAAATGTTCTTCCAGCATGGGTGCTGATGTGGCAGCTAACATTGTGTTTACTCAGAATTTATTACATAAAATTTTCGTACCATGGGGCCCACCGCCCACATGACAATAAACAATATCTTTCTTCCTCATATATTCTTCCCATCTTTCATCCTCCATATGTTCTTTCCCAAAATCTAACGGAGCAGTAGGCAAGAGGGAAAGGTAAGTGGATATCTTTGTGGTGGTGATACTTGTGCACCAATAAGAGCGTGCAGGAGTCCAACGCTGTCAATGCAGGGTGCTGCTGGGCTGTTCCGCAATATGTATTATACTTCTTGCCTCAACCATCAGGTGAGCTCGTAAGGTGATCGAATAAAATAAATCAAGGTAATGAAGGTGCTTTTATGCATGACCAGACACTGGAGGCTCCACGTACCCTTTGAGCACTATATTCTTTAAAATTTAGCGTCGGTAATTAAAATATTTTCATGATTTTATCAACATCATTGTATGGCCTAACCTAAGTCCTACCAAGGTCCAACTCGCACCACTGTCCAAGTGTAACCAGAGATCAAACTGGCCATGCCCAGGCCTAGGCATACCAAAACCCAATGCCAATTACAGCTAAAAACCCATTATTTAATTTAAAGCTGCAAGCTACTCCAAAATGATAATGTGCTACTCGCCTACTAACATTCAAGAATGGATATTGGTGGAATTTCAGCGCCATCAAGACCGTGCCACTACCCACTGGTATTCATGGTCAAGTTGGTAATAGGTAATGGATGTCCTTGTCCTCGGGAACATAATAGTATAAATCTTTGCCTAAGATATCATCACAGTTAAGTAGACCATCCCATCTCGTACCCTCCAATTGAACCAATTCAAACCCCCAACCCCCATTTCTAGGAAATTACTATCAACTCAGCAAACGGCAACATAGTAGCAGCTAGTACTAGTGTACTACTACCATGCGAACAACAGGTATTAACGTTATCCTAATCCATTTGCAACAAAACCAAAACCAATTAACCCAATGACTCAATCATTAGTTCATTACTCATCCGTTTTCTTCACATAAACCATGCAGAGTAATTCTCAATCTGCCTAGCAAAATCGGAAGACAAGTTGCGTACGCGACACGGCATGAGGCGCGCCCCGCCAATAACCAGGAGCAGCAGGGGCCCTTACCTTGGGAGAAGTCGTGCTCAGCCGGAAGGCAACACTGGCACAGGGATTTCAACGGCAACACTCCGGCGGCGGCGGGGTATGGAACGTAGGCGGGAGGGTGACGGTGGGCTCCCGGCGTCAGGAATGGGCGGGGCTGGGGAGGCGGAACCAGAGGGAATAGGAGGGAGGGGATGAAGGTTGGGTGGAGGCGGCGGCTGAGGAGAGAGGACGAGAGGAAAAAGGAGGAAGAAGGCAATAACGCCGTCAGCGCACGGCGCGGCGACACACGGGACGCCGCGAAAGCGATGGGTGGAGCGACGGAACCACACACATGTAGCCTTTGCCTTTGCCTGTGCGCCGTGCAAGCTGCTTTTTTTTAATTGTTTTTTTCTTTTATTTAAAGTATGTGCGGTGATCGACTCGATGTTTTCGACGCCCCCATCTCTCCTGAGTTTTTTTCCTCACCTCTCTCCTGTTTTCTTTTTTGCTGAGTTGATAATAATTTCCTAGAAATAGGGGTTGGGGGTTTAAATTGGTTCAATTGGAGGGTCACTTAACTGTGATGTTAACTGTGATGATATCTTGGGCAAGATTTATACTGTTATATTCCCAAGGACGAAGACCTCTATTTTTTGTTACCAACTTAAGCATAAATACTACTCCTTCCATCTTAAAATAAAAAAAATCTAGTACTGAATGTGACACATCCTAGTACTATGAATCTGGATAGAGTCTATCCAGATTCATAGTACTAGAATGTGTCACATCCAATACTAAATTTTATTATTTTGAGACATGTATAAATTTGTAGTACTCGAATGTGTCGTAATCTAATACTTATTTTTTTTTTATTTTGAGACGAAGAGAATAGTAGGCAGTGGCATGGTCTTGATGGCACTGAAATTACACCAATATCCATTCTTGAATGTTAGTAGGCGAGTAGCACATAACCATTTTGAAGTAGCTTGCGGCAGTAATTGGCATTGGGTTTTGGTATGCCTAGGGTTGGGCATGGCTAGTTTGATCTCTGGTTACACTTGGCCAGTGGTGCGAGTTGGACCTTGGTAGGGCCATATCCCTTTTATCCATTGGACCATATCTAATACCTTCTCTCCTTGCATCTCTCTAGACTGAATAATCAGAGCCATCATCGATAACAACATGTTTGCAGTAGCAGTAAAAATTAAAAGCTTCGTCCTCTTATCCATCAACAATACAATAACCAAAGACGGAGGTGATGCAGGGAGGAGTGGTGGCGGCGTGCTGTGTGGGGATGAGCGGTGGTCCGATGCCCACGTCGAGGATGCCGACGGCAGAGAAGGTCAAGCCCTTGCTAGGCTCCTCGCTGATGGATCTGGTGGCCCAAGCATCCTCGCTACCAGATCTAGCGGACCAGAGGGCGGTGGCGATGGTGCCAGACCTCGTTGCCGTATAATCTGGTGTGTCGATGTTGATGGTGAGCCGAGCATGGGAACAACTCTTCGATATGAGGGAGGCTTGCCGGAAGAAATAGCAAGAGGCAGCTGTTCTAGAGAGGACTGCGGTGGTGGGAGGGTGCTGCTTGCAGGCACTGGGGCGTCGGGCATCAGTGGCAGAGAGCCGACGGCATGGTTGAGGCCATGGCTGTCTGAATCTAGCGAGGAGGAGGAGGTCACCAGCGGCTGGATCTTGGCTGGTGGCGGAGGTAGAAGAAACCGGGAGCGACAAACTTGTCTTTTCTCCTCTATTGCCACGCTAGAACAGTGACGTGACGCCTCGCGGGCTGAAAAATGGCACATGAGTAAGAAATCTCCTCTTTCCTATAGCAAAAAATCAAAGTCTTTTGGAAGAATGGCATTTGACAATACGCCATCCGGGAGAGTGGCATAAAGTCAAAAAAAAAACCCCTCCAATCTGCGCCAGCCGCCTCCCCTATTCCCCGGTCCTCCACTCTGTGCTGCCACCGAAAGAAGCACAGGAAATGATGTCCCTCTTCTTCATAAAGCTTCTTCTTCGGTGTTCCTCTTCTACATCTGGCGAACAGATCCGTTCCGACTTGGAGATTCCAAGCATGTCCATAGCTACGCATATATATGTTCTTTTTTGGATAAGTCTACATTAGGTCCTTCAACTATTTCCTCGGTCCTTCTACTTTAAAATCAGACAAAAATATGTCCCTTGGCTATTAAAAATAGCTGGTGCTTCATCTTCGGCTCCTGCAGAGACACAAACATCAGCAAAATCAACACCAGTGGATCAAGCTCAGGTTCAGGAGGAAGTCACACAGAAGGTCAGTGGTATGGATCTATTTTGCAATAGATGTAAGGAGCATGGTCACATTGCTAGAGATTGCACTGTGAAGGTGTACTGTGTGATTTGTGGCAAGGCCTCGCATCATACCATTGATTGCTACGTAAGGAAGCAAAAGAAACCTATAGCATGCCTTGTAGGTTCAGCAGTGCTAGGTTTAGGATGCATTTTGATCCAGAATGCCAGACCAGCAGCACCAAGAGAGTTTGCTAGTCCTTTGGGGATGATCACTTTGAATGTTGGAGGGATCTTAACTGAAAAGCAATTGGAGGAGGGATTTTCTCAGCAATTCAAATGGAACTGGACTTGGAAGGCTAAGATGCAAGCCAATGGGACCTTTCAGATGAGGTTCCCAAGTAAGCTGAAGCTGGACGAACTGGCAGACTTTTATGAGTTCTAGGTAAAAGGAATAGGGGTAACAATTTAAGTCCATCCTTCGTCTTAGGGCTCACATGCTTCAGGGAAGTTACATGTAATCTGGATGAGAGTTTTAGGATTACCAGAGGAGATGAAAAACTACTTGGCCCTGTATGAAGTTGGATCATGCATTGGACCTGTGCAGGAGGTGGACATGGTTATCCTGAGAGCTCAAGACACTGTCAGGATCAAAATAGGTATAATAGATCCAAGTGTTCTTCCCATCATATTAGTGTTGACTACTCCACAGTTGTTCATGTATGAGGTGGCCTATCAGTTGGATGGCATGATTGAAGTGGGGTGGTTTGGAGGGAGAAACCAAAGCAAAAGGTTGGCTGAGGAAGTGAGGTCTGAATCTGATAAAAATACCAATATGGAACCAAACAAGAGAATAAGAGGAGGACAATCTAGCAATATGGAGACAGAGCAAAAACACATTGGTGAATCAGGTGAGAAAGAGGAGAAGAGAGCTAGTGAAAGTATGGCACTTGCAATAGCTGAGTTGAAGATGGAGAGGATGAAGCAAACAGAACAGGACAGGGTGATGGCAGAGAAACTTCAGATGGAAGATCTGAAGAGATAGAGAGGGCCTAGGTTGGAGATCCAAGAAAAACAGAAGGAAGTCCAAGAAAAGGTAGTGGCAGGAGGAATAGACAATGGGGTTACTCAAATGATAGAAGAGCACTCTGCTCTTGAGAAAATACAGAACAATGTGGAAGAGATAGAGGTAAATCAGGCATATGGGGGAAGTGAAGACAAACATTTGGCTGACCTAGCAAGCATTGAGGATGGTAAAATAGATGAGGAATTTGAAGATGATGAGGAAGAAAGGGTTCAGCTTGAAGGCAACGAGGAGATGATTGAATCACAGGAATCTATCAATGCTTTGGCCAGGGCTTTGGGAGTGACTATTTCTCATAGTGACAAGGAGTCAAATGAAGAACCCAGAAGGACAAGTCTTAGATGCAAGGATAAGGAGGATAAAAAGGCTCTAGAGCTAGCAACTGACAGGAAGGAAGCCAAACTGGCCTTTATTAACAAAGATAATGATGATATCCCTGTTAAGCAAATAATCCTTGTGTCAACTTAGGAAGTAAAGCACTACTCTTAAAGTTTCTAGTTAGTACTTTGTGATTGTTGCTTAGTTGTAAAGTTGAGGTTGCATAAGAGAACTAGAAATTGACTACTAGCCAGTGCTTAGTTGTGAAGTTGAGGTTGTATAAGAGAACTAGGAATTGACTACTAGCTAGTACTTAGTTGTTTTTTTTATGTGTATGTTTGGTACTGTAGCATGTCGGTTACTGCAGCAACCGACTCAAATAGTCCTATAAAAAGACATGCATCTCATGTTATGTAAATGGCTTGGGAGCAATAGGACTACTATGTGCTAAAATATTTTCAGCAAGAGTTTTTATCTCGGTAGTGTAGTTAAGTGATCCTACCAACAATTGGTATCAGAGCAAGGTGAAGGAGTAGAGAGAGATGGCGGAGGTACCAACTGCTACTACAAATGCTTCCAGGTCACCACAACACCGAGGCCACCATCACTCGCTATCGCCGGCATCACGGCGAGGACGAGGTCGAGGCATTGGTGCTCGAGAGGTCGTGGTACAGCGTACTGTAAGGGAGGTAGGCAGCGCAGCTGCTTTCCCCACTCTCACGCGAACCAACTACACCAAGTGGTCGCTGCTAATGAAGGTGATGCTGCAAGCCCGTGGCCTTTGTGACGTGGTGGAGTATGGCGACTGCGACGAGCAGGAGGACAGGATAGCGATGGAAGCTATCTTGCGTGCTGTCCCGAGCGAGATGATCCCACTGCTCGCCACCAAGGACTCCGCAAAGGACGCCTAGTGATGAGGACATCACTCCTTTGGATGCACCCGCTGATTCTCCAACCGTTATGCAAGGTCCAATGACCCGAGCTCGAATGCGACAATTAAATCTAGAGGTGAGCTCGTTCTTAAGCGATCCTTTTCATAGTTTTGAGAATAGATTGCTATCTAATGATGTTATTTTGCTTAGGAACATTGGAAAGGATCATGAAGCACTTGGAGAGAGGTGTGGAGGCGGAGAAGACCAGCAAGGACACCCAAGACAAGCCGGAGGCCTAGTCCAACTCGAGTTCGAGTCTGCCTCGGACTTCAGGAACAACCTGCAGTAAAACGGACGCCCAGGACGCATACGGACTCCGTTTTCGACGATCCACATATGCATGGAAAGATAATTTTATAAGCTAACCAATGGCTTTGGTTTGACGTCCAAATTCCACCGGAGTCAACAGAAATCGTCGAAACAAATCAGCGTCCAGAATCTGCCAGGGTACCGTCTTTTGGCCCGTTGGGCCGTGTATCGTCTTAGAGCCTGTTAGAGGGCGCGTCCAGGGGGTGTGACGACCCTTACAGTATATATTCAGTAGCCGCCGCCCACGTTAGGTTTTGGGTTTTGCTTTAGATCAATCTGTATTAGAACAGTCGCCGTCAACGGTTGTGAAACCCCAACTTCGAGTGCTTAATCATTCATCTGCAATTGTCACTTTAATTGAGTTGCGTACTTTCGGGTTCTTGCTTGTGTTCTTTGTTTCGCAGGCAGGGATTAGTCTTCTTGGCGAGGTCAACCGGATTTGTGACATGGTTGATAACCAGAGGAATCGTGGTGCTAAGGTTGCAGGAATCGGATCTTCTGATCTGAAGCCGGATCGGTGTGTCGCGTTCCACCAAAAACGAAAGCTATCTATCTGACGGAAGATTGGGAACCCCGTTCCTCATCACCTAGGATGCCATTAGGGTGAAGCGCGTCGGTGTGGACCGCGTGAAAAAGGCGAAGGTGCAGCAGCTGCACCGGGAGTATGAGACCATCTTGTTCTGCGATGGGGAATCGATCGACGACTTCGCCCTGCAACTCACAAGCCTAGTGACTCAACTTGGGACACTAGGAGAACAAATTGAGGAGCAGAACGTGATCAAGAAGTACCTCCATGTTATCCCAGAGCGGTTCACCCAAATCGTGGTGTTGATAGAGACCCTACTGGATCTCTCGACGCTCACCATCAAGGATGTCACCGGTCGCCTCACGATGGTAGAGGAACGGCAACTAGATCCAGCACCATCGACTGCTGCAGCTGGAGGCCAACTTCTGCTCACGGAGGAGCAGTGGCTCGCGTGATAGAAGGAGCGGCAGAAGGGGGAGGGATCCTCCAAGCAGTCGCACGGCGGCAGAGCTCGCCGGCGACCCCGCTCTCATCACAAGAAGGAGGAAGCTGGCAGTGGCAGCGGTGGAAGAGGTGAGAAGGGAGATGGCAACAAGGACATGGCATCAAATAGATGCCACAACTGTGGCCGTCTTGGCCATTGGCCCAAGGACTGCTACTGGCCCAAGAAAGAAGCAACTCACCTGGCCCAAGGAGACGATGATGACGACGTGCTACTGCTCTTGTGGGCCAGCAAGCGTGAAGACGATGATGTCACGCTGCTGATGGCCCAAGTCTGCGAGCTCAACGACGACCCCGTCACTGCGCCATCCCCTGTTTCTCCCATTGAGCTGCACGCGCAGGTGAATCTTGGCGTCATGAACGTCGAGGAAAGGAAGACGGCGTGGTACCTTGACATGGGATCAACAAACCACATGACCAGCCGTGGGGACGTCTTCGCCGAGCTCGATCAGAGCATCATTGGCACCGTCAAATTCGGTGACAGCCTCCTCGTCGACATCAAGGGCGCTGGCAGCGTCATCTTCACCGACAAGAATGGCGAACACAAAGTGCTCGGCGGCGTCTACTACATCCTGTGCCCCAAGAGCTCCATCATCAGCGTCGGTCAGCTTGACGAAAGCGGCATGAAGGTGCTGGTCGAGGACGGCATCATGCTCATCTGGGATCGATGCTGCTACCACCTCGCCAAGATCAAGTAAGGGCGGAATCGACTCTACGTCCTCTGTCTTGAGGTCTCATCCAATCTGTCTGGCCGCGCGACATGACGACAATGTTGCCTGGCGCTGGCATGAGCAAAGTACCATGCCCAAGAGCCACTTGATCTCATCCACAGTGACGTTTGTGGCCTCATTACGCCGGTGACACCAGGTGGACGGCGGCATTTCTTGCTGCTAGCCGACAACGCCACAAGATACATGTGGGTGGCGCTCCTAGTAGCCAAGAGCAGCGTGCCCGAAGCCATCAAGAAGATCCAGGTGGCGGCTGAGGCTGGCTGCGGGTGCAAGCTACGCGTGTTCCACATGAACAACGGTGGCGAGTTCACATTGCTAGAGTTCGCCGCCTACTACGCCAACGAGGGGATCCATTGCCACTTCTCTACGCCCTATGACCCACAACAAAGTGACGTGGTCGAGCGGTGGAATCAAACAATGGTGTCCATGGCGCGCGCTCTACTCAAGCAGAGGGGAATGCCTACAGAGTTTTGGATGGAGGCTGTCAGCATGGCTGTCTTCCTCCTCAACCGCATGCCAACCAAGAGTCTCATCGACATGACACCATATGAAGCATGGCACGGCAAGAAGACAACGGTCAACTTCCTGCGCACCTTTGGGTGCCTGGCGTTTGTGAAGGAGCTACCCGATGTGTGCAAGCTCGACAACTGTAGCACGCCCGGTGTCTTCATCAGCTATGAAGAAGGGATGAAGGCGTATCGTGTTCTCGATCCCAGGAAATGGCGTGTGCGACTCGCCCGTGATGTCATCTTTGCCGAGAGTCACGGGTGGGACCGGATGGCAACAAGTGGCATGAGTGCGCCACCGAGCAGCGACCTAGGCATCACCAGCCACTTCGGCGTCCTGAACAGAATCATCACCGACAATGGTACGCAGTTCACGAGCGCCTTATTTGAGGACTATTACAAGGACATCAGGATCAAGCTCTACTTCGCCTCCATCGCTCATCCCTGCAGCAACGGTTAGGCAGAGCAAGAGAACACTGAGATCTTGAAGGGACTCAAGACCAGAACCTTCAACCAGCTCAAGAAGCATGGAGCTGGGTGGATTGATGAGCTACCGACCGTGTTATGGGCCAACCGGACCATGCCAAGTCGTGCAACTAGGGAGACACCTTTCTTCCTCATCTACAACGTGGAGGCGGTCCTCCCATCTGAGCTCACGCTGGGTTCGCCCCAGGTGAACACATACTCCGAAGGCGAACAGGAACAGAGGAGATGGGACAACGTCAACTACCTAGAAGAACGCTGATGCCAGGCTGCCCTCCGAGCTACCAGATATCAGCAGAGCCTGAGGTGCTACCTTCAGCGCTGTGTTCGGGCCCGGTCACTTGAAATTAGGGATCTGGTACTCCGACGAGTTCTAATGCACGAAGGAAGAAACAAACTCTCCCCCATGTGGGAGGGCCCCTACCTTGTGACCGGCCTTCCCCGACCAGGCTTAGCTCGATTAGCCATGGAGGATGAGCAACCATTGCTGAACGCGTGGAACATCGAATACCCACAAAAGTTCTATCCTTGAGTAGCTGAGTAAGTACCTTTAGCGCTCGGGCCAACCAGGACAAGGGCTCTCCTTTACCAGGTTGGCCAGGGGTTCCCACTCAATGTGTCATGTTAATATATGCAAGTTCTTGTTTTATCTTTTTCCCTGAGTGCTTTTCAGAAGTGCTCCTCCGCTCACCTATTCGCAAAGAAACCACTCGTCACACGAAACCTCGCTCCCTCATTCCCCAATCGCAAAGCGAATGCCAATTATTGTGTGGTTCGAGCGGTTGCAATAACCTAGTCCGCGGCGGCGGGTCTTCGGTGTTCGGTCAGGTTGGCAGTACCCCGAGCACCACCAAGTCCCGAGGATCTCGGGTAATCCTATTGCTCAAGGATGGGTAGTCGGGACAACCTAGACCTTGGTGATGGGCTGTCGGTGCTCGGATTGGTTAGCTCCACCCCGAACACCACCAAGTCCTGAGGACCTCGGGTTATCCTACCACCCACGCGCATCACTGGTCCAGTTGTCCGAGGGGCTACGGATTAAGGCGATTAGGGGCGCTAGTAGTACCGAGCCTACGAGTGTTATTTGCGAGCAGTCAACTGTGTTTATCAAACTAGTAGGATCGTGCGGAGCGAGGCGAAGACCTATGCCCCCTGAGCACGCGCGCCGCCGCTCAGGGGCTGGACCCCCTGAGCACTGATGGGTTCGCCCGGGGGCTAAGGAACCGGCCCAGCCTGAACATCTATGGCGGACCTATGAGACTGAGAACCCATGCATCGTTCAAAAACAAGCACACGCAAACAAGACAAAAGAAGAGTTCGCGCAAACACAAGTGTGAGCAATCGTCAGCATATTCTTCGGAAAAAAAAGAGAGAGCCCTATTTACAGCCTAAGGGAGGACTCCTCTTCCCTCGCCACCATCCTCGCCCTCGCCATCGTCGTCGAAAGACTCCTTGTTCGAGCCCGCCGCATCATGATCGAAGTACCCCGCCACCTCGGTAGCGACCTCACGCACGGCCTCGTGAGCGGCCTCACCCCCTTCCTCTGCCACTTCCTATTGCATCAGTTCGAGTGAGAAGCCGGGGTCCCGGCTGTAGTACGAGGAGAGGATGTGCTCAGCCACGTTATGGGCCAATGCACGTCCCTCTGGGGCGGCGTCGGGCAAGGCCTCGAGGCGGTCGGTGATCCCAAAAAATCCAAGGGCAAGGTGCCCTGGGGTCACCAAGTGTTGGAAGCCTGCCTCCACCCTACCGAGCCCAGCCACCTCCACCGAGCGCTGTGCCCGCTTGAAGATGTCGCGCATCATCCATGCAACATCGTCCCGCTCTCGACGCAGGGCGGCGGCCACCTTATCGAAGGCTGTCAACTGGGCTTTCAGCCTCTCGACCTCCGTGACAAGGCCCTCGGCCTTGGCAGACGCGTCCTGCTCTGCCTTGGCCTCCTGGATTAGCTCAACCACCTCGGCCCGAGCACGCGCCACATGTTCTTCGGCGGCTACGCAGGTAGTGGCGATCTGCTCCTCCACTTGAACGACGGCTCGTTCCCGCGCGGCAAGGCCCGCTTCCTCGTCGAGGACCGCCTTCTCCCGAGCGACGAGCGCGCCCGACATCAAGTCGGAGTGCATCTCCCGGAGCGCGACCTGCTCCTCCTGCAAGTGGAGCTCGGCCTGACCGTGCTTGAGCTCCTAGAAGTGCAGGAGCAAATCCGCCTCCCTACAGAGCACGGTCTTTTCTTGTTTGGTGAGCGCCTCCTCCAGCGCTCCCGCCATCTGCTCACGCAGCGCCACCTGGTCTTTGCATGTGGCCAATTCTTGCGCGTGCCTGTCCGCCGCTTGCTCACATTGAGCGGCGAGCTCTAGCCGACCCTCGGCCTCTTCTTGTGCCGCGACGGCATCACGCGCCTCCTCCAAGGCCTCCCGCTCCTTCTCGATCCAGCTGAGGGACCGCTCGTGGGCCGCGCATGCCGCCCTCACATGGACCTTGAGCAGTTTGCGGGCGACCTCTAACCAACCCCTCTCCTCCACTAGGGCGGAGTACTCCCCCTCGAGCTCCTCCCTTCTTGCTGCGGCCACCGCCTGTAACCGCTCCACCATCGCCCGGGCACTCTCGAGCACCTCAGGGAAGGCTTCCTGAGGCGACTCGACACGCGACCAAGCGCCCCGGCTCCCTGGCGTGGCGGCTGAGCTTGCACTGGCAAAAGGCGTGGAGCCCCCTGACGCCTCCTCCCGGCGGCTCATGAAGGCCGTGCCACCGAGCGTCGTCCCCGGCACCGATTCCGCTCCCCGGGGTGGCGACCACTGGTTGTCGCCTCCTGCCCCTAGAGCTACTGCCACCGCTTTCGCCGACGCCTCTGTGGCCGTGGGCCTATCGCTCGGGGCAGAGCCAGGCTTCTCTGATGGCCTGAAGTGTGAGGAAAATAACCCCAAGCTCGTGTTAGGACCAAAAAAACAACAAACAACAAAAAAAACAAACACCGCAAGAGCTTACGTAGTTTTCGGCCCCTTGTATCGCCAACCCGAGCTCGGGATCTGTAATCCTGCCGCTGCCGGCCCAGGTGTCGGCCTCCTCCTCTTCGGGGACGGCCCTGCCCTCTGCTTGCCCCGAGCTGGTCCACACCTCCGAGTCAGCTGCCCCACGCGCGGAAGGGCCCATTGATGCCCCCCATCTCCGCACTACTACCAGCCCGGTTTCCAGCCGCTGTCCCTTGGCCGGAAGGCGGCGTTGGCTGCGACAGAGGTGAGGACAAGGGCGACCAAAGGCTCAGTTCACGAGTCCGCTTCCCTTTTCCCTTCCGATCCGCCGCGCTCTCTCCGCCACTGACGCCCGCGCCCCATGCCGGTCCGCCGCTGCCCCGAGCACCGCCGTCGTCACCGTCATCGCCATCTGTCCCAGAGATTCGCAACATCCCGAGATCCTGACCTCTCGCCCCCTCCTTCAACCCCTGGGCGTCAAAGGCGGTTAGCGACATCTGGAGCGCCACCCGCCCGGGGTCCAAGAAGAGTGCTAGCTCCTCGTTAGGCAGGACAGTGCGGGTGAGGTCGTCGGTGCCGACGACCACCTTGAGTAGAGCCACCAGCGCGGGCTCGCTGAGGTCGCCCGCCTCGCCAATGTGTGTTCGAGTCACGTCGCGCGAGCTGGTGTACATCCTGGCGGGGCGAACGCGTTCTCACAGTGGAGCCAGCCACCGGTGCAAGAAGTCACCGAACACCATCACAGAGGTCAGCCCTGCCCGACGCAACTCCTCGATGCGGTCCAACACCGGTCGCAGGCTGGCGTTGGCCTTCAGGGCGTCCTCCCAGATCCGCTTGTTCGCGTCGGCCGGTGACCTGGGGAGTCGGAGTCGGTCGTGTGGACCGGCTCTAACATAGACCCAGTCGTTGCATCAGTCGTCCCATTTGCCGCGCATCGCTTGCGGGATGTACGACTCACCCATCCCCTCCCACCGGCGAAAGCTGCAGCAGTCGATGACCTCGAACTCGTCAGAGCCCCTCTTCTTCCCGGCCGCTCGAAGGGCAAAGAAATGTCAGAACAACGCCACAGAAGGCATCACTCCGATGAACATCTCGCACAGATGTACGAAGACAGCCAGTGTCACCACCGAGTTCGAACTCAAGGTAGGCTAGCTGGACCCTGTAGGTGTCTAGCACCCGTAGGAAGGAATTGGAGAACAGCGGCACCAAGCCCAATGCAACGAAGGAGGCGAAGACGACAATCTCCCTGGGCTCTTCCGGTGTGGGTGGATGCGTGGCTGCCCTCACCACCGACACGCCCTTCTGGCCGGCCGGCACCATGAGCTTCCTCACTTTCTCCGCCCCCTCCTCGTTTCGGAGGCAGGACTCCGATGGGATTGCGCTGCCCCCCAAATCCGCGCCACGGCTTCGCCCAACTCTCGACATGGTGAAGGGCGGGGGAGCTCGAAGTGCAGTAGGAGAGAAAAAAACAAGAAGATGAAGAGAAAAGGAGCGCCAAGAAGAGAGTACGAAAATGTGAGGAAAGCAAAAGGAGAGGGATGTGTAGCAACGCCCCTCACCTCGTATAAGCTGCAACGCCAAGGCACGCTGATTGGGGGGGACTATCCCCTCGATCTGTGCGGAGTAATGATCCCCTCCCATCGTAACAGGCACGTGCGTGTGCGAAAGGCAGAGTGACGGGCGTTGCTTCGCCTCCCCCTCGTAACAGGCCCATGCGCGTGCGGAAGGTGGAGCGGCGTGCCCCGTTCCACCTCCCCAAAAGCCAACGGATTGAATTAGATGCGGCCGATGAATGGGCCGCGCGCCAGGCGTAGGTCCAAGGCTGTTAAAACCCAATGAGCATTGGCCTGGAACGACAGGAGGCTAAGGGGCACTGATGCCGTCACCGGCTCGCTAAAAGAATAGGCCCCACCCTAGTCTCTGGCCCATCATCTATCGATGGGCCAGGGGCTTCTGTCGGCGATATGTGAACCAGGGATCCCCACGTCACAAGCACAGGGCAGCCGGACGCCACGACACCTGTTCCCCGAGCTTAGGGGGCTGGCGTAAATTCGACGAGAGAGTCATGCACCCTTGGGAGTCAAGAAGAAGCAGGTTTAAGGTTGGGAGCTCGGGGCCCCGACCAAGGATTTGATCAGATTCGCTCTGAACAGACGGACAACCTCGAGAAGGTTGCCCCTAAGGACCGCGGCCCATGCAGTGCTACAGAGAAGTGCTCGGGGGCCAAACGGCAACCGGTGCATTTAATGAGCTGAGGTGTGGCGTGCCGCCTCGCCTCGTCCTTCACGTGCCTTTCCAAAGAAGGGCGATGTGATTGATATCTGCCGGCCAAGGCGTGCGGCGCAGTGGATAAGACAAGCCATGTCGCCTGTCAATCGAAGTCTTGTGCATGTTGTCAGGCGGCGTGGGCTGTCAGACAGCTTGGTTGACTCCGGACGGCCTGCCTGGCCCCATCACTTTCCACCCACTCCACCTAGGCGCTGACAAGTTGGGTCACGGAACGGCAATGATGGTCGATGTCTTCTCCATCAAGCTCCCCCTCGTGCGAGCGGGCAGTGCCTGGGGCACGTGGCAGGCACCCACACCCCCTCTTCTGCTTTATGAGGGCCCAGATTGGAAGAGCGCAAAGTTCGATGGAGGACAACTACCAGCTCCTTGTGACGCCCGATAGGGCGTGCACGTCTCGCAACCTAGTTGTAACTTAGCTATAATCTTTGGCATAAATCTTGATGCCCATCTCTTCGGTTTGGTCACTGTGGTACCCCCTAGGATATATAAGGGGAGGTCCGAGACCATGAGGGGGGGAGACTTTTTTGAACAGAAAATAGAGCATAACATAACACACAGGAGTAGGGTATTATGTCCCTGGGCAGCCCAAACCTGTCAAAAACTTCCGGTATCCATCTTCTTCCATTTCGAAGGCAGCTCAGGAACTTGATTCCCCGGCCGAAGCCAAAGGGAGTCTGGTCTGATCCCCGCTATCAGTGTTCATTCAATGATGTCACACCTGGAATTTCCATCCAAAATTCCAAACGCTTACATGTGTATTAAATCCTCGTCCAGGAATCAACCGAGGTACACAATAACAAATTTGGTAACAAAGTACAAATCTATATTGAATAAAGTGATGAATGTATAATTATTACAGAGGTAGATGGAACCTCTCAAGCAAATAAAAAGCCTAAACAATGGAATTATCTAGCGATAGTGATGTCTCCATACTCCACAGGCAAACTTGACTTAAACCCAGTCTAATCCTTAAGATCTTCTCCTTCACTGAAGTACTCTTCTTCTGATGATTTGATATTACAAGGTGAGTACATGAAATACTCAACAAACCACATAGCAAATATGCAAATGCACAGAATAGCAAAGAATGGCATATAGGGCTACTTTGTATAAACAACATTTAAATAAACAGTTAAAAGAGAATTAAAATAATAGAGCAATTAGACAGTATTAAATCAACACTGTACAGCCCACCTGACTGCACAGGCCCAAACCATCCAAATCTGGATGTCTCATGTCATATTTATTCATTAATTAATAAATAGAACTAATCACGAAAAACATCATTCAGCTCGCCCATGACCATGGGCACGGCTATTCGAACAGTTTTACTCTGGCCAGAGGTGTACGACTTTACCCACAAGACACAACCCCACAACATGTCACCATGCGCCTTGGCACCACCACGATACCTCGGAAATGAGTTGTGATAGGACTCTTCGCATAACACGCCCAACAGAATGACCACCCGCCAAGTCCCCAGTAAAGGTGGCCCAACCCCTAGGCTAGAGAAACTCTTGGCTCCCAAACATATGGTCTTATTGGCACTGCCATTGTGGATTTATTGACACTACCACCTATCAACTAAACACACCATGGTGTCTCCTACTGGGATATGATATACTACAAGTCCAGCCATTGCCCATGCGGCTTGTGGTTGGTACAGTAAATGCTTCACAATAGTAGCTCGTGAACTAGTCCTTAACTGTCATGAGCACCGCTAGCAACAAAACCAACCTGGTACTCACAATCCACCATTTATTCATGTTTTAGTTGCCCATTAAGAATCAGCCTCACGTGACACCGTCGTGAACAGAACCATCATCATTTTATGTGTAATCATATGTGATTAACAACCGTTATATGATTCTACAGTTTCTAAGCAGGGCTAAGCAACCTAGGATTATTCTGACTAACCAATACTTCAGCTAGCTAGTCATATTAATCCCATAGGCACAAAGACATGTTATCAAAACAACGGGCTATGAACAAGGATTAGGGTTTCCCTTCCCAATATCGTTATAAAATAAATGCACTTTTGAATCAAAACAGAGATTTAAATCATAGGATCAACATGCTCAAAGGGTTGTGAATCTTTGTGTCTTGCCTTGCTGCTCCGCAAAGTCTTCCGAACCCTCCTCGGCGTAAACCGACTCTTCCAAAACGTCCGAAACTATAGGCAAATAACAAAATAAGAAAAAAAGTACATAATCATATAGCAACAACACATGTGGATATTTTTAATGGATAGTTCTTGATTTTTAAAGAATTTAGAGACTTGAACGGCCTCAATCCGAGTTCGTATGAATTAGTTATGATTTTTAGAAGTTTAAACCAATTAAAACTATTTACACGAATTATTAAAGTATTAATGATGCAATACTAAATTAATTTTGAAAAGGAAAAGAGATTTATTGCGTCATCAGAGAGCAGTCATCGTAGACTGAGTCCACGGGATCGGTCCACCGGGTCCGACGGTTAGGATGGATTGGATCTGGATCCAATGGTTCGGATTTATCTCGAGGCGACGCTCAGATGTGCGACACTTGGTGCCGATCTGGAGGATGACACGGTGGCTGACGGGGCGATGACGTGGATGACCAACGACGGCGGCGGCTCAGGCGGCGAGGCTTGCCAGCAATCCAGGGCACGGCGGCGGCTGCGGTTTGCGCCAAAAGGATGAGCTCGACGAGGCGATCTTACCTCACGGTCACTCAGCGACGAACGGTGACAAATCGACCACCGGCGACGAGAAAAGGTGGCAGCAACCTTCGGGTACTCGGCGGCGACGGCGCTCTGGCAAGGAAGGGCGGCTACGGGGTGGCGAACGAGGTGCGTCTCTTCCTGGTGAACACGGCTGGGCCGACGGTGAAGGGCGGCGACAAACCAAGCGGCGGCGGCGGCGCTGGGGTCTAACCATGGCTAGGGCTCTCCGGGGTGTCTAGGGCTGGGGCGATGGCGGTGGCGGACAGAGAAGAGGACGGTGGTACTTATAGCATAGCCAATTAGAGGAGTTTGAGGCGGATAAGGTAGCTATGGCGGCGGCGGACTCGTGCGGCGGCGGGTCTCCGAAAGAAACTCGAGTTCGGGCTCAATCCTTAACAGATTCTTGCCGGGTTTCAAGGGGATTGGCAGCGGGGACAGAGGGGAGGGTTTCCCCTTAACCATTTTGAGGAGATCACGCAAAGGGCGGCCGGATTTGGCTTGGGACAGCGGCGCTGGCTTGGGCTCGGACTCAGCCCGAGGAAGAAGAAAACCCCGACAAGTGGAGTCCACCTATCGGCGGTGAAAAAAGAAAGAGAGAGCGAGCGGGCCGAGCTAGGCTGCGGGCGAGGGAGAGAGAGAGGAGGAGAGATGGGCCGAAATCGGCCCATGGCCTCAGGAGAGAGTTAAAAACCTTTTTCCAATTTATTTAATCACTAATTTGGTTTTTGATTTATTAAATATACCTCCTTAGCTCAAATAATTCCTAAAAAAATCTAAGTATTTAATAAAATTTTCTCTGGCCTATTTTTATGTTGAAATTTATTTGAGATTTTTATTAACCACTTCTTTAGGCTTTTAATTTATTTCTAAAATTATATTTTCATGGGTATTATTTATTAAATTATTTTTAGGGTATGACAACTGACACTAGCCGGCCGCCTCACCCGTGAGCGCATATCGGCTCCGTACGCGACAGCAGAGTAACTGGGCCCTGCCTGGCCGAGACAACGGCGCCAAGTTAAAGCCACGCGCGCTTGAGATATCCATGTACCAGGGGAAGCAAATTCTATAAGAGCATCTCCAACAGGGACCCTAAACAGGGTCCCTATTCTATTTTTTGAAGTCAGACAAAAAAATTGAAGTCCAACAGGGCTCCAACTCGAGTCCCTACTTTATGGAGGCCCCGAAATCTTCCTCCTTAGCCCCATCTCCCACGGGTACGTAGAGAGCTCCCTACTCTACGGTTGGAAGTTTTTTTCTCTCGCGCGAAACAATTTTTCCTCACCCGTCCTCGCGCCGCCACCTTCTGCCCTCCATCTGCGCCTCAATCCGAGCCGCCGGTGCCGCCGGATCCACCCCCTCCGCGGCCATCCCCTTCCGCTGTGGCCACGGTGCGCCGCCCTGCTCCGCCTCGACCTCTCCGCCGACGCCTCCGACGCCGAGCGCCGGGACCTCGCCGCCTGGGTCGTCGCCGCCACGCCCACCGTCGTTGGTGCGCCTACCGCGGGGACGCCCGTCGGCTCCTCCGGTCTCGCCGGCACGCTCCGCGCCGGCGCCATCCTGCTCCGCCTCGACCTCTCCGCCGACGCCTCCGACGCCGAGCGCCGGGACCTCGCCGACTGGGTCGCTGCCGCCACGCCCGCTGTCGTTGGCGCGCCTACCGCGGGGACGCCCGTTGGCTCCTCCGGTCTCGCCGGCAAGCTCCGCGCCGCCGCCGTCCTGCTCCGCCTCCACCTCTCCGTTATCTGTTGTCAAGGTACAGCTTGCACTTGTATGCATACAATCACATTGTACCTTCATTGGATATGCAAGTGCATATATTTGTATGCATACAATCACATTGTACCTTCATTGGATACGAGAGAAAAAGAAATAAGGACTCAGATTTAAGGGCCCTTGTTGAAGTTAGGTGTCAAAAACAGAGCCCCAAAAAATAGAGTGAGTTCCTACTCAGAAAGTAGGGACTTTGTTTTTGGGGCTACTGTTGGAGATGCTCATCAATCAGAAAGACTTTATCCCTCTTTGTGACACGTGGCTTTTCACAATCTCAAAGCGGTCCATGAAATCATGTCTCGTGACGCTGTTATGGGTCGCGTGCGCTTCTCATCTTTCTCCGCTGACCATGCGCCAGTTCATCTTCTCCAGAGCCGGATTTCCGCGGCCGCAGCACGTCCAGCTACGTCGCGAGCCTGACGTTGTAGCCCTGGACGAGGTTGTTGGCCTCCTCCATGCACCTGCGGCCGTCGACGAGGTGTAACCCTTCTCACATGACCCGCGGCGTGCACCCCAGCGGTCATCATATAGCTCCTGCATTGTGTTGTCAACGTCGATCAACCAGGGATATGTTGCTCGGTTATGGATCACGCGTATTACTGCAACGGCGCAGGCGATGCGATCGGCAAGGAGACGGCTGAAGCCGCGCGGCCGTGCTTGGGGAGAGCAACCGCGCGTACGCGTCGGTGCCAAAGGATAGGACGAACACTGTGCTGGCAGCCGCCACGCCACCGCGGGCGGCGTCTGCATCCCGCGGCGTCGCGGCCTCCAGCCGTAGCAGCTGTAGCGTCTCGGTGGCCAGGCGCAACTGCTGCCCCATGACGTCCATGCGGAAGATCATGACAGCCTGTTGTGTGGGTTGTCTATATATTATTTTCATGACGTGAAAATGGTATATAAGACATTAGTCGTCTCAACACTGTTCATGCCCTTACTAATGCCAGCATTCGAAAAAGTGACCGGGATTTATTTGTGATATCCTTTCTTTCTATCTGGTAACATAAATCCCGTACTATCAGATTTTGTTATGATCATCTCTCAAATTGCTCAGGTGTTTAATGTTTAGCTGCTGGGCTCCTTGTGCTAAGGATGTTGAGCTAAAATCAGGTAACTCTTCTACCTTTTCTAAATGAAAATTTCACTATTACTAACTTGGATATCACATTACCCTAGAAATGCATACATGCATTCGGCATTCCAGCTTTGTCAATTATATTGTGTGTATAATTTCCCCTATTTCCCAACAAACAAAATTGGTGAATTTTTTAGACATGCACATGAATATATGAAGTATGAACTAATTATCCCGGCCCATCCCATCTGATTAATTTTGTATTACCATCCACAGGCAATCTATATAGATCACTTCACATCTAGCGTGTTATATTCCCCCAGCCACCTTTTGGCTAGAAACCCCATAGAATTTTGGTCATCTTACAAAAATTTTCTATGTTCCACTGATTTAAATTGATATATATAGCAGCTCTATTCTACACCTCCCCCATAGAATAACTATTCTACACCCTCTTCTCCTAACCCGAGCCGATCGGACTCCTCTCCCGACCCGCTCCCTTCCTCACTGCACACACCTGACTGACCCACGCGCCGGCACGCCCTCCCGCACATCTCCAGGCTTCACTTGAAAAAACCGCTTCCTCAAAAAACTACAAACCTCCCAAGAAAGCCAGCCCTTAGAAAACTGGCTCCCTGAAAACCAGCCCTAAGAAAACCGGCTCAGTGAGCCAACTTATACTTGAACCCAAGACCTCATGTTCAGTACTTGCCTATTCTAACCAAAATATCTAATGAAACTTTGTGATCCCATATTGTTATTTATATATTTTAAATCTTGTTCAAATTAAAAACATGGTCAACTGCTTCTACTGATTTTCTCTTCACTATAGATAATAAATCAGCTACATTACTACAAAACTTATAAATTGTTACTGTGATTTTGTAGTAACATCATCATAAAATTACAGTAACACATCATGAGTAGCAATAACATGTGTCATGTGTGGGCCACGATGGCGGGATAGGAATGGGGAGCCGTAATGACCACTGAAAAAACAGAAAAATCAACCTGCTAGGGCCACCTCTCCATGCACGGCGCGCTGCCCTCCTAGACTCCACGGACGTGTATAAAAAAAAACCAACGTATGTCTTTTTAGTGGGCTTTCACTAGATTAAAATAAAAGGAAGAAGAAATCGTGTTACTGCATCTCAGCAGTAATGTCACAAAATAAATATAGTAACAACATGTATAATAAGCAGTAACAGGCCTGATGGCATGTTGTTACTGCACATTAGGCTCATTGTTACTGCACGCTATATATTGGGTTACTTTGTTTCTACACATGACCACCAGTGTTACTGCACATTTCAAAGCACGTTATTACGCAACATTTTTTGGACTGAGCAGAGATGACAGGAAGGTGGGGGAAGTCCGCCTAGGGGTCACGTGACACAAGTGAGGTCAAAACCAAAGCAATGACGCGTGTCTCACAGGTGCAAGGATGCAAGCCCACCGAGGGAGTGTCGAGGGGCATGGGGCTAGGAGGGCTCACATGATTGAGGCCACTTGTGTGAAGGCGGGTGGAGAGATGGGCGCAGGTTTGGAGAGGTAGTATAGTTGATTTTATATATGTGTTACTTTGTTACTTGACAACAACATATGTTACGTGTCTTGTGTAGTAACAATAACTATGTTACCACGAGATTTATAGATTATTAGTATACTCTTGCAGTAACGTCATAATGGAATTGCAGTGACACTGGACAAGTAGCAGTAAAATATGTCATGTGTACTAATAAGCATGTGTTTGTAAATGTGTTACGTTATTGCATCTTTAAGTTTAGCGTCATTATTGTATGCAAACAACGGAGTTACTACGCGATAGCTCTATTGTTACTACATAATTATTGCTATAGAATTACACATACTATGTGCAGTGTGTAAAGCTAAACTTAAAAATTTCCAATCTATAAACAACTTTATCTCTAATGTCATTTATTATTTTTTCAAACCATTTTCACCATGATGTCCGAAAAGAGTGCTTAACAAAACTAGACCCACCGTGACTATATTTTGGCGTTGTTACTGCATGCAAGACGTAGTGTTTCTGTATGGTGGCCGGGGTGTTACTGCGTCGTTCCTGCGAGACAGAAGTAGAAAAGAGATAGACGGTGGGGAAGTCAGTAGGTGGTTTTGACCGAGGTTTGGCTGGCATGAGAGGGCTTTGATCGACATTTGACTGAGGTAGAAGGTGGGTTTGGCTCTTGGGAAGGAGGTGGGAGGTGGGTTGTGCCATAGGAGAAGGGTGTAGAATAGATGTGCTTATATATATATATATATATATATATATATATATATATATATATATATATAGACACACCTTTAAGCACTTTTGTGATCCAATCCAATATTATAGGCTAATGTCTGAATCACACTACACTTTGTTATGTCTGCAAACATTTGTACTCATGAAAAGTCATCTAAGAAATAATTCCAGTATATGGAAACTTATAATAAAATTATAAGTTCTATACACTATGTATTATAACTTATGTATGTTTTTGGCTCCAATATCAATTGACATAGAAGTTCCCGCTACAATGCGTGGGGTATCATCTAATATTATAGATGACATGTGACAGTGAGACATGAGATGCCACATTATGCATTGCACATATGCCACTTCGGATTGAAACCATCATAAGTAGTGGTGATGGGGTTATTTGTTATGTTCCAACTATTCCAGACTGTCAGGTGTCTATTGTCAAAGTTTGGAGATAAAACATACCTTTTTCTTTAGAAATAAGAAAACATGACATCTTTATACTTTATCTGATAAGTTTAAGGTAATGTTTGAATCAGCTTATAGGAGTAGCTTATAAGCCGCACGTAAAATAAAAATATCATTAACACATGATTAATTATTAACCATTAGAAACTTGAAAAATGAATCTATTTGATTTTTAGAGATACTTTCATATATAAAGTTTTTAAAAAAACGTACCGTTTTGTGTTTTACAAAACGTGTTAATAAAAATCAAGAGAGTAACCATAAGCTAAAAGCTAAAAAGAATACCATCTAAGTTATTGACACCCTAAAGTTAAGAAGAGTGTTAATGGCTGACTAACATTTCCAAGTTGACTGGACGACAGATGCTGGTGTTGGAGTTGGACAAGGCTGACCACGACCAGTTTGCGAGGAGGTTGGTCGCTGCCTCTGTGGGGCTGTATAGGTCCCACCACACGTGTCTCTGCGGAGTGGGGCACACCATCTCCTTGGTCAAGCACCCGACCGTCCCCCCGAATGGGCCCAGCCCGCAGCACGCCTTCCTCACTTCATCGAATCCTGTCAATTAATTAATTAATTCGTTAATTAAGTGTTCTTACGAAACTAACAATATACCATTAGCTCTGCACGTTTAACTGTTACCGTATCTGGCGGGATGGGTGATCATCTCCATGATCCCCTTGTAGATGTCGCAGAAGACGACGTCGGCGCCGGGCAGCCGCGGCCGCAGCGCCTCCAGCTGCGCCGCCAGCCTGGCGTTGTAGCCCTGGACGAGCTCGTTGGCCTCCTCCACACAGCTGTGGCCGTCGACGAGGTGCAGCCCCTCCCACATGACCCGCGGCGCGCACCCCAGCGGCGCCACCCCCATCACCGCCGTCCTCCTCACCCCCGCCTCGTACATCTCCTGCATTGCATAGATCAATCCAAGAACACAGCAGGATCGATGCTCGGGAAAGGATTAAGCGTACTACGACGGTGCGGGCGACGCGGTCGGCGAGGAGGCGGCCGAAGCCGCGGCGGCCGTGCTTGGGCGCGGACGCGTCGGCCTCCGACCCACGCGCGAGCAGCCGCGCGTACGCGTCGGTGCCGAAGGACAGGACGAACACCGCGCCCGCCGCCGCCGCGTCCGCGTCCTGCGGGGTCGCGGCCTCCAGCCGCAGCAGCTGCAGCGTCTCGGTGGCCAGGCGCAGCTGCTGCCCCACGGAGCCCATGCGGAAGATCATGCCGCGTGCGCCCTCCTCGCCCGCGAAGTTGACGCCTCTGGCCGCCTCCGCTGCCGTGCCGTTGAGCGTGGAGATGAGGGGAGGCGGCGGGAGGCCCATCTTGGCGGCTGCGAGAGCAATTGTTCGACCGCGTGAGTTTGAGCATTTTGCGTTCGTGGGGTTCAGTTGAGGAGGTGCTTACCGAGGAGGTCGGGGAGAAGGCGGTGGGCGGAGGGGAAGAGACATTTGCCGGAGGAGGTCAAGGAGAGATTGAGGGGGACGGCGGTGGCAGCGCAGCTGGCGGTGGAGTCGCCGAGGACGAAGAGGGCGGTGGCCGGCGATGAGGTCCGGGCGGAGGCAACGAGGCGGAGCAGCAGAGGAAGCAGCAGGGGGAGGAGCGCCATGCCTGGGGCGTTCTGGCGCCAAACACCTGGCGTGCGTGGCGCTCGCGGGCCGCTTTAAAAGGAGATGAAGGGTATAAATTGAATTTTATTTTTCTAGAGAGGGTTAAAGTGTAATTATTCTATAACATGACATATTTTAGAGACGCCCCTTCAACAATCAAAATTACTGCAGCGGCGTGCGCTGTGCTGCATAGATGTCCAAACGGGCAGACCGGACCGTCACGGTCCGAGGCACGGTCCGGCACGGCCCGTTTAGGCATAGTCCCTGTAGCGGGCTGTGCCGTGCTGGCCTGCGTGTCTCTCCCTGGCCCAGGCACGGCACGTCGAGGTCGTGCCGGCATGGCCCGTCGGCGGCCCACCATGCTCGGGCCGGCCCGGTCCGCTTCGCCCTTCCCGTAACCGCGCGAGGCGGCCATCTCTTGCCCGTAGGCACAGGCGGCGTGGAGACGTGGGCCTCTGGCCGGTGGGCTCTGCTGGCGACTGCGCCGGTTTAAAAAAATGCTTAGTAAAAAAAGAAAAAATGACTTTAAAAATTTGTAAAAATTAGAGGACTGGTAAAAAAATAAAAAAAGGCAAAATTATTTGAGTAAGTAAAAAAACATGAGGGTATTTTTTGATGATATTAGAGGAGGAAATTTTCATATTTTTTAAATAAGCAAAATAGAAACAAATATATAATTATGTAATTTAATTTCTGCATAGATATAGGGAAAAATTGTGCAATGACCTTTATTGAATTTGATATTATACAGCTACATCATTAAAAACTTTATCATGTAAAAACTCAATTTTAAAAAAACCATGATAAAGAAAAAAGAATACAGCTAAAGGTCAACACTCAAAAATAAAAAACATTACTCTAGTTCCTTATTTTCTAGGTAAAAATTTTCGAACTGATCAGCTAAATCTTGGTTCTCCGCGGTGTGTTGGGCACGTTCCTTGACTAGGTCCCACTCTTTAACCGTAAGTAGTATTTCTACCACCTCACTGTAGAGATTTTGTAATGATCGCATTTTTATCTTTGTGCAAAACTATTTTAATAAAAAGCTAAATTAAAAAATTTGGCTCTTTATTCGATTTCGGAATTTTTGTGCCATGTGTAATCACAAGAAAATTCTCAAAAATATTCAAAACAGCTCTAGATCCTCCGTAGAACTCCCCAAAATTTTTGCAGAATTTTAAACCCCCTTTAAATCAATTTCCAAAATCAAAATCCTCCAAAACCTATTCAAATCAATCTCTGGAAAATTAATAAGCACCACTGTGCAAGCCGGGCCGACCCACTCACTTTTCGGCCTAGTACTGTGCCCTCCTTGCGCGGCCTGCTCGACCCACGCAGGTGCGCGCCTGGGACTTAATCCCCACGGGCCCCGCGTGTCAGCAACCCCCGCTCCGCTCTCTGTCCCGGCCACCCGATGATCACACGTGGACGGCCGAGATCGACACTGCCATGCGGTCCCGCTTGTCGAACTAACGACAATGTCGCCGTCTTCCTCTCGCCTCGCCCACTCTCTTTCTCTCTTCTCTCGATCTCTCTCGAGTCCTCTCTCTGCTCTCGTCTGTGCCCGCCCATACCGGCCGGACTCCGCCATAAAATCGCGCGGAGCGTCTTTATCAACCCGTGCCGTCCTGTCTCGACAAGAAAACTCGCTCCGCCATCTCGTCCCGTACGCACAACGTCACCCATGCCATGGCCACAGCTTTTCCCCCTCGTCGCTGAGCCTCGGAAGACCAAGCGCACGCACCGATACCTCGCCCCGTCGCTTCGCCAATCACTCATTTTCCCGTTTTTCCTCTCTGGAGCCCGGATGACGCCAGCCACAGAGCTCCGCCATTGCTGCGTCAAATCCTCGAGCTCGAGCTTATCTTCGGCCTCCACCACCTTTGTCCGCCGTCGGCTAGCATCCGAGCTTCCCTATATATAGGGCAACATCTTTCCCCATTCCGACCACCAAGACAAGCCTTGAGCAAGCTCGCCGCCGAGAGTCTCCCTCCGCCGCCTACTGGCCGAGCTCCCATCACCGCTACAGACCACCACAAACCTAGTCACCGCCACTGCCGAGATCCCTGAGTCACCACGAACCTCCTCCGCCTTCCCTCGCTGCCAATTAAACCTTAAATCAAAAACGCCCAAATTTCCGCCGCCGCCGTCCGCCGTCGCCACTGCTCTGTAACTCGCCGTAGATAAAGGTAAAGACCGATTAAACGCCTTCCAGTCCTTTCCCATGTAATGCCGCATCTAAACCGTCCAAACCCGAACCAATCCGCCGTTTAAATGGTCGCCGGCGACGAGCTCTTCTCTCCGCCGCCGCCACCGGCTCTGAATGGCCGTCGCTGACCATCTTCTGGTGCCCCCATCCCAATCCGAGTCGTTCAAAAGATTCACCGTAGTCCCCACATCCCGTAGCCATAGGCCACTTGCCGATCCTTGCTGCCGCCGGCGAGATCGCTTCGGCGATCGCTTGCCGTCGATCCTCCGTCGTGCCAACTCCGTCGGACCGGTCGACGTGGCACCGCCGCGTGGAAGCCGCGTCAGCCGGGCGGCCCACTCCCTGGACCGGCCCCACCTGTCGGCGTTTCGCTTCTCCTCCTCTCAGTCACTGACAGACCAGGCCCACATAAACATCAACCCTCTTTCTTTTCTCTCTCTGACAACCCGGTCCCACTTGTCAGCCCCTGTCTTTTCTCTCTCCCTTTACTGTTGCCGGCCCCACATCTCAGTCTCTGTATTGCGCTCTCTCTCTCCCTTGACCCAAGGGCCCACCTGTCAGCCTCTGATCCCTTTTCTTTTATTTTCTTTTATTCCTTTTCTTTCCTAAATAATCTTTAATCCTTTTTAATTCCAAAGAAAATAGCTCAAACTTTGAAAATTTATAACTTTTAAACCGTAGCTCCGTTTGAGCCCATTCAACTCTCAAAATTTTTCTAAAAATGAGATCTACACATTGGCACTATTAGTTGTATGAGATAGGTTCTGATTCTTGGTGTTTTTGCATGTTTTCTTTTGCGATGCTTAGAGGCCGTTCCCGAGGAGTCGCCGCAGGAAGATTTTATCGAAGACTCGCAGGACCTCGAGTAAGGCAAGTCACCCTTGACCATATTGGACCCATGATTTAAAATTATTTTAATTTTTAAAACTCGCATAATTAGGAACACGACTTTTATCGGCCGTGATTCGTACTCAAATCCGTCTGGCCTAACCTATTTGCTGCATTTGACCCTGCCTTGAATAAATTGTTGCCCTGTCCCTTGTAACCCCGTCATCTTGATGTTCGTACTTGAGTGCGAATGTCGATAACCCCCCCTTTACGTAGAATAAAACATGACGATGGGAAAAATCAGGGTTTTAAATAAAACGGTTTTAAAATCCTCGACACCCTTGGTCGAGTGTTTGCGAAATAAAACTGTTTTACAAAACTTGGTCATGGGACGTCGCTGGATATGTGGCTCCGACTCCGTATGATTTCTAAGGATCGTTTCCTTGAGGAATTGCACTGAGCATAAAACAGTGCGACCACACAGGTGGAATGGGACACCCCTGGCTAAGTAACTAGTGTTCCCATGATGGTTTTCGGTTGCTAATAAATGTGGGATTGGTTGGGTGCCAAGAGGACGATAGACCCCCGTCCCTGAGTACGGAAAATGAGTTCCTGGTACTTGGTTGAGAGTGAGAACCCATTTATAGGGCAACGTGCTATCCTGAGAAAGCTTTGGAAAGGCCTTGTCGCGAACCTCTCCACTTGGCTAGTGTGGGAGTAAGCTCGCGTCATGTGGGAAAAGCGTACAATCTTTGCAAAGATCTCTATGAACTGTTCGAACAGCCGTGCCCACGGTTAAGGGCGAATGTGAAGTGATTCCTCTAGCGTAGATTTTATTTCATAAAATATCTGTGCAATTGTTTTGTGGGTTTGGGAATCGTTACTAGAATCGGTCTGTGTGACTGATGACTGGCCTATGCGGCCTGAAACGGGCTTGTGTGACCCGGGGTGTCGGATGACACCGGAGTTGAGTTGTTTGAGTTAAGTGTCAAGTTTTGAGATAAAGAGAATCCATCTAAATGGAGGTACCAGAGAAGGGTACGCTCCGAATCGGAATTTATGACAAGTCTCTGACTTGTGGAATGGGTCAAGACGCGAGTCTCTTCCCCACTAACTTAATTGTGGTGAGTTGTTACAAAGCAACTCACGGAATGGATTGAAGCGTGAGCTTCTTTTCGACAACTTAAAGAGCACACTTAGAGTTTCAAAACCACAAAGTCTTTGAAAACTCCTCTTGCGAAAATAACCCTAACCTTACTTTGCTAATGTGAAGGCCCACCATGTTCACACAGTACCCAATCCCTGGATCAGTAGTCGGATACACACATAGTCATCGGTGATACAACTCAGAGTACACTAAACATAAGATACATAATAGAGTACATACATATATTACAAAGGGTTTTCCATCCAGGACAGGCCCCGGATGGACAAAGCACTAACAGGGCGAACTAGCGAGACACAGCGCAGACAGAGCGGAAGCAAGGACAAACTACTCGGCAAAAGAACACATCTACACCACAGGCTCGGTTGGGAACTAGGCTCGAAACCTCAGAAGTCTTCGTAGTCGGCTTGGTCCTGGAAGAACTCGGCAGCAGTCAGGTCTTCGTCTTCTTCTTCCAAACCTAATATATATATATATGGACAAGGGTGAGTACTTTCGTACTCAGCAAGCCAGGAAAAAGTGCCATGTCGATTAGACAAAAAGGGCTATGAGTCTTTATTTGCGAAAACCAGCCTTTAGAAACGTTTTGCTTTTCGAACACTAGTGTGTCAACTTTTAGTTGTCGGAACGAAACTCACGCCTCGATCCATTCCGTAAGTTGCTTTTCAACAACTCGCCACACATTGTTACTGAATCATGTATTTCCATTTTCAACTTCTGGCAATCACCTAAGTGATCATACAACTCGACTATCACCCGAGTGGTTTCGACCACTCCTTAGGTCTGCTGTTTGTCCAAGTGGCTCCGACCACCCGTTGACCCTGAGACTCGGCTACAACCAAATCTCAGCTATCCCCTTTAAGCATTTTCCGGCTACAACCGGTTATATACGCTACACTGGCTACAACCAGTTAGCTCAAACTTTGCTGCCCTGGCTACAACCTGGGATCCTGCCCTTTATCGTCTCCTGGCTACAACCCGAAGACTTACTCCTGTTAACTTTTTCACACACTTGCTTATGGTGCTTCAACACCCCGGGTCACACAGACCCGTTTTTGGCCACACAGGCCTTCCGTTTGCTTACTTAGCAAACTCTGGTCACGATTCCCTTCCCATCAAATCATTTCGCAATCCACTGGCAAACAAATCTACGCTATGGGAATCACCTTACATCGCCCTTAACCGTGGGCACGGCTGTTCGAACAGTTTAGCTAAATTCTGCAGAGGTTGCACACTTTACCCAAACAACACAAAACTGACACCGAGTACTGGCCTGTACCGGAAGTTTGTGACAAGGCCATTTCCAAAGCCAGTCTAGGGTTATCCAATGCCAGCCGAAGGATCCACACAGGATCAATGCTTCAGGTCAGCCCAACCACCATCTTGTTTTGTTGTTTTGAGCACCAGGCCCACGAGCCCACAACTCAGATGAGTCCACTCCAGTCGGGCACCAGACTTCCCTAACCCTACAATTTACTCAGCCAGGGACAGCCCACACTACCCATTTGGTCGCACTGTAAAATGCTCGGATGCAATTCCCAAAGGAAACGGTCCTTATTGATAATACATAGCTAGGCCACACAGGCACTGTCTCTGTACACCAAGGCTTTCACAAACTTTCATTCTTCTCAAACATGCGATACACAGAGTACCGGTTTTCAAACAGTTGAGTAAAACCACTGTTCCCCCAAACGACAATACAATCGCGCAGGGCTAAGCTTTTTCTACTCGGCATTCATACCCAAAGGATATAATGCCCAACGTGCTACTTTTGTGGGGCTATCAAAGGAGAACCATCAATATCCTACCAAAAGAAATGCGACTACTGGGAGGATCCGTCGGTTGCGCTTGCAAACCGAAGCCAATCAATTTAAAGTGTAAACTAAGCATGATATTTTACAAACAACATAATTTTGCATATATAGGAGGCATATGATCAAGGGGCTTGCCTTGCTCCAGCGGAAGATCTTTCCTCGGCGAAGACAGCTTCTGGGTCGTCCACCAGTTCAGATCTAAACAAGCAGAAAAGATAATTACTGACAAACTGAAAAAGAGGTAAAACACCGGAAAAGAACATCGCGGGCAGTCGGCTACAGAAGGGTACGCATCGGCTGAGGATGAGAATAGCTGTTTGGATGGAGTTTATTGTAGTACGGCCGAGTTAAACTTGTGGACGGGGCAGCAAGGCTCACCAGTTAGGAACTCCGGATGGTAGGCTCGGCGATGAGCGGCGGCGATGGAGCTCGAAGAGCAGAAACGGCTCAGGGGGCTGGGGAGAAGGAAGATGATGGCTTAGCTATGAAGCTGGTGATGGTGGTTTGGTAGAGACGGTTGGGTTCAAAACAGACAAAAGAGGAGGCATGGATGCTTTATATAGCCGGCGCGAAGCTTGGGACACTGCATGCAGAGTGATGGAGAGAAAAAGGAGTCACGATAAGCTGACAAGGTCACAGCGAGCTGGCTGGGCGATGCGACGTCAAGGCAGAGAGTTTGACTTAGGGATTAGGTGCGGTCGGGGAAGTTGGTATACACTGTAGCGGCGATGGGACACTCTGGTCGTGGCAAAAACGGGTTGGTGGTGCTTTGCTGACAGAACCTCTGACTATCCGTTGGTCCAAGCGGGTTCTTGAGGTACCACGGCTATTGTCCGCTGGTTCGAGTGGGGTTGTGGGCAGGTGAAGGCTGGATTATGTCACCACTTCGGCAGTCGGCGTCCAACGGGAGGAGCGTTGAGAACATGGCTGTGGTGCAACTTGGTGAGGCGATGAGACAGCACGTCGGGTGACAAGGCAAGGTGTCGTGAGCTTGACCGGATCGGGGCAAGACGGGGCGGCAAAATAGAACCAGTTGACAGGGTAGTCGGCAAGCTCAAGGGTTACTCGACTGCAAAGACGACCGAGTAGGCAAGGGCAGAGGGCAAGGCTTTGAAACTGAGTAGGAATCTACTCGGCACAAGGGGTAAAGGTAGTCGGCTGGCCAGGGAGAGAAAAACTGGGGTACAGCTGAACGGAATAGGAGAGGAGTTAGAACTCAGGAAGCGAATTCCAACAAGGAGATGAAAAACGGGTTGTTACAGCTAAACCTTGCATGCCAAAAAATTTCCGTGACTTGCTGAGTACCTCGAGTACTCACCCTTGCTTATCTTCTCTTAGAAGTCTACGAAGATGAAGACCCTACTCTCAGCCAGTACTACCAAGATCAAGCCGAGTACGAGGAGTTTTAGGGTTTCGGTCTAGGTCCTCAAGCCATGCTTGTGGGTATAGGTCTACCCGTGTATTTCCGCTGCCTACTTTTGTAATGTATCATTGCATGTCTCGGGTTTGTTCGAGACTGCAACTTATGTATGACTATGTGTAATAAATAAAGCAGGTTTGGCTGTGATCCACCGATGTCCTGTATGTACCAGCTAGTCTCGCAACCTAGGACTGAGTAACAGGTATCCTACAGGTAACGACGTTCCTCCTCTGTTAACCTGATTAGGGTTAATGGGAGAGGGGCGTTACAGATTTCTTCTCCTCTCCTTAATAATTCTTCCGCAAAGACTAAAGGCCGATTCGGATGATACCGTAGACATAGGCACCGTGAACACATCCCGTGCTAGCTTTGAGAGGGCGGGATATTGGGTCTTGTGATCGTTCCACCATTGCAGAACGTTGAGATCTTCCTGATTGATGGAGTTGCTGTTCAAGTAGGTGGACAACTCAAGGGCTTCAAGTGAAGCGTGTGCAGGACTTGTAGCGGCCGAACTTCCACCACCAATGCTCGAAGAAGAAGAGAAACCACCCCAAATTCGGTCCCACTGCAATTTCTTCTTACCTGGTACAGGGACGGGTGGGGCTCTTTGCACGCGAACTCCCTGAAACTTAGTTTCATACTTTCGAAACACTTCATACAATTTAGTCTTAGAATCAGAATAGTAGTTAGTGTAATCAATATTCATTGCATCCCCAATAAGATTCAAAATATTAAGGAACCCCCGTATTTTACCCCTAGGATCAAGAATAAATGCAAATGCATACAAGTATGAAATGTGAAATACTGCAAGTCCTAGTAGTTGGTCATCTTCATATTCTTTTAATAAAGTGGCAATCTCAAAAATTTTATGCAAAATTAAATTAGCAATTGGATAGTAAACACCTGTTGACACCGAAAATCACCAGCAGCGTCGAGAACGAGCTGAGGATCTGGTTCGATGCACTAGACACGCGAAGGCCTGGGAGATCTACTTAGCTCCAGTGCAGGTCCTAAATTTGAGGTTCGTGGGCGTGCCAGTCAATTTGACCCAGCAATTGACAAGGCGAGAGAAAAAAGTTAGATCATTGATCCAATCGGCCAACAAGCCGATACAGACTTCTTCCAGCCGATTGCCGATGGCACTTGTACATCGGCTAGAGAACCGATAATATAAAAAGATAGAAAACCAGCCGGCTTTCCTCGAGCCAACTGCCTGACTACCGACAGCACTTGTGTATCGGCTAGAAAACCGATAACGATATAAATAAATAAATCAGCCGACTACCAATAGAACATGTGTATCGGCTGGAAAGCTGATGATAGTGTAGATAATCAAAATAATAATCAAGACAATGCAGTCGGTTTTATCTAGTAAAAGATAACTGTTAACGCCAAAATTTGGCACGGTTCACATTGGATTTGGTTAAGGAAAGAAGATATATCAGCCGTTGGAAGCTAATCAGAAGAAGCCAGATTCAGGAAGGAATCGTGAGGACCACGACATGGCAGTCAATTACCTTATCTACTAATTAGGTAGTTTTGATAATTTTTAGGAAACCTGATCTCGTATCTGATCGGGGTTTGTTAGTTTTCCTTTTATAATTAGGAAACTTCTGTTCGTGTCCTATTAGGACTGTACCAACTCGGGGTATATATACGTATGCCGGGTACCTTGTAAATTATCTAATCGATCAATACAACTTCGGCGCTCGCACCCTTTACCAACGGGTCTTGCTTCTCGAGCGGGACTGCATCGGTTAGGTCCGAACTCCTGCGAGAGGGTAAGTCTCGTTACCCCGACTACCAATCGGCTAGGACTTTCTCGGTTAGGTCCGATATTCTAGTCGGTCTATGGTAGTCGGCTTACCACGGTGTATCGGATCTGTCTACGGCTGCATCAGTTCGGTCCGACCTCTTAGGCTGGTCAGGTATATCACATCACGCGTGCATAGTTTTTATCAGTTTATCGGGGGTAGTTTATCATCAGTTTGTTCTGCATCGGTTGGGTCCGACCTACGAAACTGCTAGCGATAAATTATTCCTGTTAGGCTGATATCCTTTGTGCAAGCGTCTTATCGGAATGTATAGCCGGTAAGTTATTTTCATCACAGTTGCATTAGGTCTATCGGCTCGTTGAGGTTCCTTTACTATTATCGATCTGTGCTGCATCAGTTAGGTTTGAACTACTAGATCGATAATAATAGATTTATCTTTGCCGAGCCGATCGGTGTATATGCGACGTTCTATCGGAGCGCTTAGCCGATAGGTTATCTTTTTATAAAGCCAACTGTATTATCCTTACTATTTGTCATCTATATTATCATTGGTTTTCGAGCCGATGCACATGTGTTTCCTCGGCAGTCGGTTGGCTTACTATCCTGCATATCTATTTTATCATTGGCTTCTAGCCGATGCACATGTTGAACTGACAGCTTATCTATTTGTTTATAGCGCTATCGGTTTCCTAGCCGATACACAGGTGCCATCGGCCATCGCCTACGAGGAGCCTACATCAGTCCGTATCGGCCGATAGCCGATGTGCAGTTGCTGCTGGACCGGGCACGAGCACAAGCGAGGACCCGGAACGAGAACGCGAGCACAAGACCCGGGCTTGAGTACAGGCGAGGGCTTGGGCACGAGCATAGCGGCGATCGGCTGGAAGGAATCCGTATCGGCTTACTGGCCGATTAGATCAGTAATCAGATTTCTTCATCTCCTTGTCAATTGCGGGGTCAAATTGACTGGCACGCCTACGAACCACAAATATTTTAGGACCTGCACTGGAGCTAAGCAGATCTCCCAGGCCTTCGCGTGTCACCCAGACGCCGAACCAGGACCCGGCGATTTTCGGCGTCAACACGCTTTTGGCACGCCGGTGGACCCGATCTTCATATTATCACAGTACATCTATCGGCTGAATCAACACGTTTTTGACCCGGTGGGACTCAGAACTTCAACATGGCTGGAAAAGAGGTTAGCACAGACAACATAATCCCAGTCACAATGGAAGACTTGACCGAAGAACAGAGACAACAAATGGAGCAGAACATCGAGATTTTCGGAAGCTTTGTCTAGAATCCTTCGGTATGACAGATCAAGGGCGATTCAGAAGTCGCAATTTCCAAAACCTGTTTTTATTGACGAATCGAGCCTATATCGCCTACGAAGTTCACAGAAGCCGATCCAAGACATGTTTAATGAAGCAGTTCATCATGCGTTGACTGATCAATCTGGGGTATTGGTGAACACGTTACAGAGCTTGATCAAGAAGGCAGTAGAGCCGATTCAAAATACCCGGGGGGCAACAAGATGGGATTCCTCAAGGATATCAAACCTGCGTCGGAGACTATGGGGGGCATCAACAGAGTTATTCAGAAGCTGTTCCTGAGTACAATTATCAGAGGGAATATCAAGAATCAGAATCGGCTACAAACTCCACCTCTGCGTTTATCACGACGAAGATCCAAGAGAAGAAGATTTATCAGCAAGAATCATAGAGGTGATGAGAGAGCAATTCGGTCTAAGACCGAAAGAAGGAAACATTTATATATCGGCCTCCATATCCAGATTGGTTTGATAGAGCTCCGTTTGCCGCGCCGATACACAGAGTACCAGACTTCTCCAAATTCTCAGGGCAAGATGATATACTCTACAGTGGAACATGTCAGCCGATTTTTGGCCTCAATGTGGAGAGGCATCGGCTGTAGAAAGCTTTTGAGAGGTTACTCTTCCCGTTATCATTATCCGGATCGGCCTTGCTACCTCTTCATTGCCACCTAACTCAGTTCGAGGTTGGGCCCCGATCTGGAAAAGCAATTCCACAAAGTATTTCTTTATGGGGAGTCAGGAGATGAGTTTGATAGACTTAACATCCCCGGCCGGTAATACAGAAGCCAGAGGAATCAGTCTCAGAATATATCCAGCGGTTTCGTGATGTTAGAAGCCGATGTATAGTTTGAAGTCTGGACGATGCACAACTGGCCGAAGTTAGCAATTCCAAGGTTTGATGGCTCCGATCAAGGAAGAAATTTTCATCAGAAGAACTTCAAGAGCCCCTAGCACACCTAGTACAAAGGTATCGGGCTCATGAAAGCCGATTTCATAGAGGCACAGGAAGGAATGATGAGGCCAAACAGAAGAAGAATTTCGAAGTTTGATAACAAACTCCGAAATTGGGGGCATAGTGTGTTAACGCCAAAAATTTGGCACGGTTCACATTGGAATTTGGTTAAGGAAAGAAGATATATCAGCCGTTGGAAGCTAATCAGAAGAAGCCAGATTCAGGAAGGAATCGTGAGGACCACGACAATGGCAGTCAATTACCTTATCTACTAATTAGGTAGTTTTGATAATTTTAGGAAACCTGATCTCGTATCTGATCGGGGTTTGTTAGTTTTTTCCTTTTATAATTTAGGAAACTTCTGTTTCGTGTCCTATTAGGAACTGTACCAACTCGGGGTATATATAACGTATGCCGGATACCTTGTAAATTATCTAATCGATCATACACAACTTCGGCGCATCGCCACCCTTTACCAAGGGTTCTTGCTTCTCGAGCGGGGCATGCATCGGTTTAGGTCCGAACTCCTGCGAGAGGGTAAGTCTCGTTACCCCGACTACCAATCGGCTAGGACTTTCTCGGTTAGGTCCGATATTCTAGTCGGTCTATGGTAGTCGGCTTACCACGGTGTATCGGATCTGTCTACGGCTGCATCGGTTCGGTCCGACCTCTTAGGCTGGTCAGGTATATCACATCACGCGTGCATAGTTTTTATCAGTTTATCGGGGGTAGTTTATCATCAGTTTGTGCTGCATCGGTTGGGTCCGACCTACTAAACTGCTAGCGATAAATTATTCCTGTTAGGCTGATATCCTTTGTGCAAGCGTCTTATCGGAATGTATAGCCGGTAAGTTATTTTCATCACAGTTGCATTAGGTCTATCGGCTCGTTGAGGTTCCTTTACTATTATCGATCTGTGCTGCATCAGTTAGGTTTGAACTACTAGATCGATAATAATAGATTTATCTTTGCCGAGCCGATCGGTGTATATGCGACGTTCTATCGGAGCGCTTAGCCGATAGGTTATCTTTTTATAAAGCCGACTGTATTATCCTTACTATTTGTCATCTATATTATTGTAACGACCCGTTTTTCTTTTCCCGCTAGTCTTCGTTTTCCCGAGCTCCCCTCCTATCCTGTCAGCTGTGCCCCAGTTTTTCTCCCCGGCTAGCCGACTACCTTCTCCCTTGAGCCGAGTAGATTGCTACTCAGTCCTTGTATCCTGCCCTTTCCTTTGTTTTACTCGGACCTCCTTGCTACGAGTAAAGCACTGTGAAGTGCCGACTACCTTGTTGAGACCTGTTGTTTCTTGTCCCCCGAGTTGCACCCGCCGTTGGACGCCGACTACCTTTAAGTGGAGAAGAACCAGTCTTCACCTACCCTCAGCACACTTGGACGATGGACAAATAACCTGCAGATCGCTTGGACCAGTGGTCAGTCCGAAGCCCGGTCAGTGAGATTTCTCCAACCTGTCCTAGCCTTGACCTTAATGTCTCATCGCAGCTACAGTGCCTGCCAACTCCTCTGACCAGTTGGACTCCAAAGTCACTTCCTGTCATATCCTGTCAGTTCATCTTGACTTCCTTGCTCAACCCGTTGCCCAGCTCCCACGTGCCTCAACCTTGCACGTCGGCTATATATATGGCCAACCGTGCCCCCTTCTTTCTTTGTTTTGCAAACCGGCCAGCTCCAGCTCTGCTGAGTTCTTGTTCTTCTCTCAAGCTTTGGAGCTCTGTCGCCTGGTTCGCAAGCCTGGTTCAGCCGACTGCCCCCTTTTCTGCAGCCGACTACTTCTTGATCTTTTTCTTGGTGTTTTACTTCTCCTGCTTATCAGTGTTTCCTTTCTGCTTGTTCAGAGCCTGAACCGGTGGACGATCCAGAAGCCGCCTTCGCCGAAGAAGACCCCTCCTTGGAACAAGGCAAGCCTCTTTGATCATATTGTTTCCCATATATGCAAAACTATGTTGTTTGGAAAATATTATGCATGCTTAGTTTACACCTTTTTTTAAACTGTTGGCCTCGGTTTTGCAAGCGCAACCGATGGACCTGCCCAGTAGTAGCACTTATTTTGGTAGGATGTTGTTATATTTCACCCTTGAAGAGCCCCACAAATGGCACGCTAGCATCCTATCTGAGGATACGATGCCGAGTAGAATGGCTTAGCTCTGCAACGTTGTTTGTCGTTGGGAAAAATGTTGGGTTTTACCAAACTGATCGAAAAACCCGGTACTCCGTGTATCGGCGTGTTTGTGAAACAAATAAAGTTGTGAAAATCTTGATATACAGAGACAGTGCCTGTGTGGCTTGGCTATGTATCATCAGTAAGGACCGTTTCCTTTGGGAATTCCATCCGAGCATCTTACAGTGCGACCAGACGGGTATTATGGGATGCCCCTGGCCGAGTAAATAGTAGGTTTAGGGAAGTTCAGTGCCGACCACTGAATCCTGTGTGGATCTTTCGGCTGGCATTGGATGACTCTAGACTGGCTTTGGAAATGGCCTTGTCACGAATTTCTGGGTACAGGCCAGTACTCGGTGTAATTTTCGTGTCGGATGGGTAAAGCGCACACCCTCTGCAGAGTTTAGCAGAACTGTTCGAACAGCCGTGCCCACGGTTAAGGGCGATGCAAGGTGATTCCCATAGCGTAGATTTGTTTGCCAGTGATTTGTGAAAGTGTTTGATGGAAAGGGAACCGTGACCAGAGTTTGCCGAGTGAGTAAACGGAAGGCCTGTGTGGCCAGAAACGGATCTGTGTGGTCCGGGGTGTGAAGCACCATAATCAAGTGAATGAAAAGTAAACAGGATGAAGATCATGCTCCCGGGTTGTAGCCAGGGCAGCAAACTTAAGCCCCCGGGTTGTAGTCAGGGCGGCAGTTGTACTGATGTCTTCGGGTTGTAGCCAGAAGACGGATTGATCATGCTCCCGGGTTGTAGCCAGGGCAGCAAGTTGATCAAGTTGTGCTCCCGGGTTGTAGCCAGGGAAGCCACTTTAGCTAGCTGGTTGTAGCCAGCCTAGCGGGCATTTAGTGCCATGATCATGCTCCCGGGTTGTAGCCAGGGCAGCGATGATGAGCCCCCGGGTTGTAGCCAGGGCGGCCGACTAGCTAGCTGGTTGTAGCCAGTGTAGCGGGCATCAAGTGCCACAGCTGAGATTTGGTTGTAGCCGAGTCTCAGGGTCAACGAGTGGTTGTAGCTACTCGGGAAGTACAGGACCAGCAAATACGAAGCAAAAGATGATAAGAACATATATGATTATGCTTGATCCATTAAGTGGCGAGTTGTGGAAAAGCAACTTGCGGAATGGATAGAGGCGTGAGCCTCTGTCCGACAACAAAAATTTAAGCTCACTAGTGTTTGCAAAGAAAAGAGTTTCTTAAGGCAATTTTCGCAAATGAACCTTTAGCCTTTCTGTCTGACCGACATGGCATCATTTCCGGCTTGCTGAGTACGAAAGTACTCACCTTGTTCATATATATGTATAGTAGGTTTTGGAGAAGAAGACGAAGATCCGACTGCTGCCGAGTTCCTCCAAGACCAGGCCGACTACGAAGACTTCTGAAGGTTTCGAGCCTAGTTCCCAACCGAGCCTGTGGAGTAGTTTTTGCCCAGCTTCCGCCCTGTTTTTGCTGTCTCGTTAGTTTACCTGTTGATTATTTTTGCCCATCCCGGGTCTGTCCTGGATGGATCTCCTTGTACATATATGTAAGTACTCTGTTTATGTATTATTGTAGCTCTGTGTTGTATCATTGTTGTGCGTACCCGACTACTGATCCTGGGATCGGGTGCCTTATGCACATGGTGGCCTTCCACCTAGTCGGGAGGCGCCACAATTATCATCGGTTTTCGAGCCGATGCACATGTGTTTCCTCGGCAGTCGGTTGGCTTACTATCCTGCATATCTATTTTATCATCGGCTTCTAGCCGATGCACATGTTGAACTGACAGCTTATCTATTTGTTTATAGCGCTATCGGTTTCCTAGCCGATACACAGGTGCCATCGGCCATCGGCTACGAGGAGCCTACATCAGTCCGTATCGGCCGATAGCCGATGTGCAGTTGCTGCTGACCCGGGCACGAGCACAAGCGAGGACCCGGGAACGAGAACGCGAGCACAAGACCCGGGCTTGAGTACAGGCGAGGGCTTGGGCACGAGCATAGCGGCGATCGGCTGGAAGGAATCCATATCGGCTTACTGGCCGATTGGATCAGTAATCAGATTTCTTCATCTCCTTGTCAATTGCGGGGTCAAATTGACTGGCACGCCTACGAACCACAAATATTTTAGGACCTGCACTGGAGCTAAGCAGATCTCCCAGGCCTTCGCGTGTCACCCAGACGCCGAACCAGGACCCGGCGATTTTCGGCGTCAACAATAACTTATCGGCTATACATCCCGATAAGACGCTTGCATAAAATCTATCAACCTAGCAGGAATAACTTATCGCAGGCAGTTTAATAGGTCGGACCTAACCAATGCAGCACAAACTGATGATAAATTATCCCCAGTAAGCCGATAAAATCTATACACACGTGATGTGATATATCTACTCGGCCTAAGAGATCAAACTTAACTAATGCAGCCGTAGACAGAATAGATACACCGTGGTAAGCCGACTACCATAGATCAGCTAGAATATCAGACCTAATCGAGGAAGTCCTAGCCAAAAAGGTAGTCGGTGTAACGAGACTTACCCTCTCACAAGAGTTTGTACCTAACCGATGCAGCCCGGCTCGAGAAGCAAGAACCCGTCGAAAAGGGTGGCGATGCGCCGAATTTGTATTGATCTGAGAGATAGTTTACATGGTCCCCGAGCATACGTATTTATACCCTGAGTTGATACAGTCCTGACCGGATATGAAACAGTAGTTTCCTAACTATAAAAGGAAAATTAACAAGCCCTGATCGGACACGAGATCAGGTTTTCCTAAAAATTATTAAAGCTACCTAATTTATAGATTAAATAGTGAACTGCCATGTTGTGGTCTTCACGATTCCTTCCTGAATTCGGCTTCTTCTGGATTAGCTTCCATCAGCTGATATAGCCTCTTTCCCTAACCGAACATAATAACGAACCGTACCAAATTTTGGTGTTAACAACGCTAGACAAAGTAACAGTTGCATCATAAAATGTTTTTAAAAAGTAATAAAACATTTCCACAACATGCCAAGATTGTTCTGTCAGTAGCGGTTGCCCGTTACTGGTAATAACATTCTTGGACTGCAAAAAAACAGTTAGTATATCCTTATAAGGCAAGACATGTCTCAACATCAAATAAGTCGAGTTCCACCGATGATCTGCATCCGTTTGGAACTTGCGTGGACGCTTGTCCGAAGCGATGCAGAATCACTTGAAGGTCGCAAGTCGAGGATTAGAACCATTGAGTCATGTTATGGCTTCACAGATGGAATCGAGATATACACTTACTCTCTTAAAACCGGATTTAACCATAAGATTAATAACATGGCAAGTACAACATTGATGTAAAAGAAATGATTCAGCATAAACATTGAATAAAGGCTGCAGAATTTCCATTGCTCTGGAATTTGCAGCTGCATTATCTAGAGTTACTGTAAATATTTTATTTATGATACCAAAATCCTCACAAACTCTAAAAATTCGTTCAGCAATATTTTCTGCAGTATGTAAAACATCAATTAATTTTAAAGATATTACTCTTTTTTGTAATTCCCAGTCATCATCAACATAATGAGCAACTACACTAATATAGTCCTCCTTAGTCCTACCACTCCAAATATCAGATGTGATACTAACAGAAAAGGTACACGTAGCAAACAATTGTTTAATACTGTCCCGGCCTTGGTTGTAAACATTCACCAAGTTCTGGATTGCGGTCTGTCTACTAACAGCTTGAAACCTAGGATTATGAGCAGTTTTAATGTAAGTCTCAAATGCAGGAGACTCACTAAAGTTTAGGGGTAGATCCTGTCTAGCAATTAAACGGGTAAGAGAATCTCGTGCTATCTGAGGATCATACTCCTATGAACGTGCCGTACCGTCAGGATTTAGTACCAGTTGCTATTGTCACTACTGGTAAACTTGCTTCTTCGAACACACCTCAGCATGCCGCCTCAAATGCTCTGTTCCGCCAAAAGATTTTACAGAAAGTTTAGTCTTACAAATTCTACATTTCGCATCAGTTACCTCCCTTCCATCCGCGCCGGTCTCCTTGATCTTATCAAAATGTTGCCAGGCGAAGGAAGTTTTTGATCTCTTCGAGCCGGTTTCCGTGGATAGGCTCCTGCTCGCAGTTCTGGATCCTTCCGAAGTCGCATGTACTTCCTCCGGCTGTCCTTGCGTTGTAGGAGCCAACCCGGAGTGTCTTCCTGCGACATTGGCACATAGCTCGGATCGAAGTCGCTCAGTTGGAACGTCGGGTAGTTCGGATCCATTCTGAAATATAAATAGAGAAAATTAGTGAAAAAACAGTACAAACAAAGAACAAAATTTAGAATTTTTTTATCTTGCAGGAGCACCGAAGGCTGCAGCTATCGGATATGGGAATGTGGAAAATTTTTAATTTTTAGATAAAAATTTGTCTAAATCAAAAATTTAGAGCGCAAGAGAGCACAAGATGAGAGATTAGGAGGTTTGGATGAGCCAAGATATTGCTGCTGACTACCCTATTTGTAGGAAAATATTTCATAATTTTTCGGATTTTTTTGATATTTTTTTGGATTTTTTGGCTCTCCAACAGCTAAATTCAAAATCTACCCATTATTTTCGGTCGTTAGGGACACATGTCAAGCATTTATTAGGCCAACAAGGTGAACCGACAGTCGTCTCTCCCCCGTGCTCGTATTGTAGCGGGCTGGCCGTGCCAGGCCATACCCATGTCGTGTCTAGCCCGCCGTGCCACACTGCTGGCCTAGATACTACACGGCTACTCGAATCGTGCCGGGACTGCGCACGGTCACCTGTATCGGACTAGTCCAGTTATAGTTACTGTAGCACCATGCTCGGACCGGTTCACGGCCCGTTTGGACACCTCTATTGTGCTGCTGCAGATCTCTTTCTTCCTTCTCCGACCTCAATCCGTCGCCCCGTGCTGAAGAAGAAGAGGGGAAGGAACAAGTGGAACTCGAATTGGATCTCAATCGGAGCGGGAACAAGTCGCTTCAACTGCAACTCGATCGGGAGGTGGGGCAATGCCTATGCTTACCTTTTCTTTTTTCCCCTTAATTTCGCCTCTCTTTCCCACTTGTGCGAAATTTTCGTTTATGTGTTGATGCATTCATGGCGACAGCCAAAATTTATGTTCTTTTTCATAGTCTTTGGCCAGGCGGCTCAATTTGGGGGACTAATTCTGGGTAGCTTTCGGCGACATCCAATGATGGCTGTTAGGTTTGTCAGCACTTGACCAAGTGGCCGCGAATTTGTGCAAATTTCTTTCGTCCTTTTGTTGAATTGGGCATAAATTTGATGTGTGCCCTTGCCACATATTACTGGTAGCTATGTCTGCAACACGTCGAGCCTAACAATTTACTGGTCTCGTTTATTGCACTGTAAGTTTGGTTTCTTCAATTTTGGTTGGGGACGTCAAATTTTGTTCGTTACCCCTAGCTATGGCTGCTTGGTTTTGTGACTGACTGCAGGAATTTCCTGTTGCCCTGGATCATGTTATCTTCACATTGTTTCTTGGATCTGTACTCCAGATTTCGTTAGTTGCTGTCACTATCTATTGGTTAGTTGCCTAGTTGGTTCAATATAAAATTTTAAGTAAACCCTTTGACATTCCATCTTTCCTATATAGCAGGCATGATTCGCGCAGTACACTGACTGAACAAGTAATATAGCCTCAAAAGCTATAAAAAGGAAGCCTTACACTGCTGATATTGATAGAAGCGAAAAACAGATGGAGACGACCATACTAGATTCTGTAAGAGAACCTCTTCTAGGAAACAATAGTCATGAAAGCAAATCCGAGGTTAGTAAATTTTCTCCAAATCATATGAATCCAGGTTATTAACCACATTTTAGTTGTTCATGCTCCTTATATGTCCTTTTAATTTGTTTTATAGAGATATGAACCTCCTATGCAGCCAGATTTATCGGATGGTAAAAGACAAGAGCACCTTGGTTGGATGCATCTTATGTCAGCTTTTATTGCTCGATCTGTAAGAAAGATAGGTAACTATCATGAATATGAGTCCAGAAAAGTGTGGATTTTTTAGTGTCCTGCTGCCGTCCAATGTACACAAGAGAATGTAAACTTGACCTTTTAGAGTACTTACTGTCTGAAAAATCAATTCTTTGTTTTTCAGGAAATATCATCTCTCAGTTTGGATCATTGCTTGCAAGGTTCTTTAGTTGGCCTTGTGCTTCCCATGGTTCACATAATGAACAGGCAGTTCTAGTTGATCTTAGTCCACTACAGGTATTGTCAGTGGTGGCATATACAGATTTCCTCTTTCCATTTGAAATACTGTTATGATGGACAGAGAAAGTTCTCCTATTAAAAGCATGATTTTTTATGAGTATCATATGTGACATGTTAATTCCATGTAAATATTTTGAGATATTTCAGACCTTTTACTGAAGTATGAGTGAAAATATATTTTCTTCCTCAGTAGCTTAAGTATCTGAGTGAGTTGTTTCGGGCATACACTCAACATCTTTGACGCTCAATTCATCTTTTATTTATTTTTATCATCCTGGAAACAATAATAGAAGTTCTTATTTGCTTTCAACATTTATTCATGAACAAAAAGTGTTGGAATGTCCATAAAACATGTGTTGTTATTTTTCCACAACAGTCCTTTAGCTGTTGACTTGCATGCTTTAAAAATCAAATGAATTCTTGAGTTGGTGTATTAATTCCAGCCCCTCTGTTTTATAGGAGTAATGTCATCTTTATGTTATTCTTAACTGTTTCAAGTTTCTAAACAAGTTTTTACATTTAGGAACGTTTTGGCATGATACAATGGTTTTTGACAGTTCCACTTCCACATTTACTTTATAGGAAGAGAGACTAAGGTTCTTGAGACAAAGATTAAATGTGCCATTTGACAGTTCCTCTGTCAAGCATCAGGTCCCCCTTCTTTACATATGGGCCTATGGTATTCTTGTCTAATGTTCTCACCAATGGAACACCAATTTCTTGCTCGGAAGATGTGATAAACCGAACACTTCATTTTTTTCTATGACAGGATGCTCTGAAAGAACTTTGGAGTCTGGCTTATCCCAGCCGGCAATTTCCTCCTCTGAAATCATACCTATGGAGGGAGATGGGCTGGCAGAATTCTGATCCAGCAACTGATTTTAGGTTCTTTTCCCTAATCCCTAGTGATGATTTTAGGATATAAGCTGACATGCATTGTCAACACCACTTGAACCTCGGCAACTAATCTTTTGAATTACATAATGCTTGCAGGGCAGGGGGGTTCATGTCCTTGGAAAATTTAATATATTTTGCTGGAAATTTCCCAGTATGTTTCTATTAATCATGGACAATTACTCCTTATGAGTCTGCATTTATTGGGTGATTCGATTAGGTACAATGCTCAATGTCTGCTTTAACATGCAGGATTCCTTTCATAGTTTATTACACAAGTCGGATGGTAAGAGAGCTGAATGGGAATATCCCTTTGCAGTAGCTGGCGTGAACATATCTTATATGTTAGTGCAAATGCTGGATCTGCAATCAGGTGAAATTTGCTGTAACACTTTTAAATACTCCTTTGGATTCAATTTACCTCCTTTGCTCTTGAATTCGATCTTCTCTCTTTTTTTTCAGCTCTTGAATCAGGTGAAATGCTTATCTTTTTCACTTCTTTGTAGGAAAAATGGGCACAAAAGCCAGTTCTCAATTTGTTCAACTACTTACAGATGACGAGATGGCTTTTGATAACATTTTCTGTGTGGCCTTTCAGATGCTTGACGCTCAGTGGCTCGCAAGACAAGCTAGCTATATGGAATTCAATGTGTGTTCTCTGTAGAACATCTGGTCTCTTCGTACTAATGGCATCTTATTCAATCACCTTATTCAGTTCTCTTCATTTCCATTTTTCAGGAGGTTCTAAAGTCCACACGTATTCAGTTAGAACAAGAACTTACAATGGGAAGCATTTCTAGTGTTCAGGAGATGCCATCATTTAGATTGCTAGAAAGGTAGCCATGTTTGTTGTTTACAGAAAGGAGTATACCTTACCTGTCAGTAGGATCTTGTGCATACTACCCATTCTTTCATTGGTTGTTCAGCGAAGTCACACTGTAAGATTATTTATTATAGAATAAAAAATTCAGTATATATTTGGTACTTTGGAGAGTGTTCCTCTAATGAAAATTGCCCGCAACAGGTATGTTGCTTCTTGAAACAGGTGATAAATGTAACTAAAGTAACATATCTTTTATTAACATTTACTGATGTTTGGAATATCAATAAAAGCTGCACTGGTTATGCATCCATGCCTCAACCAAGATGTACAGTACAAGTTATTCTGTAAGTTAGATTTACATAATGTGATTTCTGTATAACATGTGCTCCATTACCTTATAAAACTGTGAACTCGCGAGAGTTTCCTTGCGGGAATACTCAAGCATCAAAATTCTGAGCAATCAGAATTAACTAGCTCAATGCCTCAATCTAGGAAAAGGGAGAAGATCTCTTCCTAGTTAATCAATCAGCATTGGGTGTATTACAAGGAAAAGAACACAGACACTTGTTGCATGCCAAGTTGGATGCCTTTGGGTTTCTATAACCACAGGGGGGAGCATATGAATCTTTCCCACCTGAACAGAACGCCTACCAGAAGCTTTGCTTCTTTGCGGCAGTGCCATTGAACTAACAAATATACCCCAAGATAAAAAGCCTGAAAACTTTCCTGGATATCTCATGATTCTCAACACAGAAACACGCACAAAGAGAGAAAATCAGTTGCACACACTGATCATTTTTTGAGGGTAGGAGATTGTGTTTGCTTGAGATATTTGCTCCCTCTTTGAAATGTCCATATCTAAAAAATCTGAAATGTCCTTCTCCAATATATTGCATTCCTCAAACAAATTGTATTCTGCCGGACCTGAGTTATCCTTGCTGCCTTCAATTATACTGGAGCACCCTTCAAATAGGTACTCCATGCTGCCTTCAAAAGCTTCATCATTGAACCATTCACTGAAATTCATCGAGTTGCTGAAGTAAGCCCCAGTCATTGTATCCAATTCATAATCCAAGCAAGGGCTCCAGAGGCTTTCTTCGATGCCATCATAAGCTGGAAGGGGCTCATTCATGCATTCGGTGCTGTCATCAACTGCAAGTGGCTCGTTGTTATCACTAGATGTATTTGCTTCACTGGAATTGAGCTCTTGGACTGCATTCTCAGTTTGGTCATCATCTTGAGGCTCTTCGTGTAATGCTGGCACCACCTGTGGATCCTGTTGCAGTTGTGCCAGTAACTGTGGCTGGTCCAGGTAGCAGCTAATGTCGAAGTTGGTTACCGCATTGGCACCTCGGTATTCGATGGCAGCGAGATCATAGGCCTTGGCTGCCTCCTCTTGAGTATCTGTAAAATAAGAGGTAAGTTTGTTTAAATGAGAACAAATTATCTGGTGAGAGAATGAATTTTTGGGCAATTTATAATGGGTCAGGGATATTTCTAGTAACAGTAAGATGGCATTACAGAATTGGTCAGCTCATGTTGATGCCTTCAGTGTTATGTCATATGGAATGCAGGTGGAGTAGAATTAGAACTTCTGTTCTTCAATGATATTACTTATAAGTGAATGCAATGGATCTTAATACTGAGAGATGCTGAATTGCATCCCATGTTTACTTGCTACTTTAACATGTGCTGGACAGCACGTGACATGCCTTCCCAGATTGCTGGTAGCTAGAACTGTGCTGGCAACCTTCTGTTTGCTAGTACTAGTAACTAGTGACCCTATTCAGTCTTTTCTTTGTTTATTTGTTATGAAAGTACTGATGAATCCATCTGTGATCTGTGCAGTTCTGGATCTTGAATCTTGATCTAGTTTGATACAGGGGGGTAGTAGCCTAGTAGTAGGGCATCCTCCATGCACGTGAATTGGTCACTTGCAACTGGTTGCTGACTTACCCAGCTAGCTCTAGTGGAAAGGGCATGCAGTGATGAAGAATTGAAGATCTCTATGTGCCATCTGGTTTTACTACTAGCATGCCTGCACCACTCACATGCTTGTCACATGCACTTGCAAGCCATGTACTGTATATACTAGGATTTTGTCTGTAATTAGTTGGACATGGTGGTGATCAAAACATAGTGCTTGTTTTTTGTGCTATTTCTTGGACAAGTTGGACAGTCTTCTGAGGATTGCATAAGGTACAGGATCTTGGTCTCGTGGTCTTGATCTTGCCAGGAAAAGGCTTTCTGAATTTTTGTTAGTAAAACAAAAATGCTTCACCACTATGCCTCCATATCACTAGCTAACTTTATTTTACAGTAAAATGGAGATCTGTGGTTCAAGAACATCCATCCAGGCAGAATAATATACTTAGAACAAGGAAAATGTCAAATCTACATTGAAGGGAAGGGAAACAAGAAATGCACGCCATTTAATTTCTTAGATGGTGGGTTGATCAACCATCATAAAACTTGGTAAAAGTTAGGTGGCCGGCTTACAGCAGGCAAATCAGGCAGGGCAATTCTCCAACAAACAAGAGTGGCTTTTAAATGCTAGTGTACCAATTAATATTAGTTTCAGTTAATTAGACTTCAAGAAAGAAAGACGAGCAAAGAGCATGAAAGGTTGGATGAAAGAATACGTACCGAAAGTACCCAAGTAGAGGTACTTGTTTCCCAGGACCCTCCCTATCCGTGCCTCCCACCGCCCATTGTGGTGATGCCTGAAGAAAACCAGACATACAAGTTCAGAAATGAATTCAGCAACAGCTAGCTAAGCTTAGCTGTGAACAAAATGGAAACAGCAAGTTGGTAGCACTGGCACCACAATACAGTACTACTGATCTTGGAGGCAGAGAGTACAAATTCATCAAGAAAGAAAACCTTAGAACTTTTGCAATGCTGACTTTTCTGGCATTGCAGGAAGCTGGCACAAGAAAGGGGCCATGAGGCTTGCATGCAGAGAACACACGGCTGGCAAATGACGTTGCCAGCTGATGCATGCCAGATGTAGACCCTAGCTAGCTAGCAATATGCTGACTAATCATCCAGGTGATTAGCTAGGAATATGCTGACTCATCATCCAGGTGATGAGAGAGAGAGAGAGAGAGATTAATTAGAGTTAATTAGTAGTACCTGGCAACGCCTCTGTACTTGGAGACGCCCCTGGAGAAGCCGCTGCTCCGGCGGCGGAGGGAAGCCAGGTACTCCTCGCGGGAGACACCCTCCATCTCCGACCGCTGCTTCTCATATTCCTCCAGCTGCATCCATCCATGCACACACCAATTCTTCAGTAATAATTCACTTATTACGTCTTAGCCATCTTATAATTCTACAAGATGGCAAACTTACTGGGAAATTGAGCACTGTCTCAGGACCCCAGTATTTGAGGGCTGCAAGGTCATATGCACGAGCAGCTGCTTCCTCACTATCATAAGCCCCTGCAGATCATTAAACATTGCACCAATGTTAAGAAACAGAACAAACACCAAAACAACAATTAATTAATTACATAACAGCTGGTTGCTATATGCCTATATTCTTAGGGATAAACTGTTATCGTATCATATTAAGACTGTTAAGTGTATAAAGGCCCATCTTATATAGGCCCATATAGCCCATGAAGCTCTCTATATATATTGTTATCCCCACTAATGGAGATTATTCTCTTCTCAAATTCCTCAAGGTTAGTAACATGGTATTAGAGCATGGTTTAGGGTTAGGGTTAGACTAATCTAATTCCCACCCAGATCCATTTTTTTTCGTCGTCTTCCACGGCCGCCGGTTGCGGCTGGCTCATTGCGCCGCGTGTTGTCACATAGAAGAGGTGTGGGGGCATCATAGGAAATACCAAAATCAGCTAGCAACCATCGAAGCCATACAATCTTTGAAGTGGTAGTGGCAAGTGCTCGAAGTTCTGCCTCTGTACTAGACCGAGATACAGATTGCTAATGATCTTGTGAAGCATGAGCTTACAAAACACATTGGTGTTGATGCATCCTTTACTCGGTCCCATTGTCATCAGAAAACTATTGCTTTTCAGTATGTGTCCTCAGAGCTGCAGTTGGCAGACTTTTTCACTAAAGTACAAACTCAAGAGCAGCATCGGCTTCACTTGCTCAAACTCAATGTTTCGGATCCTCCACTTCCACCTTGAGTTTGAAGGGGGGTGTTAAGTGTATAAAGGCCTATCTCATATAGGCCCATATAGCCCATAAAGCTCTCTATGTATATTGTTATCCCCACTAATGGAGATTATTCTCTTCTCAAATTCCTCAAGGTTAGTAACATGGTATTAGAGCATGGTTTAGGGTTAGGGTTAGACTAATCTAATTCCCACCCAGATCCATTTTTTTTCGTCGTCTTCCACGGCCACCGGTTGCGGCTGGCTCATTGCGCCGCGTGTTGTCACATAGAAGAGGTGTGGGGGCATCACAGAAAATACCAAAATCAGCTAGCAACCATCGAAGCCATACAATCTTTGAAGTGGTAGTGGCAAGTGCTTGAAGTTCTGCCTCTGTACTATACCGAGATACAGATTGCTAATGATCCTGTGAAGTATGAGCTTACAAAACATATTGGTGTTGATGCATCCTTTACTCGGTCCCATTGTCATCAGAAAACTATTGCTTTTCAGTATGTGTCCTCAGAGCTGCAGTTGGCAGACTTTTTCACTAAAGCACAAACTCGAGAGCAGCATCGGCTTCACTTGCTCAAACTCAATGTTTCGGATCCTCTACTTCTACCTTGAGTTTGAAGGGGGGTGTTAAGTGTATAAAGGCCTATCTCATATAGGCCCATATAGCCCATAAAGCTCTATATATATTGTTATCCCCACTAATGGAGATTATTCTCTTCTCAAATTCCTCAAGGTTAGTAACAAAGACAAACAAGGATGTGACAGATTGAACAAATAAAATCTAAGATTATACAAGAACAGGAAGCAACATGCAACATGAATCTGACAAAACAGAGTGGCTAGATAAATACTAGCTTGTGGGACTTACCCAAATAGACTATTGAGAGGAGGCCAATGGAGCATCAAGCAGCAGCAAATCAAGGTCACATGCACATCACAAGGGCAAGGTCCCCCAAAGATAACAGCAAAAAAGAAAGGAGATAAAAAAAAAAAGCTTAATCAGAATGTCAGCCTTAAAAAATTCGATCCACTTTATAATATAAAGCTTTGTACTAATAATCGATGTATCAAGATCCTTGGCAGTATACAAATAAAGTGCACCAAGGACCTTGTAGTATTTCAGATTTTCTTTTATTGTACTGCAAAAATTCTCGTATTTCACTTTCTCTCCAGCATTTTTATATAAAAATGAAGAGAAAATTCAGGTTAAAATTTCTAAAATTTTAAACAACGCATGCTGCGATCATGTACCTTGCCTCCCTTTCTTCTTGTTCTGAACTGAAGTGGAGCAATTCTTGTCCCACAGATGGGCCTCAAATCTGCCTGTCCACCGGTGCCTGTTTATACATACATGCATGCAATAAATGAAACCGTATATTAAATAAATATTAATGATTGATAAATAAGCAGCATTAAACATTTTCCTTAATTACAAGATGTGGAGGAAGAAAAAGGGAAGAAGTTGGCCACCTCAAAATAGGCAAGAAGTAAATGTAGATCAACCAACTCCCTACTTCCCAGCTATAATAATTGACTCACTCTAAGGGGAGGAGAGCAAGAAAAAAAATTAAAAATGGGAATTCTGAGATCAAGAAATGGATCCGATCGGCGATCATGCTCGCCAACCTCCAAAAGAAGAGGCGTAAAAAGAGGAGCAGACTCGCGACCTAGAAACAATGAAACAACTCATTATCTCTGACATGCAGGTGAAGTTCATTTGGTAACAGAACAAGAACATTCAGAAACAGATTGAAAGAACCGGCTAATTATTTGGGAAGCCTGAAAAGATGGAAACGATGCGCAATTGTTGGCTGGAGATCAGCCATTGATTAACCAGCGGCAATGCAGGATGAATTATCACACAATCTTTGACTGAAATCAGAAGAAATCCTAGAAGAGGTCGAAGAGAACAACAGAATTGGGATCAAGAGGGGGAAGAAACTGCACATGCAGACACACACCTGGTGACTCCCCTGTAGATGGAGCTCCTCTTGCTGCCGCTGCCGCCGCCGCCGCCGCCGCCATTGGCAGAAGGATCACCAGACTCCTTACTCTCTTTCTTGGCCCTCTTGGCCCCCTTGGTGGTGCTCGTCTGTGTCCTCGCCCTCGCCCTCCTCTTGCAAGGCATTGAGACCGGCGAAGAGGAGTCAGAGGAGGAGCAAGAGGAAGGAGACGACGGCGAAGACGATGACGCAGGACCAGGAGACGATCTCTTCGCCATGATCTCTCCACAATCTCTCTCGCGCGCGTTGGTGCAGGTGGTGAGGTGACGAGGAGGAGATGGTGGCAGCGAAGTGGAGGCCTGAGGTTTAGTAATTTATAGAGTGGAGGAAGAAAGGCGTGCAGAGATGTGGGTTTTGGCGTTGCTAAGCATAAGTAGCAGTAACTGACGATGACACCTTGTCTTTTGTAATTCTGTGCGTCAGGGCTCATGCTGGTGGTCACCATTGAATATAATAGAAGTTAATTTTGCTACACTTATTCATTGTTTCTTTAAAAAAAGATTTTTTCCCCTCTGTTTTTTTATTATTGTTGATAAGTATGCATTGTACACACCTGGTCATGCTGAGATTCTTGCAATCTTTCTGGATGGACACAATTTCCACGGGGAGTACACCGGCAATATTTGCGATTTTGAGTGCCATTTGTGAAGATACAGGTTATTTTTACAGAGCATAGCAGAGCACGCACCGGCAAATTAACAAGCTCAAGATGAAAAAATTTGTCTTCCACCTCACTTTCAGATCAGTTAAGGACTCACATTGAATTGATTTTGCAGAAAGGATACAAGCAACTTAATTAGCAAGGACACGTAGAAACTAAAAACGGGCGTAAGCAGCAGCATTAACTGGAGATGACACCTTATATTTTTTGTGCATCAGGGCTCAGCCTGCTGGACACCGAAGATTAGGAATCAATTTTGCTGCACTTATTTTTGTTTTCTTTTGAAAAATTTCCTGTGTCTTTTATTATTGTTGTTGTTGTTAAGTACGCATTGTTCACACATGGTCATGTCGATACTCTTTCTAGAAGGACATAATTTCCAAGGAGAGTACACCGGCTATATTCGCGGTGTTGAGCTGCCATCTGCCAAGCCAGAGCAGAGTAGATAACAAACTGGCAAATTAACAAGCTTGCAAAGGAGTGCAAATAGTAAAACGTTATGGAAGATAAAAAAAACTGTCTGGAATAATACCTCGGTTTTTAATAAATGATATCGTTAATTTTTATTATGGCATTTGATCAATCGTCTTATTTAAAAAATTAATATAAATATAAAAATATAAATCATGCTTAAAGTTCCTTTAATAATAAATCAGATCACAATAAAATAAATTATATTTACCTAAATTTTTTGAATAAGACAAATGATCAAACGTCGTGTTAAAAATTAATGGTGTTATTTATTAAAAATCAGAGGGAGTACTTTCTTGCTCTCACTCAAACCAGTTAGAGTAACTCCAACCGAACCCTTAAATCAGCCCTTATCTCAAATTTAGAAGTTTGTAAACTAAAAATCGTCTTGAACCAAAATCCTAACCGAACTCTCATCTAGAGTGGGCCCTCATCCGGGGGAGGCAACCCTCCAGATGTAGGAGGCCCTCATCCCCTCCAGCCGGCTTCACGCAGGCACGCCGGCACCCTCCCACCCATATCCCTCCCCGCTCCCCCCGCCTGCATCAGCCCCGCCGCCCCCTTCCTCTCCCCCCCTCTGCTGCTCGAGTGGGACACCGGCGACCCCTGCTCGCCCAAGGCGTGGCCCAGCGTGACGTGTGACTCGAGGGACGCGTCACCGCCGTATAGATCGGGAACCGCAGCCTGACGGGGAAGCTGGCGACCGAGGCCCGCAACCTACTGGGACTTCTGCCGCCGTCGTCTCCTTCAGTCTGGTAATTCATACGACCTCAGCAGGGGGTACGAGGGGTCGGTTGGAGTACGCAGTGAAATAGGAGGTTGAATATGGATAAAGGAGCCTCTATTCTAGCTAATAGAGGGTTTAATTTGAGAGCTCCATTGAAGTTGCTCTTAGACTTACAATGATTTGATTCTGCAGACAGAAGACAAGCAAGTAATCAAGGACACGTAAAAACTACAAGTAGTAGAAAGGAAAGGTGCATAGCTAGCTACACTACACAAGGAGACGAATAACATCGGAAAGTGAAAAGGGAACAAAACAGTGAGGAGACCACGAGACCATAATAATGTGATGTGCAGCCATGCAAAATACTACTCCTACTCTCCTGCTACTAGCCCTGCAAACACAACACCTGTCCAGCACATTCAGAGCGATCTACTGTGCAGTCACTAACACAATGCTGTACCTACCAATGCAGCACCCCACTTCGATGAAGCATCATCAAACAGTGGTTTCACTCAGAAATTTCATCAATTCTCAAACAGATCAAGTACTCGTACTGAATTCAGATCATGTGAAACATATGTGCTGTGTTGTGCATGATGCTTGATGGCTGACCATGACCTCAATCCATGAGTAAATTAGAGAAGTCTCCCAAGTCCCAAGTCCCAATTAAGATCCCATACCTGCCGTCCTGACCAAAATTATAATCTTCACTAAAATTATTTATCACTCGTCTGTCTGACCACACTTTTGTCTAGGCATACTGCTACAGTTCCCCCAAATAATTAGGACCTGATTGACTGTCGATTAGTGAGATATCTTGACGCACCAATCAATCAATCATCATGTCCGTCCAGCTTGTTCACATTCATGAGCAGGGTAAGACATGCAATGCAATCAGAACAATTAGCACTAACGCCCTTATCGAACAGAGGGTTTTTTTAGGGAAATTTCGTAAGATCCAAATCCTACCAGAAAATGTTCTATTGGGTCATTAGAAACAAAGGGCTGAGACTCCAAGAATCCTATAAAATTATATGAAATGGCTCAAGGCACAGAGATTTTATATAAAAATTAGTGTGAGTTCTAACCTCATGGAAAATTATCTTTGAGTCTACTCTCCTTAAATTCCTATGTTTTTTCCTACTATATATCCAAATAGCCGTTCCTATATTTTGTAATCCTATATTTTACATTTGCATTCCTATTAAAACTTTGTGTTTTCTCGATTATCCATTTTAAAGGGGGCTAAGTACAATAGGATGGTTCATGCAGACATATGAATATTCTCAACTCTAAATTCTGAAAAAGGAGACATGTTGCTTGTAGTACAGGTAGTACGGAAAATGTTTGGTTTGGTAGTTAATCACTTTTCTCATCTACACTGCCTGCGTTTGATGGCTCAAGTAAAGATAAGTCTTAGGTAGCCAGATTATTCAACCGAGCTAAAGAAATTCCAACCTTTTCCCATCTAACTGAACATCCTCCGTAAATTTCTTCAACATAAAACAGCACCAGTGAAACCTGAAGCTTTTCGTGGAACCAAACCACATCCACATCTAGAATGGGCTAGGACCACTTAATGCTATACATAAAACTTGGACTCCAATATGTTACCCAAGTAAACCCTCTCTCCTTGGTAATAAGCAACCATCAAATTTCAATGTCCAGAAGAAACACCATGAATTGGATTTAAAACATAAGTCCTTCCCTTTAACAACCTACATGACAACTGCCAGCAGTAATCGACGCAAATTTGTGGCCTTCAATTGGTATAACTTAAAAAAGAAGATGAAACGTGCAACGATAATGCAAATGAAATGAATGTGTTATAGAATCATATGCTAACTGTTTCAGAGCTGTCCACAAGAACAAATATAATTCCTTATAGTACTAGCAGATTATTCCCAAGTAAAAAAAAATAGTAGCATGCAGATCACATCATATCAGTGCGGTGACCAAAAAATCACAATTAGTAGAAGAATCATATGGATATATACATATAGAGCACTACTAATTGCACGTTGCTAATATGAATATCAGTCTTTCCACCTTTGCGCACTAGTTGATGTTTTCTCTCTCGGGATCTTCTAATGTTACAAATAATTATTGCCAAGTTAAAAAAATAGCATGCAGATTACATCATATCAGTGCAGTGACCAAAAAATCACAATTAGTAGGGAGAATCATATGGATATATACATCTAGAGCTCTATGAATTGCACGTTGCTAATATGAATTATTCTTCCACCATTCCGCACTAGTTGATTTTTCTCTATCAGAATCTTCTAATGTTACAAATAAGGAGACCCCCAAAATTTACCCTGTTCTTAAAGGCCACAATATCCATTAGCAAGTGTGCATTCATTTTCTGAAATACATAGTCATCATCACAATAACTTGACCCTTTCTCTCTTAGATCTTTACTGATTCCCCTTCCAAAACTCCTTAAATATTGTTGAACGCCATCGCCCTCTTCATGAGTGAAGGAGAAACAGGAATTTCTGCTTTGTGGTGTGTCAAAGCCATCAAGATCATCACTGGAGTTATTTGCAGTTCTTGAAATGAGGGTCATCATAGTATGACTAAAAGTATGACTGCCAGAAACATCAGATCCAGTTAAGCTAATTGAGCACTGGGTTTGGTTGTCAGATTCCTGGGAGGGCAAAAATACTTGTTATAGTGTGAGAATGATTGGTGCTATCCGTATCAGATACCTACATGTCATTCTACTGAAATGCTGCTGGAAATCAAATTGAGTACATAATATGAAATTATGAATCCATACAGCACATTTAAGTACAATGTACATAATTCAGGAATATTTGAGTGGATAAACCTAGGAATATGAAAATAGCTCCCAGATACCAATTACAAAAGAGAGAGAGTTACTAATGAGATTGTAACAACCAATGGAAATGAATCACAGTGCAGTTGGGTTTTCAATTTTCACTATTACACTTTCCTTCAAAAGGTACCCTTGCATACTAATTTTCTTTCACTGAAAAGACAGTACTATTTCTGAACCGAATGGCAAAGTTTAAAAGTATGGATGGTGGTTGTTGGGTAGATGCTTTAAAACATTTAATTATATTCCTACAAAACACTTAAAATCTTAAAGCCTCACTGAATCAATATACCAATATTGATTTTCAACATTTGGGAATATATAAGTGAACCGATATTGATTTGCTAACCTCATTGTGCCAATGACGATCAGTTGGATGGTGGGGTTCTGAAATGCTTGATCCACCCTTGTTGAAAAATGTATTGCTCCTCTTTTGTGGGACACTCACAACTGAATTTATTTGAGGGTCCTCCAGTGATGAGAAATCAGTGCTATCCAATGTTGAGATGGAGACACATTCCTCAAAATAATTCATTGCCTCTTCAGCTAAATGCTTTGATACTTTCAGTCGTTCTATACTACTCTGGTACCACAATATGGAAATAAAAAGTCAGTTCAAATACCAAGACAAAATGAATAGCAAGTTTACCAACAAACGGAATCATATTGAAGGGTGGAATACTTGATACCAAGCATATTACCTTCCTTCTTGGCCTTCTTTTATGTGCCTCAGTAAAATTTGGTGCAGTTACAATGCCCTTCAAAACTCCGCCTATGTTGTCCCAACTATAAAGCGGTTCTCCGCCTATGTTGTCTCAACATAGCAGGTTCCAAGCCCTGGTAAAGGAGGAGGAGAGGGCCCCCTGTCCCTATAAGGTTGTGTTAGGCTTGGCGAGCCAATGTAAAACCTAGCCAATCAGATGGAGATGAAACCCAAAAGAAAACCGTTGGGGCGTAACCCTCTTAGCGACGCGCCATATCGGAACCCGGGTATGGTGTTAAATGGGCAAGGGCCGGGTCGTCACCCCCGTGACGCGCCGTGTCGTGATCTGGGCAGGGTGTTAAGTGAGCAAGGATCGGGTCGTCACTTCCTTAGTGGCGCGCTACATCGGCGCCCGGGTGTAGTGATAAATGAGCAAGGGTCTTCACATCTGACTCGACGGGTGCGAAGGGTAAGGAAGCTAGTCGAGCCAACTAGGATTCGTTTAGGTAGTTGGAATGTAGGGTCTCTTACGGGTAAGTTGAGAGAGTTAGTTGATACAGCGATTAGGAGGCGTGTTAATATCTTATGCGTTCAAGAGACTAAATGGAAGGGTCAGAAAGCGAAGGAGGTAGATAATACTGGCTTCAAGCTTTGGTACACAGGGACAACTGCAAATAGAAATGGGGTAGGAGTTCTGATTGACAAGAGCCTCAAGAACGGTGTGGTGGATGTGAGAAGACAAGGAGATAGGATCATCTTAGTCAAGCTTGTCATTGTGACATGGTCTTGAATGTAATTAGTGCGTATGCACCCCAAGTAGGCCACAATGAGAGTGATAAGAGGCAGTTCTGGGAAGACTTAGATGGTATGGTTAGAGCTATACCTAGTACCGAGAAGCTTTTCATAGGTGGAGATCTCAACGGCCATGTAGGTGCAACAAATGCAGGCTTCGAGGCAGCACACGGAGGTTTTGGGTACGGTAGTAGGAATCAAGAGGGAGAGGAAGTCTTAGACTTTGCTATAGCTTTTGATCTGATGGTAGCCAACACTTTCTTTAGGAAGAGACAATCCCACTTAATAACTTTTAGTAGTGGCCAACACTCTAGCCAGATTGACTTTGTCCTCACAAGAAGAGAGGATAAACAAGCATGCTTGGATTGTAAGGTAATACCTGGAGAGTGTGTGGTTTCTCAACATAAGCTTTTGGTGGCTGACTTGCGCTTCCAGATGTGCGTTCGTAGGGACAAACAAGCTAAGATTGCAAAAAACGAAGTGGTGGAAATTGAAAGGAGAGTCGGCAGAGGTTTTTAAGAAAAGGGTTATCGAAGAGGGCCCTTGGGATGGAGAAGACGACGCAAACAACATGTGGAAGAAGATGGCAACATGCATCCGGGAGGTGGCTTCAGAGGTGGTTGGAGTGACTAAAGGGAGTGGATGCGAACCTAGAGATACTTGGTGGTGGAATGAGGGCGTCCAAAAGGCTATTAAGGAGAAGAAAGAATGCTATAGGCGTTTATACCATGATAGGAGTGCGGACAATATAGAGAAGTATAAGATGGCAAAGAAGGCAGCAAAGCATGCTGTGAGTGAGGCAAAAGGGCGGGCTTACGAAGGGCTATACCAACGATTGGGTACAAAGGAAGGAGAGAAGGACATCTATAGGATGGCTAGGGTTCGCGAAAGGAAGACGAGGGACCTCAACCAAGTTAAGTGCATTAGGGACGAGAGGGAGCAGCTTTTGGTAAAGGAGGATGAGATCAAACACAGATGGCAAGAGTATTTTGACAAGTTGTTCAATGGTGAGAACGGGAACACAACCGTTCAGTTAGATGACTCTTTTGATGACACCAATAGGCGCTTTGTGCGGAGGATCCAAGAATCAGAAGTCAGAGGCGTTGAAAAGGATGAAAGGGCGTAAGGCAATGGGTCCTGATGGTATCCCAATCGAGGTGTGGAGATGCCTAGGGGATATAGCTATAGTATGGCTAACCGAGTTGTTCAACAACATTTTTCGGTCAAACAGGATGCCTGATGATTGGAGGAGGAGTATATTGGTACCGATCTATAAGAATAAGGGAGACATTCAAAGTTGCACTAATTATCGAGGAATTAAGTTGATGAGCCATACGATGAAGCTATGGGAGCGAGTAATCGAGCATCGCCTAAGAGGAGTGACGCGGGTCTCTATGAACCAATTTGGTTTCATGCCCGGAAGGTCAACCATAGAAGCAATTTTCTTAGTAAGACAAGTTATGGAGCGGTATAGGGAGCAGAAGAAGGACCTACACATGGTTTTTATTGACTTGGAGAAGGCCTACGATAAGATACCAAGGAATGTTATGTGGTGGGCATTGGACAAACATAAAGTTCCAACAAAGTACGTTTCCCTCATTAAGGACATGTACAACAATGTTGTGACTAGTGTTCGAACAAGTGATGGTGACACATGTGACTTCCCGATCAAGATAGGACTACATCAAGGGTCAGCTTTGAGCCCCTATCTATTTGCCTTGGTGATGGATGAGGTCACAAGGGACATACAAGGGGATGTCCCTTGGTGTATGCTTTTCGCGGACGATGTAGTGTTAGTTGATGAAAGCCGAGCGGGAGTAAATAGGAAACTAGAGTTGTGGCGGCAGACTCTAGAGTCCAAAGGTTTTAGGCTCAGCAGAACTAAAACCGAATATATGGCATGTGACTTCGGCACTGCTAGACATGAGGAGAGGGGTGTTAGTTTGGATGGTCAAATAGTGCCCAAGAAGGATACCTTTCGATATTTGGGATCAATGCTACAGAGAGATGGGGATATCGATGAAGATGTTAGCCATAGAATCAAAGCGGGGTGGATGAAGTGGCGTCAATCATCGGGTATTCTCTGTGACAAGAGGGTACCACAGAAGCTAAAAGGCAAGTTCTATAGAACAGCAATTAGACCGGCAATGTTGTATGGTGCAGAATGTTGGCCTACAAAAAGACGGCATGTTCAGCAGTTAAGTGTTGCGGAAATGCGTATGCTGCGTTGGATTTGTGGTCATACAAGAATGGATCGAGTCCGGAACGATGATATACGTGATAGGCTAGGGGTAGCACCAATTGAAGAGAAGCTTGTCCAACACCGGTTGAGATGGTTTGGACATGTCCAGCGGAGACCTCCAGAGGCACCAGTGCATAGTGGAATCCTAAGGCGCGACAGTGATATTAGGAGAGGCAGGGGAAGGCCAAAATTGACATGGGAGGAGGCAATAAAAAGGGACTTGAAAGGATGGAATATACCCAAAGATTTATCTTTGAATAGGTGTGCTTGGAAAGCAGCCATTTATGTGCCTGAACCTTGATCTGCAGCTTCTATTGGGTTTCAACTCTAGCCTACCCCAACTTGCTTGGGATTGAAAGGCTTTGTTGTTGTTGTTGTTGTTGTTGTTGTTACAATGCCCTTCAACACTCTACTCAACTCTTGTTCACGCTGCTCTTCGACAGCTAAATCTGCCCGTAGCTTTCTAGCACGTTCATGTGACTGTAATCAAAGTAGTAAAAGGTTATAACTGTTGGCTGCATAGAATTGGAGGCACAGCGCAATTGGCATAATAATAGTCAGACCTGTTTGAGCTTTGTTGTATATTCTGTTATGTCAGGAGACAGCTCAGCACTGTCCAGATCAAACTCAAGAGGAATTTCCATCTGTTCCCGTTGCAGTTTTCTTGAATGGTGCTCTATGTCAGGAGCCAGATCAGTGTTGTCTGGATCAAACTCAAAAGGAATGTGCACAATTTCCTCCTTTCTGAATTCCGTGGTGTAATCACTTATGTCGGAGACAAACTCGGCAGAGTCTGGATCAAACTCAGGAGGAATTTCGATAACTTGCTGCACTGGGACATTTGAATGGTTGCTTTGCCAAATGGCCTATCAACAAAAGAATTTAATAGTACCATCACGGAAAGTTGAGAACAAGAGTGTAAAACAAGAATGGTGCTCTAAAACAGAATTATGGTACAGAGACAATAAAATGGATAACTTATAAGCGTGCACAGAACATAAATAGTCAAAGACATTCTTAGCTTTTTTTTTAGATAATGAAAATGTTTTACATCCCCCAGCCTCTGCTATAAGGCTGGCACAGCCAGTGAGGTTTTGATTGAACAAAAAGACAAAGAGTGGTGGGACACATTCCTAGCTCAAGATGATGGCAAATCTCACCAGCGGCAGCGCTAGATTCTCAATAAGTATTTCCAGTCATGTGTTGGCATGTCTGGTGGTAACAAAGAGAATAGTAACTTACAAACTTGTTTGCCAGTAAAATTCATATCTTATATTTATTAATATAGGCAAATTTTGCTACAGGACATCGCAACTTTACGATTTTAGCTGTAGGACACCACGAAAGTGAAACTTTGGGGAAAAACACTTTGTAAATATGGTAATTAGCTAGTGGACACCGCACCTATTATTTTAGCGTTTTTGGCTGACGAGGGGAGAGAAGCAATATTTACCCGCGAAGAGACCAAAATGCTCCTGCATTTTTCACTTAGGCTGATTGGATCATACATCCATTGATCTCTTTCCTGCTTCGATCGCATCAGTGCGTACTAACTCTAGCTAGTTTCTTCGATCTCGTCTGAAGCAGTAGTAGGCATGGAGACATCAGCGGAGGTGCCGTCCTACTTCCTGTGCCAGATCTCTCGCTGGAGGTCATGAGGGACCACGGGATCACCTGCGACCATGGTAGCACCGAGGAGTGGCTGTTCGGCGACGCCGATGGCCGGGGAGGGAAGGTGACGTGCCTGGTGACGCGGTGGCCGCTGGCGCCGGCGGGCGGGGAGGAAGTCCACGCCCAACCACACGCTGCGGCGGCTCATCCAAGCGTGGTGCGCTGCGCATGCCGTTGAGCGGATCCCCACCCCGCGCCTGCATGTTGAGGGGGCGCTCGGGGCCCGCAGGCAGCGGCAGCTCGTCGCGCTTCGGGAGATCAAGCCCATCGTCATCCAGGGCCACGCCGTGGCCGCCATCCCCACGCCCAGTTCAACTAATGAGTCATTGTCGTTGTTCCTCTTCGACCTCCCATGTCGTCCAAGGCGGTGAAGGCCGACGCGGTGGCGGCGCTGGTGGAGCTGCTCCTTGATGAGGGCGGGCGGTGCGCAGCGGAGCTGGCCATGGTGGCGATCGACCACCTCTGTGGCTGTGCGGAGAGGAGGTCGGAGCTGGTGGCGCACCCGACGGGGCTCGCCGTCATGTCTAAGAAGGCGACGCGGGTGTCGTCGGCCGCCACTGAGAGTGCCGTGCGTGTGCTCCACACCGTCATGAGGCCCTCGGCGACGCCGGCCGGGCTGCAGGACATGCTCGCCGTTGGGGTGGTGGCCAAGATTCGTATGTACCGGATACCCAGCCGCATTTTGGACTTTTCGTGGGCAAATATTGTTTCTCCCTATATCAGACAAAAACAGCCGCATTTTGGACTTTTCGTGGGCAAATATTGTTTCTCTCTATATCAGACAAAAACACTAAAATAATAGATACAGCGTTCACTGGCTAATTACCACACATTTATAAAGTGTCTTCTTCTAAAATTTTACTTTTATGATATGCTACAGCTAAATTCGAAAAGTTATATTCTATAGCAAAATTTACCATTAATATAACTCAACAACCTATTAATGTACCACTTTGCTCACATACCCTTGAGATGAAAAGCCAGCCTACAGCCTACAAGTGGATGACCAGTTTACATTAACAAATACCTCTATGGACATATCTCTGATTTCTGCATCACTCTGTTCAAATTTAACAAGAACTGAACTTGTGAGCAAAGGATACCCATGGGCCATAGCAGCGTTCAGATTGATGGAGATGGAATGCAGACAGAATCTCAATTCCTCTACAGTGACAGCTCTCTGTGAACTAGTTTACCACTAATAAAACTTTTAAAATGTAATTTTTTCTTCATTATTAGAATCCAGAGAGGCCTTTTTCCCCTATGTGCATTATCCTACCTCTTGCGTTGTACGAAACCAGAAATACCAAGTACCGATATCTTTCTTTTCAGTTCCTATTGCAAAAGGTTAGAATTTTGCAAGGCAATGGTACGAAAATGTTGAGAGCTTTTCTTGATGCCAACCTCGGACTCCCGATAAGGTTTTGTGTCCCCGGCCACCGACGGCGCCTTCGAGACCATCCTCCCACCACCGCCATCAGCATCCTCCCTCGACAGCGACGAGGCGGCGCGCCGGCGCCGCAGCGCGACGGCGCCCTACCCGAGCCACCGGCGCACGAACCCTTCCGCGCCACCTCCCTCCCTCTCTCCCTGCTCGCCGCCGCCTCCCCACCGCGACATGCATCAGCCTCCGTCGTCACCTGTGGCAGCGAAGAGGGAGAAGGCGAGGCGGAGTTCCCGCCGCGGTCAAAGAGAGGATTGGTGCGGGTGCTGCCGGCTGCGTACTCCCCGAGGCCAAGGCCGCCGGCGCGGGCGCGCGGCTCGACGCTGACGCTGCGGGAGCGGCGGGGGCACGGGGGTGGGGCCTTGCGGTTGCGGGGACCCGACGGGCGGTCGTCGGCGGGGTGGAGGGTCCGGCGAGTGGTGGATTTGAACGCCGACGACGCCATGAATTCGGGTTTGGATCGCGGAGGAAACGAAATTGGAGGGAAATCAAAGGGTGGAAGTTGAGCTGAGCTGGTCACTGACACTGGGAGAGTGGAAGAAGAGGAGATGCTTCGCTTTGCTCTGATGCTAGCTAATCGCATGTGCTAAACACAGATTTAGTTGAGCTCCGGATGCCTCGCCGATGGGAAAACGAAGGCTGGATTACTTTAACACATCACTAGGATGAATAAATTGCCCCATTTCTATTTATTATTCAGAAATTCGCCCTTTTTTCTACTTTTATTGACATTATTTCTAGAATGTGAAATGGAGACTGCAAGGTTGCCAACGTTTTCAGCGTGAAGGGAACCTTATAGGGAAAAAAAATAGAAAAAATTTCGCTCAAAAAGAGAATCTTATGGGCATGGGCCACTTTATACGTGGCTAAACGGGCGGACTGGGCCGACACGGCCCGCTACGACACGGCCCGTGTAGGCACGGTTACTGTAGCGGGCCGTGCCGTGCCGGTCCGCGTGCCTTCCCTCCGGCCTAGGCATGGCATGCCGAGGTCGTGAGCCGTGCCGTGCTGGCATGGCCTGTCGGCGGTCCACCGTGCCTGGGCCGGCTCGGTACCGCCGACGCCTGCCGCCGTGCCGCGGCCTCTGCCGCGCCCTTCGGCGCCGCCTCCCCGCCTGCGCGCCTGCCTCCACTGCCGCCTCCTGGCCTGCGCGCCACCGCCTCCCACACGCGCCTCCCCGGCCTCCGTCGCTTGCCGCCGCCGCCACCGCCTCCCCGCATGCGCGCTGCGCCTGCGCGCCGCCCTCTTCGCCGCCGCCTCGCCTGCGTGCCACGCCTGCCCCTCCGCCGCCGCCTCCCGCACGCGCCTCCCCGGCCTCTGCCGCCTGCCGCAGGCCTTCACCGCCGCCTCCCGCAGTCGCCTCCTCCCTTCCGCCAACGCTGGGCAGGAGTGCCCCTGCAGTCGACTGAGATGAGGAAAACAGGAAAAAAATAGAGGAGGAAAAAATGTAAAAACATTATCTGAGATGAGTAAAAAAAATATGAGAGTATTTTTTGATGATATTAGAGGAGGAAGTTTTCATTTTTTTTAACAAGCAAAATAGAAGTACATATATAGTTATGTAATTTAATTTCTACATAGATATAGGGGAAAATTACGCAATGACCTTTATTGATTTTGATATTACACAGCTGCCTCATTAAAAACTCTGTCATGTAAAACCTCAATTTTGAGAAAACCATGACAAAGAAAAAGGAGTACAGCTAAAGGTCAACACTTAAAAATAAAAAAACATTACTCTAGTTCCTCATTTTGTAGGTAAAGATTTTCGAACTGCTCAGTCAAATCTTGGTTCTCTGTGGTGTGTTGGGTACGTTACTTAGCTAGCTCCTAGTCTTTAACCGCAAGTAGCATTTCTACCATCTCACGGCGGAGATTTCTTCTTTTTTCTTCAATAATTCTTCCGCAAAGACTAAAGGCCGATTCGGATGATACCGTAGACACAGGCACCGTGAACACATTCCGTGCTAGCTTTGAGAGCACGGGATATTGGGTCTTGTGATCATTCCACCATTGAAGAACATTCAGATCTTCCTGATTGATGGAGTCGCTATCCAAGTAGGTGGACAGCTCAAGGGCTTCAAGCGAAGCGTATGTAGGACTTGCTGCGGCCGAACTTCCACCACCGGTGCTCAAAGAAGAAGAGGAACCACCCCAAATTCGGCCCCACTGCAATTTCTTCTTACCTGGGACAGGGACGGATAGGGCTCTTTGCACGCGAACTCCCTGAAACTTAGTTTCATACTTTCAAAATACTTCATACAATTTTATCTTAGAATCAGAATAGTAGTTAGTGTAATCAATATTCATTGTATTCCCAATAAGATTCAAAATATTTAGAAACCCCCGTATTTTACCCCTAGAATCAAGAATAAATGCAAAAGCATACAAGTATGGAATGTCCCTCCAGTATTTAAGATATTTTTGTTTCATGTGAAATACTGCAAGTCCTAGTAGTTGGTCATCTTCATATTCTTTTAATAAAGTGGCAATATCAAAAATTTTATGCAAAATTAAATTAGCAGTTGGATAGTAAACACCAGACAAAGTAACAGTTGCATCATAAAATGTTTCAAGAAAGTAATAAAACATTTCTACAACATGCCAAGACTGTTCTGTCAGTAGCGGTTGCCCGTCACTGGTAACAATATTCTTGGACTGCAAAAAAACTGTTAGTACATCCTTGTAGGCAAGACGTGTCTCAACATCAAATAAGTCGAGTTCCACCGATGGTCCGCATCCGTTTGGAACTTGCGTGGACGCTTGTCTGAAGCGATGCAAAATCACTTGAAGGTTGCAAGTCGAGAATTAGAACCATTGAGCCATGTTATGGCTTCATGGATGGAATCGAGATATACACTTACCCTCTTAAAACCGGATTTAACTATAAGATTAATAACATGGCAAGCACAACGTTGATGTAAAAGAAATGATTGAGCATAAACATTGAATAAAGGCTGCAAAATTTCTATTGTTCTGGAATTTGCAGCTGCATTATCTAGAGTTACTGTAAATATTTTATTTATGATGCCAAAATCCTCATAAACTCTAGAAATTCTTTCAGCAATATTTTCTGCAGTATATGAAACATCAATTAATTTTAAAGCTATTACTCTTTTTTGTAATTCCCATTTATCATCAACATAATGAGCAACTACACTAATATAATCCTCCTTAGCCCTACCACTCCAAATATCAGATGTGACACTAATTGAAAATATGCATATAGTAAATAATTGTTTAATACTGTCCCGGCCTTGGTTGTAAACATTCACCAAGTCCCCAGTTGTGGTCTGTCTACTAACAGCTTAAAACCTAGGATTATAAGTAGTTTTAATATAAGTCTCGAATGCAGGAGACTCACCAAAGTTTAGGAGTAAATCTTGTCTAGCAATTAAGCGGGTAAGGGAATCTCGTGCTACCTGAGAGTCATACTCCCATGAACATACCGTACCGTCAGGATTCAGTACCAGTTGTTGCTGTCGTAGCTGGTAACCTTGCTTCTTCGAACACACCTCAGCATACCGCCTCAAATGCCCTGTTCCACTAGAAGATTTTCCAGAGAGTTTAGTCTTACAAATTTTACATTTCACGTACGTTATCTCTCTTCCATCTACGCCGGCTTCCTTGATCTCATCAAAATTTTGCCAGGTGGACGAAGTTCTTGATCTCTTCAAGCTGGTTGCCGTTGATAAGCTCCCGCTCGCAGTTCCGGATCCTTCCGAAACCGCATGTACTTCCTCCGGATGTTCTTGCGGTGTAGGAGCCGACCCGGAGTCGTCTCCTTGCGACATTGACAAATAGCTCGGGTCGAAGTCACTCAATTGGAACATCAGGTAGTTTGGATCCATCCTGCAATATAAATAGAGAAAATTAGTAAAAAAAATAATACAAACAAAGAAGAAAATTTAGGATTTTTTTGTACCTTGCAGAAGCACCGAAGACTGCAGCTATCAGCTATGAGAATGTGGAAAATTTTTAAATTTAAATCAAAAATTTAGAACGTAAGAGAGCAAAAGAGAGGAGAATAGAGCACAAGAGGAGAGATTGGAAGGTTTGGATGAGCAAAAATATGGCTGGTGGTTCCCCTATTTATAGAAAAAAATTTCACAATTTTTCGGATTTTTTGATATTTTTTTGGATTTTTTTAGTCCCCCAACGGCTAGATTCAAAATCTAGCCATTATTTCGGACCGTTGGGACACGTGGCAATTTTTTACTGAGCCAATGCGGCCGAATAGTGCAGCAAACGGTCGTCTAGCAATGGACAGATGTGCAACGTTCGACCTTCCCCGAACAGTGTAGAGACACTGTTGCTACAGTGTTATTTCTCTGTACTACACACTGTAGCATCGACTAAACTGGCGCTAGCGCTCCTGTCGGCCTGCTCTTGCGCGCCTCCTGCCGGCCTCGGCCTCCGCAGCCGCCCTCCTCCTACACGCCTCCCCGGCCTCGCCCTCCGCCACCGCCCTCCACCTGCGCACCTCCCCGGCCTCCGCCTCGTCCCGCACCATCGGTCCTCCTGGCCGCCGACGCCTGCCGCGGCCTCCATCGGCGCCCTCCGCCGCCGCCTCCCCGGCTGCACGCCTCCCCGGCCTCAACCGTCTCCCGCGCCCGCCTCCTCCCGGCCGCCGATGCCTGCCTACCGCGGCGGCGCGGCCTCCGCCACCGTCCTTCGGGCGGGCCGTGCCCCGTACCGTGCCGTGCCGGCCCGCTACAGTGCATGGGCCATGCCATACCGGCCCATCGTGCCGCATCACCGGCCTAGGCACAGCACGGCTACTCGGGTCGTACCGGCACAGCCCATGGCCAACCGTGCCGGACCGGCCCTAGCACAGTTACTGTAGCACCGTGCCTGGTCTGGCCCGACAGGGCACGGCCCATTTGAACATGACTGGGCCACTTCACCTTTGAAGTAGTAGCGCACACCTCGAATCTTTTTTTTAGCAAGCATTGAAACCGGAATTTATCATGGAGTAGGTCCTATAGAAATTTAGAATAATCTATCACAAACTTTTTTTCATCTCACATGCAAAAATGGCAATAGAAATCTTAGAAGACCAGAAAATTAAATTAAACAAGAAAAAATCTTAGGGGAGCAGAAAATTTATTAGACAAAAAAAATGGAAAAAAGAGTAGAGATGCAGGGGATCGAACCCCGTGCCTCGTACATGCAAAGCGAGCGCTCTACAATTTGAGCTAACTCCCCATCTTATCTAAATTGGAATTATCATTATCATATATCATATTTGTACTTCTAATACTAGTGCTATTTGAATATTTACTTCGACAACAACAAACAAACAGCCCTGACACATTCGGATGTTCGGTTGCTTTGCCAACATCGAGCTGTCCGACAACAACCGAGTGTAGGACAAGAGACACTCCAAAATGGCTACTGTTTATATACTCCTATTATATTACCAAACAGTTGCTTGTTATTAAAAGTTCATATGTTTATTCTTATCCGCACCAAACCAAGCATTCCTTTGGGTAGCAGAAAAGTTTTTGAATGAATGTGGTGTTCAGTATAATGAGAAACAACCCATGGGAAAATTGACTTTTGAGCATAATGATAGTCAATACTACAACTGATCGCTGCCAACAATCTATTCACTCGCTAAACAAACTTCCCTTTTATGTAGTAAACCATAACATAAGGTTGGACATTACAGTTTGAGCTTTGCGTAGATATATAGCGCTCAAAACTGGAGCTATGGAGAACTGTTTGCCTCCAGTTTCAGACAAAAAACGAGATTATTCCGTGCTGAATAGAATGAGCTTCTCTTCAGAAAGAAGCACGGAATTTGGATGTATATATACTGTCCAAATTTACAGAGCAAAGAACGTAACAGCCGATCGGTCGTACCTCTCCGCGAAAAAAGAATACGTATTGAGATTCTGAAACATCCTGAGTCGTACTGTACTCTGAGAAAACGAATGTACGATCACATTGCCCCTACTCCATACGTACTGTACTAGTAGTTTGTTAATTTGTATACGGCCAGCCTGAACGGCAAGAGATGATCCTATTAATCATAGCATCGATCGTTCGCAAGGTCGGCATACTCGCGTACATGCAGATAGATCATGAATTATCAATCATATGCTTAACACGGTGCATTTTGATAGATAGACTAACTAGCTAGTTTTCTGACCAATTCAAGAAATTAAGGAGTTTCAGATAAACAGCACACTAGACCACTCGCTTATTGTCAATTACACTCACCTATATGTAGGTAGAATTTAGCTCACATGTTGAGGAGGAGGAGATTAAGTAGTACCAGAGGGCGAAAAATAAACGCACAGTGAAAGGAGATCAGAATACGAAGTACTATCACCTATCACCTAGTAACAAATGGTAAGCACAGAAAACCTAAAATTCTTCAACTAGAACAAGAAGAGGGGGTAGTTAAGGGTGATAAACAAATTAAGAAATACATTATCAATTACTACAAAAATCTGTTTGGGCCTCTAGGAGAAAATAATTTTTCCTTCAATGAGTCCCAAAAGAAGATATTGCTCAGGTGTCAGACCTAGAGAACGAGATTTTAATTGAAGACTTTACAGAGGAGGAGGTGAAACAAGTGATCCTTCTAATGGAACATAATAAAGCTCCGAAACTTGATGGTTTCCCATCGAAGTTATATCAAGTGTTTTTGAAAGTCATTAAAGGGGATCTTATAGCACTCTTTAGGGACTTCCATGAAGGAAAGCTATCACTACACAATCTTAATTTTGGAATCATTACCCTATTACCAAAGCAAAAAGAAGCAAGTCGAATTCAACAATACAGACCCATTTGTTTGTTAAATGTTAGCTTTAAAATATTCATGAAGGTGTTGGCCATTCGAATAGCCCTAGTAGCTTAGAAAGTCATCAGCCCTTCACAAACAACGTTTCTCCCAGGAAGGAACATAATGGAGGGAGTGGTAATCTTACACGAAACAATTCATGAGATGCATAGGAAAAAGAGGAATGGGGTTATATTGAAACTAGATTTTGAGAAGGCATATGACAAGTTCAATTGGAAGTTTTTGCAATAGACTTTGAGAATGAAAGGCTTTTCACCGATTTGGTCTGAATGGATACGCTTGATTGTAAAATGTGGAAGGGTAGCGGTTGAAGTGAATGATGATATCGGGAACTTTTTTCAGACAAAGAAAGGTTCGAGGCAAGGAGATCCACTATCAGCAATTCTCTTTAACTTGGTGGAAGATATGTTAGCATTCTATTGCAGAGGGCTAAAGAGCAAGGAAAATTTCAGGGGGTGATTCCTCACCTAGTGGACAATGGTCTCTCAATTTTACAGTACGCCGATAACACTATTCTCTTTATGGAGCATAATCTTAAGGAAGCCAAAAATCTCAAACTTGTGCTAAGCGCATTTAAGAAATTATCGGGCTTGAAGATTAACTTTCATAAGAGCAGATTGTTTTGTTATGGTAGGGCAAAAGAAGTAGAGAATGAATATATCAGGTTATTCAAGTGTGGAACAGGTTCCTATCCTTTTAGGTATCTAGGGATCCCAATGCATCCTAGGAAGCTCGCAAACAAAGACTAGCAGATAACTGAGGAAAGAGTCCAAAAGAAGCTGAGTAGTTGGAAAGGAAAGTTCCTCTCAGTAGGGAAGACTAGTGTTAATCCACTCGTTTTTAAGCAGCCTGGCCATGTTTATGTTGTCTTTCTTTGAGGAACCTAAAGGTATACTCAAGAAACTAGATTATTATAGATCTAGATTCTTTTGGCAAGGTAATGAGCACAAGAGAAAGTATAGATTGGCAAAATGGAGTGTCTTATGCAAACCTAGAGAATGTGGTGGTCTTGGAATACAAAACTTAGAGATTTAGAATAAATGTCTTCTTAGCAAATGGTTGTACAAGCTGATTAATGAGGAAGGGGTGTGGCAAATTCTTCTTAGGAGGAAATACTTGTCTAAGAAAACTAGCACTCATGTCGAGAGACAACCAGAGGATTCTCACTTTTGGGCAGGTCTTATGGCGGCCAAGGACCCCTTCCTTGTTTTTTGAGGTTCGCAATGGCAATCAACTGAGATTTTGGGAGGATTATTGGATGGGCAATTCTTCTTTTGACAGGCTTTATCCTAGGTTGTATGTGTTGACTAGGAATAAGAATGTTAAAGTGGCAAATGTGTTGGTGTTAACGCCAAAATTTGGTACGGTTCGTCATCATGTTCGGTTGAAGAAAGAAGCCATATTAGCCAATGGAAGCTAATCCAGAAGAGCCCGAGCTTGAGAAGGAATCGTGAAGACCACGGCATGGCAGTTAATTACCTTATCTATTAATTAGGTAGTTTTAATAATTTTGAAGGAAACCTGATCTCGTGTCCGATCAGGGTTTGTTATTTTTCCTTTTATAGTTAGGAAACTCCTGTTTCGTATCCGATCAGGACTGTATCAACTCGGGGTATAAATACGTATGCCCGAGGACCATGTAAACTATCTCTCAGATTAATAAACTTCGGCGCATCGCCACCCTTTCGACGGGTTCTTGCTTCTCGAGCCGGGCTGCATCGGTTAGGTCCGAACTCCTGCGAGAGGGTAAGACTCATCACCCCTTACCCGGTGTATCTACTCCGTCTACGGCTGCATCAGTTAAGTTTGATCTCTTAGACCAAGTCGATATACCACATCACACGTGCGTAGTTTTTATCGGCTTATTGGGTGTAACTTATCGTCAGTTTGTGCTGCATCGGTTGGGTCCGACCTACTAAACTGTCGCGATAAGTTATTCCTGCTAGGTCGATAGATTTTACGCAAGCGTCTTATCGGAATGTATAGTCGATAAGTTATCATATACATCACGATTGCATTAGATCTATCGGCTCATCGAGGTTCGTTTATAATTATTAATCTGTGCTGCATCAGTTAAGTCTGAACTACTAGATTGATAGTGATATGTTTATCCTTGTTGAGTCGATAGGTTTTTATGCGATGTTTTATCGGAGTGCTTAGCGATAAGTTATCCTTTACTATATAAAGCCGACTGCATTGCTCAATTGTTTATTTTGCTTACTTGCACTGTTATCGGCTTTCCAGCCGATATAACACGGTTCTGGCACATTATACTGTCATCGGCTTTCCAGCCGATACACATGTTCTGTCAGCAGTCGGCTAGTTTATGATTTATTTATTTATCATCGGTTTGTCTAGCTGATGTACAAGTATTATCGACAATCGGATTTATTTACTATCTGTTTATATCATCATCGGCCTCTTAGCTGATGCGCAAGCGCTGTTGGTAGTTGGGCACGCGCGAGACCCCGGGCGCGAGCACGCGCGAGGACCCGGGCGCGGAGACAGGCGAGGACCCGGGCACGGGCACGGGCGCGGACTCGGGCGCGGGCACGGGTGAGGACCCGGGCAAGGGCGCGGGCAGTACCTTAGGTGCAGCGCTAACAAATTCTATTGGCAATCGGCTGGTAGGATTCTTATAGGCCGATTGGATCACTGATCTAATATTTTCTATCTCCTTGTCAATTGCGGGGTCAAATTGACTGGCACGCCTACGAACCTCAAGATTTTAGGACCTGCACTGGAGTAAAGCAAATCTCCCAGGCCTTCGTGTGTCCTAAGGCGCTGAACGACCCCCGGCGGTTTTCGGCGTCAACAGTTGGGACATGTGCCTTTGAATGTCTCTTTTAGAAGGGCATCGGTTGGAGATAATTTGGCAACTTGGTATGACTTAGTAGCAAAAGTGGTGAGTTGTAACCTCTCTGATCAAAATGATGTTTCTATATGGAAGGCGCATAAATCTGGTATCTTTTCCGTAAATTCAATGTACAAATCTCTCGTATATGAGGGTGTGGTACCAAGGAAGACTTTTATATGGAAACTCAAAGTTCCACTGAAAATTAATATTTTCCTATGGTACTTATGTAGATTATTTCTATCTACTAAAATTGAGAGCTTAGCCTACTTGATCACCTAATTGCGGAATTGATTAACTGACCGGTGTTTGAAGCCATGAAGATGAACTCGATCTCCTCGGCGATGTCCGGTGCGGATGTAGAGGATAAAGATCCTCGAACCTCACCGGCGTTCATCGAGGTTGTAGAGGTTGTAGTGGCGCAGCTGAGGTGACGAAGTCCCTCTGGCCGCCTGTCGGAGGCGTTAGCTCCAACCGCGGGGAGTCTAGGGACCCCCCTTTGAGGTTCGGCCAGGGGAGTTGTTCACAGGACGGCAGCAGTGTCTGGGAGATGATAGATGCTCGGGCGCCGGGGGCCCGGGCTGAGATGGCACGCAAGAGGAGAAGTAGACAGGTTCGGGCCGCGCGGAGGCGTAATACCCTACTCCTGTGTGTGTTTGCTATGTGGGAGATGAATGTGGTTTGTTCTTACAAGGTGTTCTTCAGGGGTGCTCAGGAGCTAGCCCTGGCTTTGGGAACTAAGTCTCTCTAGAAGCTGAGCTCAATGCAGAAGCCGATCGAACCCGAGTCCCCCTCCCCGCAGGCATGGATCCTCCTTTCATAGTATAAGGGGAGTCCACAGCGCCTAGCTTACATGTAAGGAGAATGCTTTTCTCGGTATGGTATGTCTTGTCGCGCGCACGCGGTCGCCCGCTGAGTCACGCCGGAGTTGGTTCGGCACGTCGGGTCGCCATGCTGCTCGGCTGCTGCGGGCGGCTAGGTCCTGAAGATGTGACAGCGCACGCCTTCGCTGCCAGAGCGTGGAAAAATGAAGCCCTCTTAGTCAAAAGTTCTCTGACTGCACAGGGAGCCAGCCCACAGGGGGGCCGTCACGAGAGTCCACGCACGTCCGAGCGGGTGACAGGCGCGACACGCCCCATCGTCTCGTCATTAATGCGGGTAGTTGGGGAGTTGACCCGCTCGAGTCAGGCTCGTGCCCGGGGCAGAGAGCTCATCGAGCCCTCCGCGCGCACAAGGCGTCGAGCCCCTCGGGGACCGAAGCTGTGGGCCCCGGGACCGGGGGGCGAGACCCGAGGCCAGGAAGTCCCAGCAATGTGCCCCGGGGACGCGACTCGGGGCCGAGGAGGTGGGACCCGGGACCGGGGGGCGAGACCCGGGCCCTGGGATGTCCCCCAGTAATGTGCCCCGGGGACGCAACCCGGGCTGAAGCTGTGGGTCCCGGGACCGGGGGCGAGGCCGAGCCGGGAAGGTCTCAGTAATGTTCCCGGGGATATGCCCCGGGACCGAGGAGGCGACTCCCGGGACCGGGGGGCCAGGCCCGAGCCCGGGAAGGTCCCAGTAATGTTCTCGGGGACATGCCCCGGGACCGAGGAGGTGGCTCCCAGGACCGGGGGCGAGGCCCGGGACCGAGAAGGTCCCCGGGACGCGAGGCCCGAGGTGGATGCGAGCCGTCGTCGCAACTCGCCCGGGGAGTGCGCACCCGGGCCCAGGCAGTGCTCGTGCCCAGGTACTTAGCGGGAAAAAGGCCGTAGCCGGCCGTCACTGGTGCAGAATGTGGGCCCCAGAGGAGCTGACGTGGCCAAAGATCCACGCGTCCCCGGGGTATATGGGGCCCCCAGTCCCGTTTCGCCGACACCGCCACCTACACTGCCTAGGAATGGCCCTTCTCTTCCCTTCCAGTGCTCTAAGGATTGGGCTAGGTTTTAGGGTTGTCGGGAGAGAGGAACCATGAGAGAGATCTCTCACGGCCAGCCTCTCCCTTGTAATATTGTGCTGAGGGAATCGGGGGCAGCTCCAAAAAGGAGAGTTTTGGCGCGCTTCCGATCATCACACGTTAGCTTAGATGGAAAGTGATCATGATCACTGTGATCACGCACGGCAATGGGTGGAGACAGCCGTGAGTGATCACCTCGGGTTTCCATGCCGAGAGATTTAATTCCAACATTCTCCCCCTGATCTTGAGGCTAATGAATCTGTTCTTAGTAGAATAGTTTCCTAAGGCAACGTGTCAAGGCAGTTAGTCTTGCACTACCAGGACTCTGGTACCTATAGTTCACTATAGAACTTCGAAAGAACTCTGTCTAATTCTAATGGGAGTCAGTTGGGACTAAGGCCCCTATATCCAGAATCACTGATTCAAAGGCATTCAGTTAATCCCATGCCGGCTACATGATCTTTAAATAAGTTAGGAAGTAAGCCTTTGGTTAGTGGATCCGCGAGCATTGACTTAGTACTAATATGCTCAACATTAATATTTTGATCCTAGATTCTATTTTTCACAACATGATACTTAATATCGATATGTTTAGCAGCACCACTCGACTTGTTGTTACTCGAATAGAATACCGTGGCTTTATTGTCACAGTATACTGTGAGTGGTTTTTCAATGTTGTCAACCACTCTCAGTCTAGAGATGAAGTTCTTAAGCCATACTGCCTGCCCGGTAGCTTCATAACATGCTACAAATTCTACCGCATTGTCAACGATGCAGTCAGTATCTGTTTGGAGCTTTTCCGTGAGATTGCTCCTTCTGCAAGGGTGAAGACATAACCTGATGTTGATTTCTTAGTGTCTACACACCCGGCAAAATCAACGTCTGAATAGCCTAGGACTTCAAGCTTATCGGACTTTCTGTATGTTAGCATGTAATGTTTAGTGCCTTGTAAATAGCGCAGCACTTTCTTTACAACCTTTCAGTGGTCTAAACCTAGATTCGATTGAAATCTGCTAAGCATCCCTATTACAAATGCTAAGTTTGGACGCGTACAGACTTGAGCATATATTAGACTTCCGACAGCTCAAGCATATGGTACCAGTTTCATCTGATCTTATTCTAACTTATTTCTTGGGCTTTGGAATAGTCCAAATTTATCCCCTTTGACTATTGGTGCAGGCGCCCCAGAGTATTTACTCATATTATATCTTTCTAATACTCTGCTAATATAAGCTTTCTGAGACAATCCTAATACTCCGTTAGACCTGTCTTGGTGTATTTCAATGCCTAATGCATAAGATATCTCACCGAGATCCTTCATATCAAAATTAGATGATAAGAATCCTTTTCTCTCATACAGCATATTATTGTCGTTGCTTGCTAATAGGATGTCATCCACATAGAGTACTAGCATTTAAACAATCTGGGCCTAGACTGGGCCTCAACCACGGACCGTCCCGTACAGTAGTGAATTAGTGATGATGAAGGAAGTCAGCTGATTAGCATCAAAATTCCTCTTCTTATATCTGACTGAATATCATCAAAATTTTGTATCATTTGCAAGACTAAATTTGTGTCATCAAAATTTATATCTTCTTATAAACACTAGGTATATATGCATTACAGGACGCATGTAAACCTTCCTAGATGGTAGGTATTTCACCATATTCCACTTGCACAACATCGGCCTCTTTCTTACCACATGCACTATAAACTCTATGAACTGCCGGTTGCTTTTCTGCATGTAAATGCAGTACGTGTCCTGATGAATCTCTAGTTTTTTTTTTTTGGCTTCTACCTAGTAAAGTCTGCAGCTTTGCAAATATGACTTGTCTCAGAAGATTCTTGCCACAAAATGTGTTGCAACGCTGCAAATTGTGTAGGTAATCATAAAGTTCCTTGCAGAACTTTAGAACATTACAATTTGAAGTTCAGAGACCGCAGATAGTTCTGTTCACTTCACAAAGTCCCTTTTGCAGTCATACAAAGAGCATGTGACATCCATTAGAAATGTAGGCAAGTTGCTCTCCACTCTTCTAATGTCCCATATTCCATATGCCATCTACTGCGGAGGTCCAAGAGAAAAGTCCAAGAATGTTAGAATGATTGACAGGAGCTAGAACTAACTTGGAAGTTAACCTCACGAATGGCTAGTCAAATCTGTTTGGTTGCTGAACTTAGGTAGTCAAAAAACGAAAGACAACAAATACGGTAGCGCTCATTACATTTGCATTTGGTACATTTGATCATTAAGTCACAGGACATCTGTCACTAGCTGCTATCTCCTTGTCAAAGTTTGCGGTACAGTATGTCGGTGTGAATTGTGAAAACTGCAGTACCATAATGATAATAGTCAAGATTTCATGATGTCTTCAGATTCAGGTCTTGGTTAGTACTCTGTTTGCTGGTGAATATGCATTGATGTGTTAGAGTATATTGTTGCATATTATCTTTTCATGGCTATACTTCCTTATCCTCCCGATTCTGTTGCTATAAGTCGATTGAGTCATTATGGAAGGAGGCCTATATATGTACATGCTCCGTGATCAATACAATCATCGCGTTGAGTCAATCTCTATTTAGCCTTTCTACAGATGTTTTGGATGCATGTGACACCCTTCATGTTCCCTATGCCATGTTGCTAAGTATCATTAATCAAGTAGAAAGAGGCCATGAACTTCGCAATGATTGAGGAGCACCAATGCAAGAGCTCAGCACTTCACTTGAAATTAGTAGATGGTCAAACATGTTTACTTAGGAGACAGATGGTCCATGGCCAGCCTCTTCCATGTGGACAGGCATTTTTATGTACTACTGGATGCGTGGTTTTTTTTTCTCACTGATTAGGGTCAGGGCATTTCCACTTGATTTGATTAACTAGCCCATCCCATTAGTAATAATTAATCTTAACATAATATCCAACATTGTTTCAGTTTTGCAAATATATAGACCTAGAGTTCGAATTCAATGGCGCAATGAAGAAATGTCTGTCTCCACTTCCAGGAGAAAATTAGATTCAGCGCGGAAACTGTGGAACTGAATATGTACTGTCCAAAATTCAAATTCACAGAGGGAAGGAAGGAATTTCTATGTTGTTGCAGGGTTTGAATATGATCTCTTTTTTTGCGATAAATGCTCACCGTAGTTAGGCTTGCCCGGGTCCAAAAACTTGACTCTGAAACTGTGGACAGTGCTATCTGTGTACTATATGTTTGTGGCAGATCGGCCGTACTCTCCACGACGAAGTTAGCTGCTAGAACAGCATTATTGAGATTCTTATATATCCTGAATGTAGAGTCTTGATAAAAAAACGAATGTCCGATCTGATCACATGACTGACGAACGTATTGTGTTTGGTTGTTTGTATACGGCCTGCCTGACGGCAAGAGATGCTATTAGTCAAATAGAAGCATCTCTCACATGGTCGGCACTCACGCATATTTCTCTAGAAAGAATTATGGATCATATGCTTAATGTGATGCATTTTTATTGATTTCATCTGACCAGCTCAAGAAAAGGAGATTTTTCAGTCAAAGAGAAACAGCACTACTAGCTTATTAATTTCAGGTTTGCAAAACAAAATTGAGATATCAGGGTGGCATGTTCCACACTCACTTGACGCATGACTCCTTTCTGCTGATCCATATATTCTGAAGGAGCTAAAAATTTCAGGGAAATGTGGCATGTTCGCTGCATGTTCCCAAGTAGTGGAAGCAGCGTGCCTGCACTTGCATAGTTGCATTTGCATGTTACTGCTACTGCAAGCTAGTCTCTATCATTTACAACAATATATAAGCTAGCATTGCTCTCCCTTGATGCCCAACTGCCATACAAGCATACAGTACTGCAACCACCACCTCACAATTGATCAAGCTAGCAAACCACAACACCATGAAGAAGAAGGCTCTGCACAGTGTGCTCTCTGCCATCTTCTTGCTCCATCTTCTCCTCCTCACAGCAGCAGCTGCATCACCAACGCCCGGCTCGTTGAATGACGGCAACAACAATGCAGTTGCAGTTGCTCCTGCTAGGACTAGGAGTAGCAGGAGGGTGCTGCAGCAGCAGCAGCCCAGGGCGGCGGCGCCAGCGGCGATGGCCACCAACACCTTCCGAGTCAATGGAGTTCATCAGGCGGCGGCGAACGGCGAGCCCAAGGTGGAGTTCGACGCAAGCATGAGGCCCAAGCCGGGGACCAACTTCAATCCCAGGCATAATTAGAACTCAGCTTCTTTCTAATATAGGTCTCCCTTTTATATATAGCTAGCAAAATTTTGCAGATATGTATCATTTTTACCGTCTTGTAGAGAATTCTAGCCCAGCTTTAGTACAAGATCTCGCAAGTATAATCTCTAGTTTCACTAAACTGCTTCTAGGTACTAGCTCTCGTAGCTTAATCAGCAGCTGGATGACTCACAGTATCCTGGCCGTTAGTTAAGCTAGCTCAATCTGCTGAATCCTTCAATTCACCGAGAAGCAATTGGGGAACAAACTGTAATTACTTGTTCGTTGTTCAGAACTTCACATCAATATGTGAATGCTACTTGTGGGGTCCTTTTTGGCTTCATTTTGCTCCCTCTCACTACCAGCCACCATTTCTATTTCACGGGCAACAAGAATCAACAGAAACAGCAGTGTGTATTCTTCATCCACAATTGCTCATGATTCCCATATCAAAGTTTGTGTTTTCATCATATACCTGAAGCACCCACCAAATATATAACTACTACTGGCTTACTTTTACTGTGACAAGCTAGGAGGTTTGGTTCAGGATTACTGAAAAATAACCCTGCCGCAGAGGGCATGTTGCAATACACAATGCAGGGTACACAGACTTCACTTCCCCTGAATTATCCTCCCTTGCTCTGAGCTAACAGTGCCGCCTCATCCTCAGAATGAATGAAGGAAACTAAAATAGCAAATTTGCATAGAAATCATTTTGATTAATAAAAATAAATGAACAAATAAACTTGAACATGACAAATATTTTCAGTTCACAACTTCAAGTAAGGATCTATGGATATATAGCTTCTCTAGCAAACTAACAGAGCCACAGGTAAGTTCTACCATTGAGGAGCCCAAAAAGGTTCTCACTTTGGACAGCTCTTTAAGTAATAATGTAATGCCAACTTTTGTTTGCCTCAGGACTAACAATAAGATCAGGCTATGCAAACAAAAGAAAAGTCTAGCTACTTCACATAACCAAGAAGAGTTAAACAAACTCCTCAGACCAAAAGAAACTGTTATACATCACATAAGCCACAAGCCTATCCTACAAATCTTCCCAATTCATAAGCAGTAATCCTGCTTCGTGATGCAGGACTTGCCAACTATCATATCAATCCTCAGGGATTATTGTTTAATATACAAAGTTAGCACAAGGTGCTTCCTTTATAACCTGACAATTGTTGTAGAATTATCATTGCCGTTGGACAGATGGAGATTGCTGAACCTGCACTGGTGGGAAGAACCCAGCACCTGGTGGTTGAAAAAATCCAGTTGAGAACAGTGATTGCTGCGGTGCCTGTGGAGAATGCTGCTGCTGTGGCTGGCTCTGGTTCTGAGACTCTGTAAGCAGAGGCGGAGGTGGTGGTCCACTTGGTCTTGGAAAACCTGCTGACATAATGTTGGGCAATGGAGGTGGAGGTGGAGCAGAGCCACTCACCATCCCAAAAGGTCCCATTCCGAACATTCCTCCAGTATTTTGAACAAATTGTGGCAGAAGTGGTAATGGTGGTGGAGGTGGTGGAAATGAACCAGGTGCTTGGTTTGCCTGTGTTGGTGGCTGTGTGCTTCCAAGAGCAAGTGTTGCTCCCATCTGTGGTTGCACCTGTGGCACTTGCCCAAAAAATGGGGGAGCACCCATGTCACTCACATTAACGGGGTTCTCAAGCCTAGGCTTCTTATTGCTCTCAAAGCCTGGAGGTCCTGCAGAGAGCTCTGCAGAAGGTGAACCACCATTCCTTGCTTGTTCAGCAGCGAGGGACGAGAAAATGGAGGAGAGCACCTTCTCAGGAGCTGACAAAGATGCAAGCTTATCTGCCATAGCTGCTGCAGTTTTTTTGGGCTCATCACCAACAGCACTAGACATGGCAGGAAGTGAGGTTGCTGGATGCAGTGGTTGAAACTGGGAAAATATTGGCACTGCTGCTGAATTCTGCATCATGGCAGCTGTTTGTCCTGGTGGAAGTGTTACCATGAGTGGACTAGAACTAGATCCTGCACCATTGTTCAAGGCTCCACCAAGCCGTTGTCTTAGTTGCATGGCATGTTCAGCCTTTGCTCGAGCAACCTGTTGTCAATTAAATCAGGAGTAAGACAAAATTAATATACTAGTTTCTTGAGTAGCTGCTAAAACGCCCCTCCAGTGGCAGGAAAGATGTTGTGATCTTAACTGAGATGATAGATAAAGATAGCAATGTTAACGAAAGCCAGCAGAGATTGATGGTACATATGGCAGCAGAAATATGCGTTTGAAAATTCCCAACTTAAGATGCAACAGCACTTGTTGGACCAAGGAGTTAGCAGGTTAGCTACTTAGAACCTGCGATCAATAACAATGCATATGGATGGGTACACCACTGCAAGCACATCTTTCTATTAGCACATGCAAGGGCCATTTTAACTGTATAGCTGATGCTGTAGAGATGGGTCAGATCTCCCAATGTGTTGAAGCATGACATGGCATTTCTCTTGTAACAGATGAAGAGAGGGATGTCATATATAAGCAAACATAAGTTGGAATGGGCCGTCAAAGTAGGAAATGGCATGTTGCCTTGTTATCCAGAAAAGGCCTCAGGATTGCACTGGTAGCTTTTAAGAGGCAGGTTTGTGCTTGAGGCAGGATACTAGATGGGCCAGACATCATCTGTGCTAAATAGCCCAACCAGATCATTGTTGGTCTACTGCTTCGGTGCTTCCATCATAAAGCTGAATTGTACAGCAGATTCAGAAACTATCCTTTTAGAGAATTTTAAGCAATAAATCCAGTTTAGAGGCTTCTTTCAGAGAATTTAATGTGCACCTTATGTGTTTCTCATGTTTGTTTTTGTCTTTCTTAGCTCTACTCATCCTGAACATGTGGACATAAATTCATGAATGATGTCCTCGACATAACAAAACTCTAGATGGATGGGTCGGCACGCCGATGATGATAGGATCGGGATAGGATCGGTGGCTAGTAACCTTGCTCTGATACCATGTCAATTTCAGTGAAGAGGAGAAATGGGGATTTCAACTGTATATATTGACTTAGCCCTAGAGGGAAAATATATCTTGTACAAGAGATTAGGAAATGACTAGAATACCCTTGAACACACACTACTATTCTTAACACTAACATGTCATGGACTCATGGGGCATATTAGGCTGTGGCATCAAGGATGGAATAGAGCTCAAAGCAAGCAGACACTGTAATACAAAAGCTTATGGATCCATGAAAATGCTCAGCATAATCAGGCAGTTTGACCCTAATATTCCATTATAATTGGGCAATAACAGAGATGGCATACGAAATATTATGATCCAACATGTGATTCTGCAGCGAAAGATAAAATAACAAGTGAGAATGTATAAAAGAATAGTCCTTACATGCAATTGATTGCGAAGAAGCTCCAACTTTGCTTCCTGTTATATAAAAACGAAAAAAACATAAAGCTTTATGGATATAATAATATGCCATCAAGGTAGAACATTTGGAAGAAAATATAAAAGGTGCTCAAGACCTGTTCAGTGAGGGCTTCTCTTAGTTTATTGATTAGGGTTATTCTAGCCATGTTGACACTTTCAAGTTGCTCAATGCACTGCTTCAGGACTGCTTCCTGCCCTTGAAGGTCAGAAATCAATGATGATGCTTGTGGAACACCTACGAAATAGAAAAGGAGTAACGCATTATACATGCACAGATTATTTTGATCAAGAATTGAAGTGAGAGCATTATAGTGTCAACACATCATCTCTTCATATCCAGTCTCCAACTTTGAAAACAGAATGTGAGGGTAAATTCAAGCTTCAGATTATCAGAGCTAGGAGCATTATTAATAGGAAACATTGCACTACAGTATTTTTCATGCTGTAACTCATCAAATTTAGTCAAATTTCAAAATAGCAAATAATCCATAATTATAGAATAGTGGGCACTACCGAAGATTCGAGGAACTACCTCAATGTAAAATAACATGTTAAGCTGCTGGATGTGCTCCACCAAAGAGAATATGCTAGATCAGTAGATCATCACTTGTGAAAACAAATATGGCAGAAAATTTATTACTTCCGTTAGTATGTCAAGGCGTGCTACAATCACGTCATTATAGTTTTTTAGACATGATTATAAAATTATGTACAGCAATTCTCTGTCAACATGCTAGACCATTGTTATGTATGCGATATTTAAGTGTTGGTTTAGTCTAGAATTTACATGGCAGATAGAAGGAAATACTATGTAAATTTCCTTTTTCTCAAGAATCAAGACTAACTCTTCGCAAAAAAAAAAAGACTACCTCTCAAATGGCTTAAGTACATGATGCAACTGGAAGTAAAATAGCTCTGGAACAATCATGATGCCATATAGGCCAAGTTATCAGAATGCATCAAGTGCCAATCATTCTTCAATGGTAGATTTTCATAGCATAACGGACCAAGTGAAGTGAAATATCCTTTACCTTGAGTACAAGCATCGTCTACATCTTTATCCATCCTATCCAAAACACTAACAGCACTATTGCATTTGTTTAAAGCTGTGTCTTCATCAAAATGTTGATCAAGCACAGACTGGAATGCAGTTACAATCTTTTCTGGCATCCCGCCGACAGTAAGTTTCTACATCAAAAGTCAAATAAAAAAATAGCTCTCTCAAATTCATGGCAATATACTGAATCCATCCTCAGCACAAGAAACAATTTTTTTCACAGGTCAAGAGCTGGAAACTTACTTTTGTTATTGTACCAGAATCTTTCCGTACAGCTTTGGAAACTGAAGAGGGGTTAGAGCTTGGATTTGAACTATTGCCATTGTTACCCACTGTATGAGTGCTGCCACCAAGAATGTCATCTTTCAGACTTTCAATACGGGTTCCAAAGACCTTCCGCTCATCCCAAATCTCTATCTGTAATTTTTAAAAAAAAAGATTTTTTTTTTACTTTTAAAGTTTCGGTCTTGTGATAGAAACAATAAAGTAAATAGACTTTTCCCATCATTAAACATGTAACAAGAAATTAAGAAAAACTTACTAATCTTCCAACCACTTTCTTTCCTTCTTCTCCCCCATTGACATAGAAGTCTTTCAGTAATCCAGGAAGAACCCTCCAGAATTCATTGACAAACTCCCCTCCCTTGCGTTTACTATTTTGCAGGATATCATTTGACAGATACAGGAATGATACTTTCTTATCCTTACTTGCACTATTATAGTGCTTCTCCCATGTATCAACAACCTTTCTGGCTCTCTTTCGGTGAAAAATGCACCAATTTGAAAGTGCTGCTTAAGAATTAAGGAATAAAAGAGGCAAGCTACTGAAACTTAAATGCTACAGCCAAAAATATGCTGCAGAAATTTGGTATGACTGTGTGTAAAAGATTTTTCCAAAAAATTGTAATTCGTGAATTTTTTTTTACCTCAGAACAGTAGGGAATTTGTGACTTGTTTAATTGACGACAATATATGATAAGTCCTGACCTTACTGATTAGCTGACTTGGAAATGAAGATAATTGTCCATAAAATAATAAAAAAAGTTGTTTCTCCATTTGCAAACACAACCTTAGTGCACTCAAATGTTACCACACTGTATTTTGAACATAGATTAATAGATACCATCAGAAAAAGCAATTCCACAAAGATTGTACAAGAAGCAATCAATACACAAAAAGAACTTTACTAGCATACCACTACCCTAATAGCAGCAACCAAAAGTAACCAAAGTATGTGGCATATGATCAGTTCTGCTCATTAATTTGTAAATTGAACAGGGAAAATATTATATTCCAATATACAAGAAACCTACATAAGTAGACAACCTAGGAAATACTAGAACAATGTAACACAAAGCCCTAATGCTCTTATAATCATTTGTCAATTTCTAGATATAATCATCCTCAAAAGACATTGAGAAACATAGTATTTCCCAAGAAACAAAAAATTGTTACACATCAAACAGAAGAAACTACAATTGTAACACAACGACCTAATAGTTCATGCCATCATTTGTAATTTTTCTAAAGACAATCATCCTCAAAAGACAGTGAAAAACATCTTTTCCCAAGAAACCAAAAAAAAAAGGAAATCATGTATTGACAGTAAGAGCACATTAAACAAAAATTGTTAGACAAACTTGATTGCCGTTACACCATAACTCTGTTAAGAAATCCAAATATTGTAACCAGGCTCATTAATATACAGCTAATTCAAAACAGTATATCAAAATATGCCAAAAAGAATGATCCAGAAGCTACAGAAACAATGGCCACACAAAGGTATATCCATATGCATCAATAAGTAAACCACGAGATGCAGTCTAACAGCAATAAGCACTGTTAGGAACAGAAGAAGGTAAATATTAACCAAACAAACAGTGCAAGAGCCAATATATGGAACACCAAGGAGATATCCTAGGTCAGTTCTAAGAATCCACATTGCAACTTAGGGTTCTATTCAACTGGAACAGTAAATCAATCAAAACTACGAGACAGATAAGGTACAAGCTAACATTTTTTAACTTTTTTTACCTTGGAACAGTAGGTAATTTGTGATTTGTTTAATTGATGACAATGTACAATACGTCCTGATCTTATTGATTAACTGATTTAGAAATTAGAAATGAAGATAAATGGCCATAAAATAATTAAAAAAAGTTGTTTCTCCATTTGCCAATGCAACCTTAGCGCAACCAAATGTTACCAAGCTGTATTTTGAACATAAATTAATAGACACCATCAGAAAAATCAATTCCACAAAGTAGTACTAGAATACCACTACCCTAATAGCAGCAACCAAAAGAAACCAAAAGTACGTTGCATATGATCAGTTCTGCTCAATTGCTCATTAATCTGTAAAATAACAGGAAAACAATTCTATTCCGATGTACAAGAAACATATACAAGTAGACAACCTAGAAAATACTACTACAATGTAACACAAAGCCCTAACACCCCCTATCATTATTTGTCAATTACTAAATATAACCGTCCTCGAATGACATTGAAGAACACAATTTTTCCATGAAACAAAAAATTGCTATACATCAAACAGAAGATACTAACTGTAACACAATGACCTAACATTGTAAAGATAATCATCCTCTAAAGACAGTTAAAAACATAATGCTGATAAGAAATCCAAATATTGCAGCCAGGCTCGTTTATATACAGCTATAGTTCAAAACAATATATCAAAATATGCCCAAAAGGTGGGGCTCCTCGACCTCCGGTGATTGCTCAAAAAAAAATGCCCAAAAGAATGATCCAGAAGCTACAGAGACAATGGTCAGTTGGCCACACTAAGTTATATCCGTATGCATCAATAAGTAACACACAAGACGCAGTCTAACAGCAATAAGCACTGTTTGGAACAGAAAAAGATTAACATTAACCAAACAAACAGTGCAAGAACCAATATATGGAACGGCAAGGAGATATCCTAGGTCAGTTCTACCAATCCACATTGCAGTTTAGGGTTATATTCATCTAGAACAGTAAATCAATCAAACCTACGAGAGAGATAAATGTACGAGCTACCAAATTTGCAAAGCGCACGAGAAGGAAAGAACCGGAAGAAAGGATACTCTGGATCCTTGTTGCTGTGTTGTTGAGCTTGTTGAGCTTCTCGACAAACGCCTGCTCGCTGAACGAGCCGCTGCCGCTGCCGCCGCCGCCGCCGCCGCCGCCGCTGCCGCCGGCGGTAGTTTCCGCCTTTGCGTCCGCCTTCGTATCCGCCATCACGAAGGCGAAGGCTCCGCCACCGAACTCCGCTCCCTCGCGGACAAGCTAATCCCCAGAAGAAATTTGTGCTTCTTGGGCGACCAAGATCGAGCCAATCCTGGCGCAGAAAAATCCCAGAAAAACGCGAGAAAAATCAGGAATTTGAGGTGAAGGATTGAAGCTAAGGGAGGTTTTGGGAGGGAGAGTGGTGTGCACCCCGGTGGCGAGCTCCTCAGCTTGAATTTGCCGCCGGGGAAGAGGGGAAGGGGGCGGGCGGGGGAGGACGAGACGAGAGGGTTTGGTCTGGTTTTTGGGAGGAAGAGGGTAGCAGTAGTTTCTTTTCCCCCCTTTTTTTGTTGTGTTGCGACGTTGCGTTGTGTGTGTGTACGTGTGTTCGCTGCAAGCCTCTTGGGTTCAACTCGAGGGTTTTTCACGTCACAAGCTCAGAACATGGGAGGGTGAAGCACCGATGAACTGATGGTAATATCATCAGATTTTTGTTTGACGTAACTATTAAAATAAATTAAATAAACACGTAATATGTTATTCTTATGATCTCTAAAAGTGCGTATAAAACATGCTATAATTTTTGTTTATTAAAAGACATGTCAAAATGTGTGCTAGATTTAGCATAATTTTTTCACCATAATACCAAATTTCGTAAAAGTAGGGAACATATTCTATACATACAAGCTTCCCGTACACACATTGTGCATACCAACTAACAAATGTCACCGAAAATTTTAGAAAATTTGTAAATGTGCTTCCAATAGTAATGCACCTATGTATAAAGTTTCATCGTTAAATTCATTATAGTTTCATCCTTAAATTCATTATACTTTAGCCATAACAAAAAAATAAAAAATCTGACAGTTTTAAAAGTATAAATCTATTAGGATTTTTTTTTCTCTATATATGATGAATTTGAAGATGAAACTTATACATATGTGTAATACTATTAAAAATATATGTATAATTTTTTCTATATTTTATGATGATATTTGTTATTTTGTGTGCATGGTGTGTACACGGGAAGGCTTATGTGTATAGGATACGTTCCCGTAAATGTAACAATAACATTTATCACATGAATTTTACATAATTTGGTACTCCCTTCAGTCATAAATATTTGATGTTTAGGATAAAATTTGGTCAAACTTCAAATAAACATCGACTTGGTATTAGAATAAGTTTATAAAATCTAATAAGTTGTATGGTATTATCATAGTACCTTTTGAGGCAAAACCATGTATACCGTATCTTTTGTTTTAAAACTAAGCATTAGAGAAATTATCAATAGTTGGACTTTTAAAATTTTAACAGCATCTTGTCATAAACGTTAAATATTTACGATCGGATTGAGCATGTTATTCTTTTTTTTCAAGTAAAAGCATTACAAAACAATTAAAGGTTAAAAGTAGCGTGACACATATGGCAACTTTGTTAATGTTAATATATGTCGGCCAATCTCTCGGAGGTGCTTAGGGTAGGATATGGGTGTGTGTTCATAGTGGTGAGTATGCACGTGTGTATATGAACGTCAGTGTTTGTACTGTATTTAAAAAAAATTATTTTGGGTACTTTTATTTATTACTTATTCTTTACTCTACAGACGAAGCTTTCGCAATAATCTGATGATACATTTAATATTTAGTCCTAGAAGGGTAGTGTAGTTGGTTGTACGTTATAAAGAGACAATGGCTCTGGATAGGACAATAGCCAGCACATGAATCTAGGAGTAAGATATTGAGAAATTGAATTGTTTTCTAATAATAAATTAGCCGATTGATCATTGGTGAATCCCTGAGTAACATACCTAATGATACATTTAATACGTTATGTTCTTTTCACTATTCCAGCTAGAGAAACCAGCAGTGTGGTTATTCTATTAACTCCTGTTGCTAGTTAAATTACTTGTCCATCAAATATACTGATTACTTGACATTGCTAATTTGTGGAGTTATTTTAAAGAAGATTTGTACTTAGATTTAAACTATATATGAAATTTCTGGCGATTTATGTTGATCATTTCCCCATATTAACATATTTGTATGTCCATTTAGATCGGAGAGGATGATTTTTTTTGTTGACTAATTTTGATGTATCCTAACTTAGCTTGGTGCTTGTGACGAACTTCATATTAAAAAAAATCATTAATCGACCTTTTCCAAACAATGTAATTTAGCATTGTTGGGTTGGATTTGGTTACAAACTCACGACTTAAATTGATGTCTTGTTGCGAAATTTGCAAATAAATATTGAAGAGTATGTCCACAGACTCGAGAATACAGAAAAAAGAATAGAAGGGGAAATGGTGGTAAAGCCTATTTGGCTCCATTCCTCATTTCCAAGGTACTGAGCTTGGTTGTAATTTTTATTTAATTGCACATCAGTCAAGATTTAAATTCAAGACCCTTTGACACTAATACCATACTCACTTTATTTGAAAATATAACGTGTCATTGGTTTTCATAAGTCAGCATTTGATAATTTTGACTAATTATTAAACTAAAAACATATGCTTTTAGTATTATGCATGTAGGATCACTGTATTCGTATTTAAAAATATTTGTATGTGATGCTAGTTTTATAGTTGTTGATGATATATTTGAAAAGAAATTAATGGTCAAAATATAGTGTAGGAGACATATAGAAACCTAATACATCTTATATTTTCAAACTATGTATCCATCTATTTAATTGAATAGCTTAAACTAATAGAGAAAAATAGACAATTCACTTTATATTATAAGAAAATAATAGAGCTAACTTGTCCAAACGGACGCGAAGAGATTGGTCTAGATACAGAAAAAAAAAATTAAATATACTTTTTTTTTATAAAAACTAAATATACTCGTGTGTACATTGAAGCGCTGCTAGATGTTGCTCCGTGGCGCTCAATGTCGGGAGCTTCACCCTGACGCCGCGATTGTCAGAGAAGACTATGGTAGGAACGCCATCTGCACCGGTTGTTTCCAGCCGGTACAGCTGCTGCCCCGCGGCGAAGTTGCCAAGCAGCTGGTAGGAGCTCGCGGAGCCATCCATGGTTAGGCAGAGATCATCGGTGCACGCCGCGAGCTCCTTCTGGGTGCGGTAGATGAAGTTGAGCGCCGCGGCGACCTCGTCCTGGAAGCGAGAGAAGGGGCTACTGCCGTCGTCGTCGTCGTCGTCGTCGAGTCGCAGCTTGCGGAGCTTGCAGAGGCCTTCCCCGAGCTCCATCATGGCGCCACGGTGGTTCTGCGTGCATGAACAGTCATGTCCCATCACCATCAATGGCCGTCATTAACTGTTAATCACAGTCAGATATATGAATATAATGTGATATTGTTTGTGTGGCGGCGGGTGGATCACCTGGTTGAAGAGGTGGTGGAAACCGACGGCGCACTGGAGGATGCCATGGAGCAGCGTCCGCGTGGGCTCCTCGGCGGTGTACCAGAGCTCCTCCACCACGTCGTGGCACGCGTGGAACTCCCCGCCGTTGAACAGCGTCACCGCCGCGTCGAAGCCACTTATAACTTCCGACGACTCCTCGTCTTCTCCCTCGTCGGCAGAGTTCTCGTAGTCGTAGTCACCTCGCGCGGTGAGGAGGCGGCGGCGGCAGCGCAGGTCAGGCCGAGAGGAGGGGCGCCGCCGCTGCTGCAGAAGCGGCGGTGGCAGGTGGGGGCGGAGCAAGAGGCCCGGCGGCAACAGTGTCCTTGGTGTGGTGGTGGGCGTGCGCTTCTGCGGCAGATGAAGGCGGCCGTGCAGGGGAGCAGCAGAGCCGGACGACGCCACCGCCGGCGCCATGGGCATGGAAGGAAGCTGCAGAGATTGCTCTGCTCCGCCCTGCCTGCGTGTCACGAAATGAGTGACGTACGTGTCGACTCAACAAACCAAACCAGAGGTCGAGATGGACTCCTGCATGCAGAACCAATCATCAATGGAGCGAAGTCAAAGGGTCAAACACACACACAACAACTGCAGAAAATATCTAACTGCAGGCCCAATAAGCAACATCCGGCCCGGCCTTGTTTTCTCATCGTGTCGCGTTTTATTTGGGCTGGCCTAACCATGGGCTTTCTCTCTAACGGGTGGGCTCGATTACATGGGCCTTGTATTTTTTCGGCCCGCACACAATCTCCTCCTGCCGCCTTTGCCTGCGCCGCTGCCAATCTCTTTTTCTTCCCGCGCCTCTTGTGCCTCTTCCCGCCAACAAATTTCCCCACCTTGATCCCCAAACTCCCTTCTGCTCTTGCTAGGGTTCATTCCTTCCTTCATCTCCCTCCCATTCCATCCCATCCAGATTACGAGATCGATCCAGCGCCAGGGGCAAGTCGAGAGGAGAGGCATGGCACCGCTGTCGTGGCGCCACCACACGCTGCTTCAGGCGCTGCTCTCGCGCGGGCCCCTATCGGAGCGCGACTTCCACGACCTCTTCGCCGCCATCTCCGGCGGCAAGAACCCCGGTATTCTGCTGCATGCTCCGCTTGCTACTGTTATCTTTGTCGAGCTGTTCCCAGTCCTTGGCCTGATTACTCGTAGCACAGGTGTTCGACGTAATGCCCCTCTACGAATTACTGTTACCTAAAAAAAAGGAAAAATACCTTAATTTGTCCCAAGCTCCTTTGAGTATCAGATAATTTCAAGTTCAGTTGACGCCTTGTTTAATCATCTGATATTATTCACAAATCATAAAAATACTAAACTTTGCTCTATATAATTTCCGGCCTCAGGGGTGTGATTGTTCCCATAATTGAATTTGCCAAACTGGTTTCCAATCACTTATGTTATGTTCACTATCATGCCTTGCAGCCACTCATCAGCAACTGTTCAATGATACACTCCTCAAGATCAACAAGGAGCTCTCATACTTGCAATTTGAGTTACGAGCTTGCATAAACCAGTATGATGGTACTGTGTATTATGGAGTAGTCAATAACATTGCTGATGAAGAATCAAAGCTTGGATCAAAGTATTCCGTGCCACAGATTGCATTCTACAAGGGATTGGTATGCAATCACTTTGCTTTTTTTTTTTTAATCTAGCTCAATCTAGCATTCGGTATATTCATGTAACTGTATCAAGAATGGTTCTTCCCAGTTGGAAGCAATAGTTCATGAAGCTGGAAATGATGGGAGCATAACGAATATTGATGCTCTTAACACACGAATTGAGAACCAGGTTTCTTGTACCAATCATTCTGGGGGCTTTTATTTCTGTTTAAGCAAGGTTTTGCATTTTTATTTTTTTCAAACTTTTATAGAATTATTGGTGTTGTGCTCCCAGGTCGTAATTGCAGACGCTTCACAGGACAGTCAATCCCGTCTGCCTACTTCCATTACTAACTTCTCGTTGTCCCAAAAGGAGAAAACTCTCAATGAACTCATACAAGATCGTTGGCTATCATACACTCCCACAGGCAAGATTGGTCTTGGCATACGATCATTTCTTGATCTCCGAAGCTGGTTCCGTAGTAATGATATCCCATCATGTGAGGTCTGCAATGAAGCTGGTATAAAGGTGCGAATGTGCGATTATGATTTTGCATCTGCCTTTCTCTTGTTACCCATGGTCATATACTCCACTAATGCTGTCGTCTCGTGTGTTTCTATAATTTATGTTCAAAACAGGCATCAAATTGTCCTAATGAGGGATGCAATGTAAGAATTCATGAGTACTGTTTGAAGAAGAAATTTTCACAGAGAAAGGTAATTACCTATTTTTAATTCCACTGTTACACATGTGAACAGAATTGGGATGCTAAATTTATTTGTGTATGCAGGCCTCAAGAGCTTGTCGTGGTTGTGGTACCGAATGGCCTCAGTTGGAGGGTGAAGACGATGGTGCTGAGGATGTTAACGAACCTGAGGAAGATCAGGTCCCATCAGCCAACCGTCGTTCAAGAACTAGACGTAGAGGAGTGAAATCTGAACTGGTGGAAGAAAATGAAAGAACAGGCCCATCAGTGAGGATGACAAGGAGGAGTTTGAGAAGCTCTAAAGCTGAAGCAGTTGAGGCTGCACGAGAGGTGCCATCTGCAGGACCTTCGCAGTCAACCAGGGCATCTAAGAGAAGAAAAAACTGATGAGATCGATCAGTTCTTGCGAGTGAGATTTTCATGCTCCGATCATTTTGTCATGTACAGACGGTAGCAGTAGGTAATCTTTTTGAAGTGGCAGGCAAAGATGCGACTTCTAGTTCGGGAGGAACATATAGCTTTAGGATACTCTTGTTACTACTCTTGAGGGCTTATTGGAAGCTTTTAGTGCTTTCATTTGACAAATCAAGCCTGCTTGTGACAGCTCACTTTACTGTTTGAATGGCTCTCTTGCTTGATGTTAGTTTCATGTATACTGTTCTTATCTTCTGTGTTGCTTGTTTCTTTGTGTCTCTTCTTAAAAGGGACAATTTAAAGCTCCCAGGTCCCAGCACAGCATTGTGTGGTTGATGAGTGCTGACTCGTAGCATAAACAGTAAATGGAAGGTGCTAGGAGTCAGGGTTCTGAATATCCTGAACAAGGCCGGACAAGTCAGAAGCATTTTTCTTTATATGATGGCTGAAGATCGTGTTTGTGTGAAGATGAAGATGATCCCTACCCAGCTGACTTGGCTCTAGATGATGGAGAACAGCTTGTCGAGTCCTGGACTTACTTGCTTGACGTATTCTACTTGCTTTTTTTTTCTCTCTTTTTGAGGGGGCGTTTTCTACTTGCTGATGCAACCAAGGTACCTTTTTACAGCGTTTTTCTTACCGTTTTGGTGGAGATTACCGTTACCCGGCGGTATCACGGTTACCACGATAACTGCATGTTTACCGTAAAAAAACATGAGGTTACCGTGAAAAACCATAAGGTTTTAAAAGCCAAAAAGATTACCGCATGTAAAAACTGTGAGGTAACCGTACGATATTACAAATCTTGTCTTTTTAGATAAAACACATGTAACTTGCATGAGATAGGGCCAACCGGGAGAAAAGAATAAAAATAGGGAAAAAAATGGCTGCTAAGTTTAAGGAGATGTGTTTCTTCCATGCATCATTCAGACGTTGGATCGCATAGCATATAGTTCTGCAGGCATGACATATATGTAGCCAACCACCCCGCTGGAAGAAATTCCTAGTATGTTGACATGCATACAGCTAGTTAGTTGCATACGGGGTTGCACGAGCTGGAATTTAATTTTAAAAATAGACTCTTCTAAATCTTATTTTTAAATCTAAATTTTTTTGACCACACCATTCCGTCTGGAGTGACAAGACAACAATACCACACTAGAAAAAGTCGGCGTCACGGTGTTATCTTGCAACGCCAGTTTGGCTAGTGTGGCAGAATAACGCTGTCACGTCAGCCAGATTGGCGTGACTAAAAATTCAGATTTGAAAATAAATTTTGAGATGATTTATTTTTAAAATTAAAAAATAAAAAAGTTTAAAAAATAAAAAAATTCCACAAGCTGAAGCCGGTCAGCCGTTTAGACAAAATTAGTGGATGAAGTCTGGCGAAAGCAACGTTGGGTGTGCCATGACCATGCTCTCGTACGTTATTGCGACAATTGGGCAAACATGCCGCCCTGTTGAATTGTTCGTCGATCGGTCGATGGCGCCAGATGAGCTGAGCCTAAACAGTTAAGATACACACTATGCTATATTGCTATATGGTTTGCGATCTGAGTAAGATGAAGCCGTTTAATAATTAGATGTAGGAAGCAACAGCCAAGAGCTTACATTTGTATCCTTCAGAATGACAAGCTATAGCTATAAACTACTCCCCATGCAGACCTACATTTCCCTACGTTTCCTTACTGCTTACCCAGCACACGGTCATGGACAGCCGACGCGCCACTATACTTTGCATCCTAATTCCTAATCCCTTTCTTGTAATTATACTACTAAACTAGCCAACTAGGTGTTCTTGGCAGCTCAATAACATATTGTTATGCTAATAATACATGACCAGTGGTCTTCAGAAATCGATCAAGGGTATGCTTTATTTAAAACAGTATATACTCCGGAGGTAAGGGCCTACTCAGTTTATTGCCAGTTCTATTAAATTTTGGCATTATCAAATTTTAGTAGGGAAACAAACTAAACATGTCCTTTTCAGCGTACTCTACCGAAATTTGGTAATTTTGAAAGTTTCCTCTCATATAAACACTATCAAAATTTGATAAGGCTACGAACTGAATACATTCAACACTAACAAAATTTGGTAACATCAAAACGTGTCAAAATTTGGTAAATTTTGGTAGGGTTGATTAGACAACAAAACTGAACAAACACGAAATCGTCCAAACGAGATGGCTGCAAGTTTTCTTCCCCTGTCTCTTTTATTGACGGACGAGATTATCGTCAGCACAATTGCACAGCGTCAATTTATGCACAAATGAAGAAAAGTGAAGAAAGCGAAGGTACACGGACGACTAGGCAAGTTGATAGCACACTAGTTAAAACGAAACTAGCAGCACAAGTCCACGAGTAGACTGACTTAGCTAGCTACAGGCAACCCTTGGTTTGTACTGGAGAATGGACACATCCTGCCACGGCAATATCCGATTAATTCATTCTTCATTTGTACAAACAGAAAACAGAGAAATCATCTGTATTTCACCAATTACATCTGCAACTGAGTTTGCAAAATGCTGCACTGGTGGTAATCCACTAATCCCCTCACCAACAGATTGAAATGCACCCCAAAATTGGATAGTAATTATGAAATTAATTCAATTCACAGGTAATAAGTACTGTAATATCTCTCTGTTCAATGCGCAGCTGTTACTAGCTACTAGTAGTAGGCAGTAGCCCGTTAATGCACTACCCATCCGACCGTTAGCGGCGGCGCCGGCGCCGGCGATCACCACCACCACCAGAGCGGCCTGACCTTGACCCTGCATCCTCTGTTCGCCGCCGCCGCCGCCTTGTCGGCCAGCTTGTCCACCGTCACCTCGCACCTCGCCTTCACGTCCACCGTCCACGTCCGCAACACCTTCCCGAACCTCACCCTCACCGGCACGATCGCCTCCACCGTCAGCGGCACCGCTCCCGCCGCCTGCTCCCCGGCGAGCTGCTTCCTCTGCTCCTCCGTGAAGGTTACTCCCTTTCCGGTCAACGCCGTCGAGAACACCGTCACGTTCCTCGGCGCCTGGTGGAACGCGGGCCACGGGCCGGCTGCGAGCTGCTCGCCAGAGTAGGAGACGGTGACCTCCCCGCCGCCGCGGTAGTCGATGCCGGTCTTCTTGTTGGCGCCGTTGTCCACGCGCACCACGGCGTCAACCTGCGGCGATGACGGCGACAGGGCGAGGGTGTCGAGGCCGCGGATGGAGAGGGAGGCGACGGAGAAGGATGGCGCGCGGGGGCGGAAGACGAGGTAGACGGCGCCCACGAAGGCAGCGGCGAGCAGGGCCAGGAGGAGGACCGCACAGCAGGCGGCACAGCACGCGCGGCGGAGCCGGCGGCGGCGCAGCGGGCGCGCTGCGAGCTTCTTGTAGCGGCGCGCGCGGTCCGGCGGCGGGACGCGGAGGACCTGGTCCTTGGGGATTTGGATGACGTACGTGCCCGGCGGCGGCGGCGGCGCGCTGCGGAAGCTGGGGTGCAGCGGCGTGGTCTCCGTGGCCTCCGCGGCGTCGTGTCCCGGCGGAGGGGACGCGGACGGTGGCGGTGGCGCGGGCATGGGGTGGACGCGGTCGGCCATGGAGTGGTTGCGAGGCAAGGTGTTCGACGAAATGGAGTGACCGAGTGAGAGCAGCGTGGCGTGTGAGTGCGAGAGAGCGCGTGAGAAGCGAAGAGAAGAAATAGACAGACACACGGGAAACGGTCATTACACGCTGTTCATACTCGCCTATTAAATAATTTCGTTATCATTTCTCTCTTGCAACTTTTTTAGACGATGTGATACTTTAGTTTGTTACGCAGGAGTTGGTGTGATAAATTTGATCAAGAAAATGACTAGCGTGGATTTGATGATGAATGTTAATGAAAGGGTCAAATTATACGGGGTTTAATATGGGATTAGGAACAAGTTTATTTCATTTCGTAATTAACAGATGGAGGCTTAATGTTCCATTCTAGCAGTCATTTTCTCTAGGTGCTACTTCCTGCTAGCACCTTCTTGCATAAAAATACATAATGCATAATATTGTACTTGATTTTTTTATAATCCTATATGCATGTGTTTGTTATCTACCACTTATCTGTCAGACTCTTATCTCTAATACTGTAAGAAATGAAGTCGTACTTCTCCACAACCATCACACTTCCTCATTAGAAAATCTAAAAAGAAAAAACTAAATCCCATAAAACTTGTTATCTAGATCCCGTCACAAGGCACGGACATAGGTGTAAGATGTGATGTTTATCCATTCTACTTCTATCCAACTTTAGATCTCTGCATATTTGAGGAAGTAATTCTTTTTCTTATATATAAGGCTAGTCAAACAATCTAAATGTGCATATGTGAAAACTGCACTATTAAATGCGTAAATGAAAATACTTCAGTAGTAGAAGTAATCAATTCTTTCTTATGTAATACTAGTTCAAAACTATAATATATGTGCATGCAAAACTGCACTGTTATGATAACAACAGTCTACTCGTTCTGAAATTACACCGAAAATAGTTGACCTCGTTTGGGGAAAAACAAAAAAAACGTTCCTGCGGCTTCGGACTCCGACCCCTCTTGACATCATTTGGGTTGAAACTTAACAAAAGATATGATCCCCTGGGGTTGGAGATTAAATAAAACACATTGCAGCATATGAACAGTGATAAACACTAACGTAATCATGCGAAAGTAATATTAGGCCTACATATGTTGCTCCCTACTAGAGTAGTTCTTGTTGATCCAACTAAAATGTAGCCCACAGCTCACGTGCTGTTTCTTGCTTGCGCCATATCTACAGGCCTATGTGATAATTCTAGTTGGCCCATAAAAGCAAATGCACAACCTGACAGTGAACAACAGAGAGTTTTTACTGTTACTAATTTAATTTTTTTTAATTTACAAAACTAATTTTTGATTCTGTTTTTTTCAGAAGTAACCTCTTGCCGCCGTGGGCCAGGGCGGTGTTTAAAAACCGCCGTGGCCTAGGGCGGCGAATGGCCTGGGCCCATGGCAGCGTCACCAGGCCGTGACGGCGGCCCACGACGTCAGCGGGGCGGGCCACGTGGCATTGCCGCCCTGGGCCACGGCGGCGAATGGCCCTAGGCCGAACGCAAAAATACCCATGCCTCTTCCTCCCCGCGTGCCCGTGCCCGTGCCCGTCCCCGCGCCCGCGCCCGTGCCCGTCCCCGTCCCCGCGCCCTTGCCCGCAGAATGCAGGCGGGCTTGGCCTGTCAGCGGGAGGCGCTCTGACGGGCGGGCCCCAAGCGCAGGGAGAGAGCGAGCGGGAGACGAGCGCGGGCGCGGGGACGGGTGCGGGCACGGTCACGGGCACGGGCGCGCGGGGAGGAAGAGGCACGGGCATTTTTGCGTTTGGTCTAGGGCCATTCGCCGCCGTGGCGCAGGGCGGCAATGCCACGTGGCCCTGCCCCGCTGACGCCGTGGGCCGCCGTCACGGCCTGGTGACGCTGCCGTGGGCCCAGGCCATTCGCCGCCCTGGGCCACGGCGGTTTTTAAACACCGCCCTGGCCCACGGCGGCAAGAGGCTATTTCTGCAAAAAAAACAGAATCAAAAATTAGTTTTGTAAATTAAAAAAAAATTAAATTAGTAACAGTAAAAATTCGAACAATAGAGGAGTACTTTGGACACCCTTCAGAAATTCACTGCATAGCTGGAAGAGGAGGACACAATCCGTTGGAAGCCTGAGGCCACTTCTCCATGTCATTGACTTATCACCCGTTTTTCATGGGAAAGAAATGATCCAGCCGGGATGAACTAGTATGGAGGACACGTGCGCCATCGAAGGTTCGCTTTTTCATATGGTTGACAATTAAGGAGAGATGCCTAACTAAGGACAACTTGCAAAAGAGAGGCTAGCCTCTTCACCAAGGCTGCCCACTTTGTGGAGGGGTGCAAGAGACATGTAGACACATATTGGTGGAGTGTGCGTATACAAATCGTGTGTGGTGGTGATGGCGGGATTGGGTGAGCATCCCCTTCCAACTGCCGGGGGAGGCAAACCAGCTGTTTGAGGACCGGTGACTTCAAACAAAATAAGTGTTCGAGGCAAGATTCAGAAAAGCTTTGGATTTCTTATGCCTGTTGTTGAGCTGGTTGGTTTGGAAGGAAAGGAACGCACACGTATTTGAACAGCGATATAAGTCCCCAACGCAACTGTTTAGAGAAGTTCTAGAGGAGATTCTGACTTGGCGGGAGGCCGGTTTGTTTAAGAGTCTGGATGACTAGCTGTTAGTGGTGGCTGTTAGCTGATGCTGGCATGTTTTCTTCTGGTTTCGATAGCGTCCTGTCGAGGTCAAAACATACTGTAACCTTTAAACTCTGTATTTTTCTCCCAATATCTTAATATATTCGGTTGGCCTCGTCCTCGGCCAACCCGGCCGAAGTGGATCGGCTCACTAAAAATTGACTGATATCTAAAATGAAATGTGTCGATAGATTAACAGCAAATACGAAAAGAAAATACCGATCCCCTTTGCCCTCGTTGATTTGATAACAACGTGTAATTATTAGCACAACAACTTCTTACCAGAACCTTTCAGAGTTCCTTAAAAAAAAAGAACCTTTCAGAGTTTCTGTAGCACACCAGCCCCGTTAACTGAATTGAAAATAGTACAGATGTTCTGCATCTCACATATGAACAGAAATTGATAAGCATAGCAGCGTGAAGAGGTAAATGAACATATACAATGCGCAAGGAGATTGATTGGTTAGCTGTGGTGTGGCCGGACTGTGTAATTTTAATCTGCTAATACTAGTTATTAATTAGATCAAAGTAAGAAAGTGCGTGGCATTTCTACTTTCTAATGCTGCTCCTGGTCTCACTTCTCAATGTCTGAACATCTAGATCTGGCACAGGGAGTTCCCTCCGCATACACACTGAAAAGAGCTTCACAAGATTGAGCACAATGCAAACATATGGACATTTTAGAAAAGCTTCATTCCATGATTCAAGATTCTTGCAAGAACATTACACCTGTGTATCCGAACAATGTAATTTGGTATATGCACTGAACATCCGAGTAGGAACTTTTTCCTGTTCTTTCCTGTGCTAGCCATTCCCAACTGTACAAGACAATGTGTGGCAATTGTCATAGGGACTGAGAGGGGGCAGTGGGTGAAGTTTCTGCAAGTACACATATACAACTCATCTCGCCTTTGAATCGTAATGCCCAATCAGCTGGAGCAACTGTATTAAAATGATAATCTATTTGTTATTTTCAATGCCCTTAATTGGCAGTTATAGCAACGAAAGTATCGACAAAACAACTAGGATTGACTATTTCTTACCTCACTGATCATCTGAAACTTCTTCCGTACATCCTGAAACTCTTTTCTGATGTCAACTAATAGCCGCTTAAGACGCCTGAAGAAAATATAACTTGGTCATATTCCTCAACAGAAGTAAATAACAGACAACAAGCTAGTACAACTTTTCTTGCATGCGTGGTTAAAATTTGGAAATAGTAATTATGCATTGATGATTTCCTTTCATGCTGTGATCCATTAATTAGAATGTGAAATATATTTTGTTAATAGATAAAGCAAATAAAAATCATGACCATAATTTGTTGATAGCTCTTACCTCCAAGAGGTAAGATGCAGCACTCTACAAGAGCTCTTTTTTCACACACTTGTCGGAATTGATTGGACAAGCTCATTACCCTTGTAGCACTAACACTGCAATATTAAAAATTCAAAATACATGTAAACTAGGAAGCTAACCTTTCCCATAAATATAAGAAATATGTTCTATATTATAGAAAAATTGCCTGAGTCTGAAATCAATCAATTATGAAAAAATGAATATCTGGCACCACTGCAGCACATGAAAGACTGGAGCCAATGGCATTATCTGAACACCGCAAGGCTACTAGCTAGTAGTTTGGTATAAGAAAAGAGGTATTGGAAAGCACTCAGCTTAGAGGAAGAAATTGCAGAGCAAAGGAAAGGATGGCAAAATCACATGATAGCAAAAAAGATAGAAAAGACCTGTTCTGATGGGTAACAAGCCAACAAGAGATAATTGTTCCAACCATTGTTCGGTTCTACGATAAGCTAGGTGATCATCTTGAAGTCATCCACAAAAAGGAAAGAAACTACTATCACAAAAATGAAACTCACAGTGTTGCACTTTGGTCAAATAGTTGTGCGATGTTGGATACTTCGTCATAGTCCACCTGGGACTGATCCCTGCACGCACAATAATGAATCTCCAATAAATGAAATTGAGATCAAAACGGACAGGAATCCAAAGAACAATATACTAGTACGAATGGGCATACAGCAGCTGTGAAAGCTGAACAATATACTCCTCGCCTTTTTCACAGAAACTCTTGGTCAGGATCCTTGAAGCAACTGAGTCACGGTATAGCTGCAAATTGCAGAAATCCTCTCCCAAAGATCCCTAGCACCATGAAAAACAATCAAACATTTTCTTTTCATTGATAGAACTCAGAACAATCAGCCTAATTGGATCAACAGTTCAACACATTCAGCACAATTCACAACAAAAGATTTTCAGCAATTCAGACCAATTCAGCACAATTGAGAACACATGATTTTCAATAACTCAAAACAACATACTGATCAACATATCCACACAAGAACAGATCAAGCTACTGTGAACCAATCTACTAGCAATAATCTGAAAAGGACAGGGCCTCAGCATCCCTGCCGGCTCAACCCAAACCGACAGTGATGAACCAGTAGGGATTGCTCTTTTTTACTAGTGCTTGATATAACAGCGCAATTTTGTAGATGAAGTAAAGAAAACAATATACATTTGATATGAATGTTGACATGAGGGAGCTAAGCTGTCTTCGAAAGGCGTCTGCAGTCGTTTCTGTGGGAAAAATTAAGACAAAAAAAAAAGACATGAGAGATAGGTAAATGAGTTATTGAGGTGAGAAAGAGGAGAGACTGGAAGAAGAAAATACTTGAATTAGCTGCTCCCACAAGTGAAGGGTTCTCCATCAGAGCTTTGTATTGAACTCCTTCAAGCTCCAGGCCCCCGGCCACTTTCAACTGATCCTTCCAGCACTGTGTTGCTATGATGCAGATGAGATCCTGGTTTAGCTCATTGATGTCGCTCTCTTGAGATGTAGAGTAAGGGTATTGGTCTTGCAGGTCGGTGACCATTTCCATCACTGCCTGCTGCCTTAGCTCCTCTGTCCTTTCCATGAGTGTGTTGTACTCACGGGGATAGAGTTTCTTCACAAAGCTGAGTGCAACCATCGTATTGCCTACGCGCGCAGCAACCATGCATGCAAACAAATTGAACCAAACCAATCAGAAATTAACATGCACAACTCACATTAACACTACCAACTGCTGTATCTGGGCGTGCCCCAGACTTGATCATCGGACCTTGCATCCTGTTCGATCGATCATTCTTCTCCAACCCAACACGCATATGATCGAGACACTATAGTGGTTGGAGTATACTAGCTAGCCAACTAGGTAATGGCAAATCAAAATTAAACCCCGATCAAGTTGAATCCCAAACTGATCTGAAATGGCAAAACTACCCCAATTGAGATGAAACCAGAACATCCGATGATCTACGGGAGTAATTGTGTGCATGTACCGATCAAAATCAGACGAACCGACGATGCAGGACGCGGCGCGGCGAGGCCACCCAGTTCGTTCGATCATCTCCAACCCAACGACGCCGCACGCTCATACGATCGAGATACTTACTAGTAGTAATAGCTAAAACCAAAACCCCAATCTAAGTTGAACCCCAAACCAAAATGGCAGCAGAACCCCAAATCCCCAATCACGTACGCTCTGATGATCTAACGAGAGTAGTTGTGTGCTTGCATCGATCAAAATCAGACGAACAGCTGAATATATGGGTGATAAATGCACGGCGCTCGAAACATACATACCTCGCAAGGCGTGTGTGATGAGAAGGCGATTCTCCAAGTGCAGCCGGAACTTGGCGACGCGAAGGCTGTGCTCGCCATCGACCGGCTCCTACTTCCGCTCCACTTCCATGGCCTCCGCGGCAGCCACCTTGCACGTGAGTAGCTTCTGATTCCGCAGCACAAGCCGCGAGCACTTGGGCTTCTTCATTTCCTGCGCAATTCTGCTGGCGTCTCTTCGGGAGAGGTACGGCAGGAGCGAGACGTTTACCGCGACGGCGCTGGTGGAGACGGCGAACAGCTGCGCTCCGTTGAACCCACGCATGCTGGAGACGTGGACGCAGTCGGTGTCCACGCCGGCGTCGGCTTGGAAAATCTCCACGGGAACCGAGTATCGCTCGGCCAACTCCGCCTCGACCGCCAGCTGCGCCTCCGTGTCGGCACTCATCTCGGCGATCGCCGTCCGCTTATCCTCCTCCATTCCGCCGGCGGCGTCGGCTACCTCTTCCGGCGCCACCTGCATTTTTTGGATTTGTATTTGTGGGAGCCCTGCCCTCAACGAACGAATCAACTTTTTGGAGCAGCGAGGGAGAAGAGAAGAGAAGAGAAGAGGCGGTGGGTATTTGTATTTCTGCTTCTAGAAGCCGATGGAGGTTAGTTACGTCGGTCGGCGGTAAAAGTAAAATCAAATTCCACCTAGTCACTGACACGTGGGCCCACGGTAAAATATCCGTGTTTGGTACTTCCTAGAAAACAGCTGATTTGATTTTCGTAGGAAAATCCCAAGTATGAAACATAAGTTTTTTTAATGGAAAAGAAAATGGTTGGATTTCAGTCGGAAAAAGAAAAAAAATCCCTTATCAGGAGGTATACTTACTTCCGTGGGACAAAATCTTGAAATTTCAAACAAATTTTTAGACAATTTTAAACAAAGTTTCTCTAAATTTAATTGAATTCAATTACTTAACATACGAGTTTTTCAACGTGCAACTATATGAATATGGTGACAGACAATATTCACAGGCCCACAACAAGTATGGTGATCTGGCTGGATGAAAAACTCATGGCTTGCTAGCTCGCTCGGATCGTGTCTAGCTCGATTAGTTTGGATTTATTAATGACTTGAGTAAAGGTTTTAGTTCATTAGCTACAAGGAGCCATCTTGAGCTGGCTCGCGAGCTGCTTGTGAGCCAAACGAGCCCAGCCCCAGTAGCCTAATTGCCCAAGTGCCTAAGCGAGGCGACCAAGCCCAACAAGGAAAAAAAAGAAAAAAAGCCCCATAGCCCATCTACTCCTATACTCCAAAGTCCAAACTGCTCAATGCCTCCATAGTGATTAGTGTACTAACTATTCAGTGAGTGAGTAGTGAATAATAACATTGCAGATTGATTATGTGTTTTGGAATTAAGAATAATACCTTTAAATTATGTATTAATGTGTATTGCTAATGTGTTGAGAAATAATAATATTAATCTATTTGGGAATAATACCTTTGTAGTACTGCTCCATGTCTCCATAGTGTTAACATGTACTAATATTATGACTAATACATTTTCGAATTATGTATTTGTTTCATTGCTCTAGCTCACGAGCTAAACGAGCTGGCAAACGTGACGAGCCGAGCCAGACTAACTGGCTTGTTATCCTAATGAGCCGAGCTAGCTTGATATCCATCCCTAACAATGACAGATAGCATTCACATGCCCAATATTTATCTAGATCTTAGACATGCTCAATATTGACGCATTTTTTGGTCACCACGACGAGAATCACAACTATGCAATGTACAGAGTCGCCAACCATCTCGATATTGAAAACTCTTGACTAAAATGGGTTTTGTAATCAAACCAGCTAGTAGAGCTAATTCTGATAGATTAAGATAAATACTTGTGTCGTGGGTGGAACGGAAGGTTTACGGAACACACCTACAAAGGGGTAAACACCCGTATCATGGGCGAAATGGAAGGTTTTTGAGACAAACCTACAAATGGATTCGCACTCTCGCAACGAGGACGGACGTCTTACAATGCAAACCGACGAAAGTGACGAACTATGGCTAAAACTAAGGCAAAAAGTAGAGACAATATGAAAAAGACGATTCAATTAACTAATTGGATGTTGAATTGTTGATTGATCGAGAGATTATCAATTGAACCGACCATAACCCTTATAAAGGGATTGGTCTTGCCTCCACAGGGTCTTCTCCACGTCCTATTAGGTTTAGAGATCAGTTAGAACTCAAAAAAACCCATGCAAACCTAAGGAAATATGAGAACTGTCGTAATTGGACTCTAGATTGGGGTTACCAGTCCGACCGTCGAGCTTATGCTGGTCTGACCGCCATTACACCGTCGGTCAGACCGGTCCCCTAAGGGTGGTCCGACGGGCCTTCTGAAGAAGACTCGTGTCTCTTCTAAATTTGGCTTTCCTATGGCATATATTTGTCCTAGTGCCAAATTTAGGTGTAAACACTCAAAACATAACTGATTTTTTTAAAGAAAAATAAAACTGATTCGGTGAATGCTTGTAAAGCCCTTTTAACTAATACCAGTGCCTTAAAAACAACACTTTAACTTGTAACATTTGACTGATAGGTTACAAAATTGTGAGTACACCACCATCCAAATACGTGCCGGAACAAGTTTTTCCTCGATTGCCTGTCGCCCAAAATATTCATCCATGTCTGATGCCCCCTCTGGGTCTATAACCATATGCTCCAATACCAATGCATTTCTGAGAATGTATTTTACTAACTCCACCTGGCCTGCATTGCCGCAAAACCCAGTTATGCAAACCGTCTTGAGATTATAGTGAGAGTGATCCACAATGTCATCCAAATCCAGAGGATCACTGTTCAAGCTACAAAACATCTGCAAGAAATTTATACTATTGTCACTGATAAGGAGCTAACATGTAATTAAAAAGATGAAAGATGCATCTAGAAAGAGAAATGACAGCTTGAACATATAACATGTCAAAACATATGCAGGGGATGCAATTTTGCAATAATATCACACAAGAATGTTGTGCTATTTGAATATATTCAATCAATAGAACACGTGACTAATCGGTTTCCAAACATTTTTTCGATTTGGTACATACTGATAGGTAGTATTGTACAGTGCATAAATACAGTAATGTGAATGATACCCAAGGTCAACAATGTTATTGACATAGCAGAAAGCTTCTACAATGTCCAAAGTAATATGAAAATAAAAAAAGAGGTAATTGTCAACTACAGAATGCAATTATCAACTAACACTGAACAGCATCACTTTGCAAATGTAACTAATATTCTCTAGCTATATTTAATGGTTGGATGATCAACTAAAAAGAGGAAACAGTCTGCAGAGACTATTCCAGATGCTGAGAATTACAAGTTCATGAATCATGCACATGGCACATTGGATAAGCAGCTAATTCCTAATTATATTGGTAAAAGAAAGATCAAAGTGGTTTAACAGGTCATTCTGATCAGGTTTCCAAATCAATGATTGGACACTGAATGGGGGAAAGAGCATCATAAAACAGATATACAAGAAAATTGCTCAACAGAAATAAAATAAAATGGCAAACAACTGTAACTATGGGCAACAGGAAGCACAAACAATATAGTTACTTACATCCAAATAAAGATCTTCCAAAAGTGGAGCTGCCTCCAAAAGATAAGCCAATTGGAAGACTGAATTTGTATCGGATGGGTAATGTGAGAAATTTATTTTGATGGTTAGATGCTTCAACCAAGTGAACTTGAGAGGGGATTGTGTAAATCCAGACATCTGCGAGTAACCAGAGCACATGTAAGTTGAGACAAGAAAACATGAACTAGAAAACACAACATAATTAAATGCATTAAAAATATTAGATAGCACAAGAATAACCATACCTGAGTTTCAACATGAACTTCAATACATAAGGTTTCAACATGAGGTAATACACTTGGAATTCCAATCAATATATGTTTGAGGGTTTTCTCAACAAAAAGTCTGATGGTTGATGTTTTAAGCTTGGGGCATTCACTGAGAGTGATTGATGCCAGGGTACCATTGTACTCAAATGTTGTGAGATTTGGGGCATGCAGCTCTATTCTGCGCAAAAAACAATCCTGGACCAACAAATATTGCAGCTGGCATAGTGGTTCTGAAACATGTAAACTATGCAGATTGTAACATGATTGGATACTTAACCACTCAAGAACACAGCATTTCGTTATTAACTGTTGTAAATCTTGCAACCTAACATTGTCGAGAGCAAGCATTTTAAGGTTTGCAAATCCACAGAAATCTGGAGGTGGATTCAAAGTAACACTGTCTAGCCGAAGAGCCTCAAGGTAAGATCCATTATATTTGTTGAAAAAATGACAAGGAAAGTCATAATTGTTTTCATGTGATTTCCAATCTGGGGAGAAGTTCAGAATGATAATCCTTGCTTTTGATGCAATAGCAAACGCAACCCATGCATTGACATGATTAGCATGCTGATTCAACAAACCAAACTTGACAACAAACTTATTTACCATTGTTCCACAATGTTTTCCAGGATAGCATCAACCCTTTTAATAAATGTGTTAGTGTTCAACATTCTACAGCTTAGATCAGAGCATGTTCCTTTTCTCTTGGCATTACTTCCAAGGACTGTTTTAATACCAAAGTATAGATTAGGATGGAACGTCCAAGCTAGTCTCCAGTTGCTTGACACAACACTCAGCTGAGTAACTTCCTTTAATGTTAATTCAGACGTTATCCTTGCTACAATATCCTGACAGCACATTTTTGAGCAAGCATCAGAGTACAGCCTCCTAGTCCTAGCACAAATTAAAGGAGATCAAGGGAGTTTCATGACTTCATGTCATGATATGACATACCTCAGGCAGAGACTGAAAATTAAGCCGACATGGTCTTGTCCTCTGTAAATTAAGCTGAGACTGACTTATCTTCTGAAATTATGCTGTGTTCTTCTCCTCTTCCTAATATGTTCTCCGCATAATACGCAACTCAGTCTATTATCTTTGGTTATTATAATGCTCCTGTCCTCCACAAGTGACCTTTTGGCTGTTGTGCTCTTACTCCTGAAACCAACAATCAGCATGATATACAAGGTGATGAAAAATAGCCAGGAAGTCTGTCTGGACATAACATCTGTAAGATTCTCTCTTTTAGCAACAAGCTCCATTATGTTACAACTCTACATGTATGCATGACAAAAAGAAGAAGAAGAAGAAGAGCGATAATTCTGGCTAATGTTGGTAGAAGATATCATGTATGTAATGTTCCAGAAGCTCTCTGCTCCCCCAAATACACTGATATTTATGCAATCTTACGTAGCAGACAGAGTTGGCTTGGTGAAACTAAATAACCCTGAGCAAAATAACACAGAGGCCAGAGGGTACATTGCAATAATATTAGTAGTAACAGTACACAAGTAAATAAAGGCATGGAATTCTGCCATGCAAGGATGCCTTTCCTTTAGTATAGTCATAGATTAGGGAAGCAAATGGTGAAAAAGTGCCTTGCCTTTCATGGATTTTGAAGGAGACGAGAACGTTGTCCTCCATTGATTCCGGAGGGACGGGAGGGGGGGACTTGTGGACGCAGTGGAACAAGGACAAGAGAGAACCCTGAACCGCAGCCCAATCCAATAAGCAGCTACCTGACCCCGGGGAGCAAGGCAGTCATGGACTGATTCAGAGATGGAGGCTAGGGTCTAGGGCTATAAGAGAGAGAGATGAAAGGGGGAGGAGGAGGAGGCGGCGGCGGCTGGAGGTTAGGGATGAGGAGATGGGCTCTTTCTTTGTGACATGGGCCACGGCCCATAGTTGGGGCCAGAAATAAGCCCATGTCGGTTTATCTCCGATTTTTATTTTTTATTATATTTGAGAGAACAAGAATGATTATTTTTTCATTTCCTTTCTAATAATCCTATAAACCTATACAATTCATCCCCACTAATAGCAATTTCCTGTGTTGTCGTGCTTGTCCGTCACCCCATTTTCTCTCAACAGTTGGATCTCAGGTGCAGGCGATCAAGCGGTACAGGCGTACAGCAATTGAACCATCCATGAATCATCGCCTTCTTGCTGGGCCAGGGAGCAACGCCGCCACCGCATCGCCTCTCCTCGCCCCCAGTGTCGCCTCTGTGCCGCTTCTGCTCATTCCCTGCCTCCGCATCCACCCCACATCCTCACCCCACTTCGGCACTCATCCTCCCCTCACAAAAGGCATGTCACTTAGATAGAGGATGGAACAATTCATGTAATTAGGGATACAGTAGAACTCGGCTTTATATAACCTTGCACGATAAGAAAAAAAATATAATCCTAACTGGTTACTCTATGTTCTGAGAAAGGAATCCCAGTTGGACTATGTCCAAGAAGGAAATCTAGTCCAACTTGGATTCCTATCTTATAACCTTGTCTCCTCGGTATATAAGGAGAGACAAGGAATCCCTTGGGGCATAACCAATCTCGCCAAAGAATATAGCAAAATCAATACACCACAACTGAAAGTAGAGTATTACATCACCCTGAGAATCTGAATCAGTATAAATCGTTATGCCTTTCGAAGTCTATCGAGTTTCGGTTCGATGAGTAGTCCTACAATCAATACAACCGATATAAATATCGACAGTTGGCGTGCCAGGTAGGGGTTCGTCAAGATCATCGTCATCAAGCTCGATAGATCCAACCACAGGAGTTGACGACATCGCCTTCTCTCCCGGACAAGCCATCAGCTTTGGGAGTCTCGACTTCATTACTGACAAATTCGGCAATCTCACCTTGTCTGACTCAGTTTCAACCCCATTAGCCAAGGACCAAGCCGATTCAGAGCCAGTTGGCTTACTCAACGCCACGGCGGATTTTAACAACTTGCTTCGGCAATACCCAAGATCTACGAGCCCTAGGACAACTCTCTTTCCTAGTGTTTGACTCGGATTCGGCTCCGAGCCTATCGAGATCAGATCTAGGGGATGTAACACCCTGAAATCATATTAAATATAAATTGTGCTCAAATCCTAATTTCTAGAAATTTTAAAACATGAAAAGAGCTTTGAACAAATAAAAATCCTTAAGAATAAAATTCAATTTGGCTTGTGGGTATTTTTCTTAAATTCCCCATGTCCAAAAATGCATTCTCAATTTTTACTGGAATTTTCAGAGCACAAATACTAATTTTTAGGCAATAAAAACACTTCACAAGATTTTCTGAAAAAAAAAACTAAAAGAAAACTCTTTTCCTTCACTGGGCCGAATCCGGCCCAGTCTTCCTCTCTCCCCGCACATCGGCTTGCTCGGCCTGCTGCCCTCCTTGCCTCCCCGTGCTTGCGCCTAGGCCTGCCCAGCTCGCGCGTGCCGCGCCTACGCCTACTGACAGGTGGGGCCCACCTGTCGGTCGTCTACCTCCAACCGCCGCCCGTCTCTCTACTTTCCCAAACCCTAACGTCTAATCCTCCAAAATCTGCCCTCCTCGCTCCACCAAATTCCGAATTAATTGAGGGGAAATCACTCCTCATTCCTCCCCATCATTTCCCCTCAAAAATCCCATTCAATTTTGATCTAAATCGCTTTCAATTGGAGGATTAACCTCGGCCGTTTCCACCGCTGCCATTAACGTCGGCCGCTAAGCTCCCCGCGGCCCCTGATCTCCTTTCCCGTGAATAAAAATGGAGTCTCGGGTTCCCTCTCTCTTTTCCTCTTGTCACCCAAGCCCCTTGCTTTCTTCCTCACTGCCGTGCCACAGATCCCGAGCTCCGCCGCTGTCCTTCGACTCCGGCCGCACTTTGTCGTCGACCTAGGCCGCCGAGCTTCACCGACGCCACCGCCGGCTTCGTCACGTTGTTGCGCACCTCAGCCACCACTTCACCGAGCCTGAAGGCCACTACAGCGCCGTTGTCCTCGCGAGCCCGAACGCCACCGCCGCTTCTACCTCACCGCCGGTCATCCTCGTCGCCGCCCGTTGTCATTCTTATTGGGTGTGAGGACTGCCTTGTTGCCCTCTACCCATTCTACCCCTCCTCGACCCTCATCGACCTCCTCCACCGCTCTGATTGGCGACCATCGGGGCGCGGCCGGCGTTTGCCCGGCCGGCCATGGCCATGCCGACATGGCCGCCGCGTGGTAGCCGCGTTAGCACGACTCACCCGCGGCTGAGCCGTGGGGTCCGCCGGTCAGCCGCCCTCGGGCACTGACCAGTGAGGCCCATCTGTCGGCGCCAAATCCCTCTCCCCAGCACTGACGCAATAAAACAGATTTTCTTAAGAACGATAATTCAAGAAAATGTTAAATCTCAATTTAAATTTCATATAAACTTCAAACGGTCATATCTTGACCGTTCGAACTCGGAATTGACCCATTTAAGTCTCTAAATTTTCCTTAAAATGGCTAGAACCCATTTATGTGCTTTATTTCCACTATTTTTTTTATGCATTTTCTTAGAGTAAAGCCATTTTTCTTTTGCGTATGTCGTGTAGACGCCGCTGTTCCCAGTTCTCTGCTCTACCTCGAGGTCGCTGCTGAAGACTTTGGTTGTGAGCAAGGCAAGTCATACCCACCTTCTTGTTCATATTGAATACCCATGAATTTATAAATTTATTTTTATTTAAATTATTGCATTATGCTTTACGAAAATTCCAGCGGTGATACTGTTTTATCATAGCCTTACCCTAAATCCTTGTTATAGCCTTATTATTGATATTATGCCTTGACAACCCTAGGTAACTGAAAATCAGCTAGTATTTACGTGTATATATGATGCAAACTAGCTACTTTAGGTTATGCTTAGCACATGCTTAATCTAGCAAAAACTAAGTCCTTTTATGAAATAATTGTGGAGAATAACAAGGTAACTAAGGATAAATATGGAAATGGCTGGTTTTGCCTGATCATGAATCTTATCTATTCAAAATCCCTGTTTTCGGCTGGGCTTGAGGTACATGGTTTTGTTAGTCGTACCTCGGTCATCAGAAGGACCGGTCTTCGGGCCTCTGTTGCAAAGCATAACCGTACTACCACATGTCTAATGGGTAAGGCTTAACTCGTAACTTAGATCAGCTTTAGACAAAGGAACACAGATTGAGGCGGATGACGTCTGGTTGTTAACCGACGTCTCTGGTAAATGAAGGTCACAGGGTATCTGGGATCGAGATGCTGGGGCATGGAACATGTCTACCTATCCTAGGGTTCTGGCCGTAGACGGGTTCGGTGTCGGTTCTTTTGTCTACGGTTGACCTAAGTGAAGGGTTATGTCACGACTTTTGTTCCAAATTCCGTGGTGGTATGGAGCAGGTGGGAACACATGAGGGAGTTGTGTCTTGTGGGTAAAGATGTACATCTCTGGCCAGAGTATAATCTATTCGAATAGCTGCGCCCTCGGTTATGGGCCAGCCTAGAAATGTACCCAAGTTAGAGGTTTCTTCTATTAAAATGGAACAATGGCTACATGACTAAATTTATGGTTGACTGGGTTGGGTCTGGTTGGCCTGGGTTTAGGCAAGAATATGATAGCGTGGTATACGCAACTCTGGAGATAATTTTGATAGTAGAAATAGAGTCGTATTCCTAAAAATGCCATAAAAATTATTGAATAAAATAAAATGCTATTTAGTGCAAAATAAGCCCTATAGACTCCTTTGTACATCCTTTGGCATTAATGGTGCATTTTTCGGGTGTGATTTGTTGAGTACATTGTTGGTACTCAGTCTTGCTCTATTTCTCTTCAATCCAGATGATGAGTACCTTGGAGATGAAGGCTTCGATGTCTAGCTCGTTCTTGCTGTTAAGTACCTGTGGGCCTGGTCCCCAGCTCTTTTAGTTTTCGAACGTTTATCTGTTTATCTCTACTTGTTAGGCTTTTGGTCACCCATGTAATAATTAATACTATGTTATCACTTCCGCAATTGTACTCTAGTATTAAACAACTTTGTATTGTGTACCTCATCTCCTGGGATGAGGATTAATACACTTGCAAATAGAAATGTTTGTGTGTTTTCCGGACGTTACATGGGAGACGAGATCGTCAATCTCCCACTTAGACTCGAGAACGCTGCAGCCATCTTTGACTCAAATCTGACGCGGCAAAACCAATCCTCTGTAATTCGACCTAGATATGGCCCAGAGCCACTCAGGATCTGGTCCAGGAAGGTTGGGGTCATCATCACGCCACTACACTACTCCGAGTCCGACTCCCAGTTGGACAGCAGCTCGGGAAGCTTCTCTCCACCATGCGAAGTCTTTATAGTGTCAAAGGGATCAACTCCAACACAAGATGCATGCCGACTATGCGAACACCAAGAGGAGGAGGCTCACTGATTGCGTGAGCTAAAGGAGGAAGAAGATCGATGTCTATAGGCCGAACGGGATGCTCGCAATCATGATCTGCATAAGACTAGCCGAGTAGCACAGCAAGAAATCCTTCAAACCAGGGTGGGCAACCATAACACCTTCGTCACACCTCAACAGAACGTTGTGGCCATTGCTACACTCTTGGATACACTGCAGCTGGGGCCTGATCACCAAGCAACGCCGACTATTGCTAAGATCAAGGCTACGATAATAGCAGCAACATGCCAACAACGCCAGTAATATGGAGACAGCCTTATCCCATCCAATAGGACAACTTCAGATGCTGTGACATCATCAACCGCGGCGCGACGTCGAGCGGAAGGCTTTGGCCAACACCACTCGGAGTCCAACTGCGCATCACAAGGCCACACTGATGATCGACGGTGGTATCAGCATGACAGGCACCAGGACAATCACGACAGCTGAGAATGATTACAATGAGATCTCCACCACGACATCAACGCTCGATGTCGAGAACGGGACGAAGACGAATGTCGTCGACTGGAAGACGCGAATGATTGCTTCTGTCTCCATCACGAACGCTTTCACCCCCGCAGTCGGAGCCAGAGCCCCCACTCGGACGAAGGAGTTCCAGCCTTCTCACGCGAGTACAACAAGTTGACTAGCCCATAGGCTTCAATCCGACTGGCATAGAAAAGTACGACGGGAAGACCAACCCGGAATCCTGGCTGATAGTGTACACCTTGGCGATTCGAACAGCTGGAGGCGACCATAAAGCCATGGCAAACTATCTCCCTGTTGCCCTAGCCGACTCGAGACGAACATGGTTAACGGGGCTTCCCAGAGGGTCTATTGGCTCCTAAGGGAACTCCGTGAGCGCTTCGTAGCTAATTTCCAAGGGACATACCAAAGGCTAACATCCGAGTACGATCTATACCAGTGCCATCAGAAGAAAAACGAGTCTCTCTAGGATTTCATCAAGTGCTTTTCTAAAAAGAGGAACTCTATCCCTAAGATCAAGAACGAAGTGGTCATCGCTGCCTTCCGCAAGGGAGTCAGGGACATGCCGTTTATCACCAAGTTCACTCGGAAGCCGCCCAACTCCGTCAAAGCTCTATTTGACATGGCCAACAGGTATGTTGATTCAGCCGATGCAGTTGCTGAGGCACTCAATGACAAGCCCCGATAGAAGGAGCAACGGGAGATGGACGATGTGGCCCATCCAAGGCTGGAAACCGCAAGCGCAAGTTGGAAGACATCGTGGCAACAGTCGACCGCAACCGACCGCGACCTCCTAGGATGGACGACTACCAGAAGGTTATGAATGGGCCATGCCCTTTCCATCCAAAGGGGAAGCATGCGGCCAAAAATTACTTCATGCACAAGAAGTTTGTCTTCGAGTAGACATCAACATCCGGCGAACCGAAAGACAAGGACAAGCTGGACTCGGGCCAAGCCGGCGATTACCAAGATCCTCAAGCTAGGCTCAACCACACATTTGGAGGGCCATCGGCATATGAGTCCAAGTGCAAGCAGAAGATAACCGCACGTGAAGTAAACTCAGTCTCCACCGACGCCCCCCAATATCTATGGTGGTCCGAGGTGGCAATTATGTTTGACTGCACGGATCACCCTGACCGAGTGGCACATCCAGGGCGTTATCCACTTGTCCTCGGCCCTGTTATCAAGAACATTAAACTGAAGAAGGTTCTCATCGACGGAGGAAGCACTCTCAACATTCTCTTCGCCAAGACACTCGACGAGATGAAGATACCTCGATCCGATTTACGGCCGAGTACAGCTCCCTTCCATGGGGTAATCGCCGGCCTCTCTTCAACACCACTTGGCTAGATCACTTTGCCGGTCACCTTTGGCATGCGGGAAAATTTTTGCACGAAAAACATTTGCTTCGAGGTCACCAACTTCAAGACAGCCTACCATGCCATACTCAGATGACCGACACTCGCTAAATTCATTGTGGAGGCCATGGGCCCTAGGTATCTCAAGGAAGGCAATTACGGCCACTCTGACAGAGGGTGGGCCGGCCCTTACAATTGGAGATTAAGTAGGACTTAGCTTCATGTTACCTTGCAAGACAAGGAAAGGGGTATAAGTCCTAGCTGAATACTCTATGTACTGATAAGAAAATCCCTTGGTCATATCCAACTGGGTTTCCTACCCTGTAACCCTCATCCCTCCAATATATAAGGAGAGGTAGGGAACAACCGAGGCAGATGATTCCACATACCACGAAAGCAATACACCACAACTGGAAGTAGGGTATTACCTCACGCCGAGGGCCTGAACCAGTATAAATCTCGTGTGTCCTTTCGAATCCATCAAGTTTAGGTCTGACGAATAGCCTCGTATTCAATACAACCGATATAAAACATCGACAGTTGGTGTGCCAGGTAGGGACATCGTCAAGATCATCATCATCAAGCCCGATGGATCCAACCATAGGAGGTATCAACTTCACCCCCGGACAAATCATCAGCTTTGGAAGCCTCAACTTCATCACCAACAATCTTGGCAATCTCACCTTGTCCGACTCGGTTTCAATCCGATCGGCCAGGGACCAAGCCAACTCAGTGCCGGTTGGCCTACTCAACGCCGCAGCAGTTTTCAACAACATACTTCAGCAATACCCAAGATCTACAAGTTCTGGGACAACTCTCTTTCCTAATGTTCGACTCAGATTCGGCTCCGAGCCGGTCGAGATAGGATCCAGGGGAGACGAGATCGTTAATTTCCCACTCGAACTCGACAACGCTACAGCAATCTTCAATTCCAATCTGATGCAGTAGACTCAATCATCTGGAATTCGACTCGAATACGGCCTAGAGCCACTCGGGATGGGGACCGGGGAGGTTTGGGTCATCATCACACCACTAAATTACTCCGAGTTTGACTCCCAGTCGGACAGCAACTCGGTAAGCTTTTCTTCACCATGTGAGGTCTTCATGGCGTTAAGGGGATCTACTCTTGTTGACGCCGAAAACCGCCGGGTGTGCCAAAAAGCTTGCTGATGATCTGGTTCGGCGCCTAGAGACACGCGAAGGCCTGGGAGATCTGCTTAGCTCCAGTGCAGGTCCTAAAGTCTTGAGGTTCGTAGGCGTGCCAGTCAATTTGACCCCGCAATTGACAAGGAGATGAAGAAATTAGATTACTGATCCAATCGGCCAGCAAGCCGATACGGATTCCTTCCAGCCGATCGCCGCTATGCTCGTGCCCGGGCCCCCGCCTGTACTCACGCCCGGGTCTCGTGCTCGCGTCCGACTACCAGCAGCAATTGCACATCGGCTATCAGCCGATACGGACTGATGTAAGCTCCTTGTAGCCGATAGCCGATAGCACCTATGTATCGGCTAGGAAACCGATAGCGCTATAAACAAATAGGTAAGCTGTTAGTATAACATGTGCATCGGCTAGAAGCCGATGATAAAATAGATATGTAGAATAGTAAGCTAGCCGACTGCCGAGGAAACACATGTGCATCGGCTAGAAAACCGATGATAATATAGATGACCAAAACAGTAAGGATAATACAGTCGGCTTTATAAAAAGATAACCTATCGGCTAAGCACTCCGATAGAACGTCGCATATACACCGATCGGCTCGACAAGGATAAATCTATTATTATCGATCTACTGGTTAAGACCTAACTGATGCAGCACAGATCGATAATAGTAAAGGAACCTCAACAAGCCGATAGACCTAATGCAACTGTGATGTAATAAGATAACTTATCGGCTATACATTCCGATAAGACGCTTGCGCAAAAACCATCAACCTAGCAGGAACGATTTATCGTTGGCAGTTCAGTAGGTCGGACCCAACCGATGCAGCACGAACTGATGATAAATCGCCCCCAATAAACTGATAAGATCTACGCACGCGTGATGTGGTATACCTGATCGGCCTAAGAGGTCGGACCGAACCGATGCAGCCGTAGACAGGGCAGATACACCTGGGTAAGGGGTGACGAGTCTTACTCTCTCGCAGGAGTTCGGACCTAACCGATGCAGCCCCGCTCGAGAAGCAAGAACCCGTCGAAAGGGTGGCGATGCGTCGAATTTGATTGATCTGTGTGGATAATTTACAAGGTGCCCGGGCGTACGTATTTATACCCCGAGTTACATGAGTCCTTATAGGACACGGAACAGGACTTTCCTAACTAGAAAAGGAAAACTAACAGACCTGATCGGACAAGAGATCAGGTTTCCTAAAAGATAAAACTATCTAATAGATAAGATAAATAACTGCCATAACGTGGTCTTCACGATTCCTTCTCAAATCCGGTTTCTTCTGGATTAATTTCCTCCGGTTGATATAGCTTCTATCTTTACCGAATCTGATATGAGACGTGCCAAATTTTGGCGTTAACAACTCCAACACAAGATGCACGCCGACTATGCGACCAATAGGAATAGGAAGCTCACCGACTGCGTGAGCAAAAGGAGGAAGAAAACCAACGTCTACAGGCCGAGCGCGATGCTCGCAACGGTGATCTACATAAGACCGGCCGAATAGTGCAACTAGAGATCCTCCAGACCAGGGTGGGTGATCATGACGTCTTTGTTACACCTCAACTGTCACGCCCAGAATTTCCACCCAAAATTCCAAACGCTTACATGTGTATTAAATCCTCGTCTAGGAATCAACCGAGGTACACAATGACAAATTTGATAACAAAGTACAAATCTATATTGAATAAGGTGACGAATGTATAATTATTACAGAGACAGATGGAACCTCTCAAACAAATAAAAAGTCTAAATAACGGAATTAACTAGCGATTGTGACGTCTCCATAATCCACAGGCAAACTTGACTTGGACCCAGCCTAGTCCTCTAAATCTTTGCCTTCACTGTAGTATTCTTCTTCTGATGATTGGATATTGCAAGGTGAGTACATGGAATACTCAATAAGCCACACAACAAATATGCAAGTGCACAGGATAGCAAAGAATGGCATATAGGGCTAATTTGCATAAACATCATTTAACTAAGCAGTTAAGAGAGAATTAAAACAGTAGAACAATTAAGCAGTATTAAATCAACACTGTACAGCCCACCTGGCTACACAGGCCCAAACCATTCCAATCTGGATGTCTCATATCTCATTTAATCATTAATTAATAAATGAGACTAATCACGAAAAACATCATTCAGCTGGCCCATGACCGCGGGCACGGCTATTCGAACAGTTTTACTCTGGCTAGAGGTGTACAATTTTACCCAAAAGACATAACCCCATAGCATGTCACCATGCGCCTTGGTACCACCACGATACCTCGGAAAGAAGTTGTGATAGGACTCTTCGCATAACATGTCCAACAGAATGACTACCTGGCAAGTCCCCAGTAGAGGTGGCCCAACCTCCAGGCGAGAGAAACTCTTGGCTCCCAAACATTTGGTCTTATTGGCACTGCCATTGTGGATTTATTGACACTATCACCTATCAACTAAACACACCATGGTGTCTCCTGCTGGAACATGCTACACTACAAGTCCAGTCGTTGCCCATGCTGGCTTGTGGTTAGTATGGTAAATGCTTCACAACAGTAGCTCGTGAACCGGTCCTTAACTGTCATGAGCACTGCTAGCAACAAAACCAACCTAGTGCTCACAACCCACCATTTATCCATGTTTTAGTTGCTCATTAAGAATCAGTCTCACACGACCACCGTCGTGAACAGAACCATCATCATTTTATGTGTAATCATATGTGATTAACCACCTTTATGTGATGCTACAGTTTCTAAGCTGAGCTAAGCAACCTAGAATTATTCTAGCTAACCAATACTTCAGCTAGCTAGTCATATTAATCTCATAGGTACAAAGGTAGGATATCAAAACAATGGGCTGTAAACCCAACATGCTCAAAGGGTTGTGGGTCTGTGTGACTTGCCTTGCGGCTCTGCAAAGTCTTCCGAACCTTCCTCAACGTAAACCGGCTCTTTCGGAACGTCCGAAACTATAGGCAAATAACAAAACAAGCAAAAACAATACATAAGCACAAAGCAATAGCACATGTGAACATTTTTAATGGATAGATCTCAATTTTTGAAGAATTTAGAGACTTGAACAACCTCAATCCGAGTTCGTATGAATTAGTTATGATTTTTGGAAGTTTAAACCGATTAAACCACATATAGGAATTATTAAAGTATTAATGACGCAATAATGAATTAATTTTGAAAAGGAAAAAGAGATTTATTGCGTCATCCGAGAGTGATCCACTGTAGACTAGTTGTGAAAACGGGTCGGGTTCGGTCGGATCTCGTCCTTCCCATATCCTAACCCATATTTTATAATCGGAATCGGGTCGGATACGGATAATATCGAATACGAATACAAGCACGGGTAATATCGGATATAAATACAGAACGAACACGTACCAAAACGGATACGTACACTATCGGTTACGAATATTTATACGGATACCAAGTCAAAGCAACAACTAGATATACCACATAGACAATAGTCATGAAACTATTGTCTATGCGGATACCAATTGCTCCCGATCTGCTTCAACTCACTTTCATCTGTATAAAATTTCCAGCTAATAGCTCAATCTTTGGGTAGTTAAGTAGTATAATGTCAAATTGGATATAAAATACATACTCTAATCTATAGGGACATACAACTCTCAATTGAACACACAATAAAAATACAATATCCAATCCAAAATTTGATAGCTTGCTAGAGCTAGTGTCCGGTAAGTTCATAATCTTTTCCAAATCATCTAAGCTACCTATATGAATTAAAGAATATGACCCTATGAAACAAACAGAGAATATGAAGCAGTATTTTCTGAACATTTACATCTTTTCTCCAAAATATGCATCTACATGAAACTATAGTACCCGATCTGTAAAAAAAAAGGGTTCCAACAAACAACTTGTGGCGCCTCCCGACTAGGTGGAAGGCCACCATGTGCATATGGCACCCGATCCCAGGATCAGTAGTCGGGTACGCACAACAATGATACAACACAGAGTTACAATAAATACATAACAGAGTACACATATAAATACAAGGAGATCCATCCAGGACAAACCCGGGATGGGCAAAAATAATCAACAGGTAAACTAGCGAAACAGCAGAAACAGAGCGGAAGCTGGACAAAAACTACACCACAGGCTCGGTTGGGAACTAGGCTCGAAACCTTCAGAAGTCTTCGTAGTCGGCCTGGTCTTGGAGGAACTCGGCAGCAGTCGGATCTTCGTCTTCTTCTCCAAAACCTACTATACATATATATGAACAAGGTGAGTACTTTCGTACTCAGCAAGCCGGAAATGATGCCATGTCGGTCAGACAGAAAGGCTAAGGGTTTATCTGCGAAAATTGCCTTTAGAAACTCTTTTCTTTGCAAACACTAGTGAGCTTAATTTTTTGTTGTCGGACAGAGACTCACGCCTCTATCCATTCCGCAAGTTGTTTTTCAACAACTCGCCACTTAATGAATCAAGCATATACATGTTCTTATCATCTTTTACTTCGCATTTGCTGGTCCTGTATCTCCCGAGTAGCTACAACCACTCGTTGACCCTGAGACTCGGCTACAACCAAATCTCAGCCGCCGCCCTGGCTACAACCCGGGGGCGCAACTCGCTATCTTGCTTCCATGGCTACAACCCGGGAGCTCAAGCTTGCTCATCTGGCTTCCCTGGCTACAACTCGGGAGCTTGATCAATCCGTCTTCTGGCTACAACCCGAAGACATTGGTACAACTGCCGCCCTGGCTACAACCCGGGGGCTTAAGTTTGCTGCCCTGGCTACAACCCGGGAGCATGATCTTCATCCTGTTTACTTTTCACACACTTGTTTATGGTGCTCGACACCCCGGATCACACAGATCCGTTTCTGGCCACACAGGCCTTCCGTTTGCTCACTCGGCAAACTCTCGGCACGGTTCCCTTTCCATCAAACACTTTCACAAATCATTTGTAAGCAAATCTACGCTATGGGAATCACCTTACATCGCCCTTAACCGTGGGCACGACTGTTCGAACAGTTCTGCTAAACTCTGCAGAGGGTGTGCGCTTTACCCATCCGACACGAAAATTACACCGAGTACTGGCCTGTACCCAGAAATTCGTGACAAGGCCATTTCCAAAGCCAGTCTAGAGTCATCCAATGCCAGCCGAAAGATCCACACAGGATTCAGTGGTCGGCACTGAACTTCCCTAAACCTACTATTTACTCGGCCAGGGGCATCCCATAATACCCGTCTGGTCGCACTGTAAGATGTTCGGATGTAATCCCCAAAGGAAACGGTCCTTAATGATAATACATAGCCAAGCCACACAGGCACTGTCTCTGTATATCAAGGTTTTCACAACTTTATTTGTTTCACAAACACGCCGATACACGGAGTACCGGGTTTTTCAGTCAGTTTAATAAAACCCAATGTTTTTCCCAACGACAACAACGTTGCGGGGCTAAGCCATTCTACTCGGCATCGTATCCTCAGATAGGATGCTAGCGTGCCATTTGTGGGGATCTCCAAGGGAGAAATATAACAACATCCTACCAATAAGTGCTACTACTGGGTAGGTCCATCGGTTGCGCTTGCAAAACCGAGGCCAACAGTTTAAAAAGGTGTAAACTAAGCATGCATATATTTTCCAATCAACATAGTTTTGCATATATGGGAAACAATATGATCAAAGAGGCTTGCCTTGTTCCAAGGAGGGGTCTTCTTCGGCGAAGGCGGCTTCTGGATCGTCCACCGGTTCAGGCTCTGAAGAAGCAGAAAGAAACACTGATAAGCAGGAGGGTTAAAACACCAAGAAAAGGATCAAGAAGTAGTCGGCTGCAGAAAAAGGTGGCAGTCGGCTGAACCAGGCTTGCGAACCAGGCGACAGAGCTCCAAAGCTTGAGAGGATGAAAACTTAGCAGAGCTGGAGCTGGCCGGTTTGCAAAACAAGGGAAAGAGGAGGCACGGTTGGCCATATATATAGCCGACGTGCAAGGTTGAGGCACGGTGGAGCTGGGCAACGGGTGGAGCAAGGAAGTCAAGATGAACTGACAGGGATATGACAGGGAGTGACTTTGGAGTCCAACTGGTCAAAGGAGTTGGCAGGCACTGTAGCTGCGAGGAGACATTAAGGTCAAGGCTAGGACAGGTTGGAGAAATCTCACTGACAGGGCTTCGGACTGACCACTGGTCCAAGCGATGCTACGGGCAGGTGAAGACTGGTTCTTCCCCACTTCGGTAGTCGGCGTCCAACGGGCGGGTTCAACTCGGGGGACAAGGAAACAACAGGTCTCAACAAGGTAGTTGGCCACTTCACAGTGCTTACTCGGCAGCGAGGAGGTCCGAGTAAGACAAAGGAAAGGGCAGGATGCAAGGACTGAGTAGCAATCTACTCGGCTCAAGGGATAAGGTAGTCGGCTGGCCGGGGAGAAAAACTGGGGCACAACTGACAGGATAGGAGGGGAGCTCGGAAAAATGAAGACTAGCGGGGAAAGAAAAACGGGTCGTTACAAACCTCCCCCACTTAACAGAATCTCGTCCCGAGATTCCGCTACTCGGCGAAAAGCTCCGGGTACTCATCTTGAAGGCGATCCTCTCGTTCCCATGTAGCTTCATCCTCCGAATGTTTACTCTATTGCACCTTGCAGAATCTGATTGTCTTTCGTTTGGTACGTCTGTCCCTTGTCTCCGAAATCCGAATAGGGCGTTCCTTGTAGGTGAGGTTGCGTTGTACGTCGATCTCTTCCAACGGAACTTGCTCTTCTGGGATGCGAAGACATTTCTTCAACTGGGACACATGAAACACGTCGTGGACATCGGAGAGTTCTTCGGGTAACCTCAGTTGATACGCCACTACTCCGCGTCTGTCAACGATAGGGTAAGGTCCGATGTAGCGAGGTGCTAGCTTTCCACTCATTCCGAATCTCTTTGTTCCTCGTAGAGGTGATACTCGGAGATACACATGGTCTCCTATCTGAAACTCGAGCTCTCGTCTCCGATTATCTGCATAGTTCTTCTGTCGGGTTTGGGCTGTCTTCAAGCGCTCTCGGATAACCTTAACTCGCTCTTCTGCCTCTTTCAAAATGTCTGGTCCAAAAACCATCTTTTCTCCTACGTCTGTCCAACAGAGTGGAGTTCTACACTTGCGTCCATATAGAGCTTCATTGGGGGCCATCTGGATACTGGCTTGATAGCTGTTGTTGTAGGAGAATTCGGCATAAGGCAGACAGAGATCCCAGGTTCCTTCAAAATCCAGGGCACATGCTCTTAGCATATCTTCCACGATCTGGTTTACTCTCTCGGTCTGTCCATCCGTCTGGGGGTGATATGCAGTACTGAAATTGAGATTAGTGCCATTGCCTCATGCAACTTTTGCCAAAAGTGGAGGTGAACTAGCTCCTCGGTCAGACACTATCTTCCTTGGACTCCATGTTGGCAATAACCTTGGTCAGATACAACTCAGCTAACTTCTTAGCCGGTAGGTTGGTCTTGACGGGGATAAAGTGGGCGACTTTGGTCAGTCGGTCCACTATTACCCAGATGAAATCATGTCCTGCGGGTCTTAGGTAATCCAATGATGAAATCCATTCCTATTTCTTCCATTTCCACTCGGGTATCCTTAAGGGCTGAAGCAATCCTGCTGGCTTCTGATGCTCTGCTTTAACCTTTTGACAAAAGTCACAAACCGCGAACATACTCGGCAATATCTCGCTTCATTTCCACCCCGCCACCAGTAATGATCCTTTTATATCCTCACAGCCCCGCCCCACCACCCACATCTTGTACTTCCCGGGTAGATGGAATAAGCGGACTCATGCAAGCGGCTTCTCTCACAAGATCTAAGTTCGATTTTCTTTCCGACCGGGCACGCAAATGCGTTTCCCAAACCAAACAGTTCCCTCGCTGTCAACGAGAACTCGGGGGCTTTTCCTTCCGCCAGGCTTTCCTTATAGATACAATCTTTTCATCTACTTTTGAGCTGCCTCTGATCTGGTCCTCCAAGGTAGGCTGAATCAAGCCAAGGTCGCAGCGTCCTGGCTTGACCATGTTTATCCTTAGCTTTTCCAGCTCTCGACTTAGCTCGGGTTGAAAGGGCGGGCAGATGGCATTACATGGACTTTCCGACTGAGCGGCATCCGGCGCAACAACATTTGCCTTGCCAGGTGGTAATGTATTCCAAGGTTGTATCCTTAATCATCTCAAGCCATTCTTCTTTGTCTGAGGTTAAGCTCGGTCTGAAGTGAAGATATACTTCAGGCTTTTATGGTCAGTGTATCACTCACACCGATTTCCGACTAGGTAATGTCGCCATCTCTTCAAGGCATGCACTACTGCTGACAACTCTAGGTCATGGGTCGGGGGTAGTTCAGCTCATGGGCTTAACTGTCTTGAGGCATACGCAACCACTCTTCCTTCCTGCATCAAGCACCACGCCTATGCCTAGCCGGGATGCATCACAGTATACCTCATAGTCTTTCCTGATATCCGGAAGATCATGCACAGGTGGTGTAGTCATCCTTTTCCTTAATTTCAAGAAACTTTTCTCACAGGCGTCAGCTCCATTCAAAACTTCTTTTCCTTCTTTAGCAATTCTGTCATGGGTTTGGCAATCCTTGAAAATCCTTCAATGAAATCTCGATAGTATCCAGCCAAACCTAGGAAACTTCTCACTTCCGTGACCGTAGTCGGGATTTCCAGAAAGCACGTCTCTCCACTTTCCCCGGGTCCACTTCTACTCCTTGGGCAGTGACCACTGCCCGAGAAAAGCAACTCGGTCTAGCCAGAACTCGCACTTCGAGTACTTGCAAACAACTGGTGCTCTCTTAGCTTTCCGAGAACCATTCTCAAATGTCCAACATGTTCTTTGCTCGTCCTGGAGAAGATTTAGGATGTCATCCATGAATACCCACGACAAACTTGTCGAGATATTCCATGAATACCTTATTCATAAAGACTCATGAAGAAAGCTGGGGCATTAGTGAGTCCGAAGGACATCACTGTATACTCATATAATCATAACGGGTCAAGAAAGCTGTCTTGGTATATCCTCAGGCCTGATCTTCAACTGGTGGTATCCTGATCTCAGGTCAACCTTAGAGAAAACTTTAGCTCCTTGTTGCAGCTTTTCGAACAGGTCGTCAATCCTTGTAGAGGATACTTATTCTTGATGGTTACTCCATTCAGTGCGCGATAATCAACGCACATCCTCTTGGGTCTTATCCTTCTTTTCCACTAGGAGCATTGGAGCTCCCCAAGGTGATGTGCTAGTCGCCAAAACCCAGGCTCTCAAGTTCTTCTATCTGTTTCTTCACTTCGGCTACTCATTAGCCGCCATTCTATAGGGTCTCTTGGATATGGGGCTTGCTGTGCCGGGTAGCAACTCTATAGAGAACTCAATCCTCTATCAGGGGCATTCCGGGTAGACTGTCTGGGAAGACATCAGGGTACTCATTGATCACCGCACTTCTTCCAAAGGGATTACTTGCACGAGCTCAGGAGGGGTGGTTCTTAGGGTTTCCAGGGGAGGCAAACTTTACTTCTTGTCCAAAAGGGCACTGCAGGGTTTATGGTGCTGGTTGCACAGTCTATTCGGCCTTTGTGCTTAGCTAACCAGTCCATGCCTAGAATCAAATCCAAGCCTTGTGATCCAGGACAATGGGGTTGGCTGAGAAACTAACTCCTTTAATTACCAGGGTAACTCCAGGGCAAGACTTGGTCTGACCTAAACTCCTTACCAGGGGAGTGTATGACCATAGTATCCTAAGACCTTGAACATCCCAACCATACTTATCCACAAAAGATTGAGAAATAAAGAATGCGATGCTCCAGAATCAAACAGAACAACTGCAGGACGGAGTTGACAAGAAACGTACCCATTACCACATCTGAAGCTTCTCGGCTGTCTCCGACTGGAATGATTGACTCGGCCACGTCCAAAGGTCGGAGGGGCACGGGAGGCAGATCCACTAACATGTGTAGTCGGCTGTCCTCGACTAAACACAGGGGCTCTTGAACGCTGGCGTTGGGGCGTCCAGAGGCTGCAGGTCTTGCTTCTGGGCAGTGACGGCGAAGTGACCCACTCATTGCAGTTGTAGCATCGGCTTCCTGGAGCACTCGGGATACTCCTCTGCTGTAGGCCGGCTGGGTAGGGCGACTTGCACCGGTACTTTCACTGAGGGTCGGGGTCGAACAGAAGAAGCCGGGCGAGAAACAGATGGCGCAAACACCCGCTCCTTTGAAACTGGATGGGGCAAACTGACGGAAGGACTGGGAGATAGGGCCTGGTACTTGGACCACCACGAGTCTGCATTATGCGGAGGCCTTGCGCTTCGAAAAAATTCGATCTCCTTCTCGCGGTCGTCAACTACTAGGGCTCTTGTTTACCAGGTGCTGAAAAGTAGGGAAGTCATGGGCAAGAAGCTGGATCTTCATTGCCACATTCATCCCTTCAGAAACCTTCTGAGTTTCTTCTTTCGTCCGTGTTCACGTCCTCGGGTGCATAGCGAGCTAGATGGTTTGAACCTGCTCAGATACTCGCTGATGTGAATGTCCCTTGCTTAGGTTAGTTGAATTCTTCTCTCTTAATGTCTATTACTCCTTCTGGGACATGTGCAGCTCTGAAGGCTTCAACAAACTCGGGCCCAGCATGTTGGTGGCATCTTGATGGGGCAGCACAGTAGTTCTCCCACCAATCGCTGCGAGTCCACGCAGTTGATGTGCCCAACAAACTGGTTTTCTCCACAGTGTGCACTGCACTAGTTCAGCTTCGTCCATTCTGAGCCAGTCTGTCAGCCTCTACTGGCTTAGCATCTGAGAGAACTCGCCGACGGGACCTCATGAAAGGTCGGCGAGGCTTGGAGCAGCCATTGAGCTTTGCTGGGGAGCTTGGGAAAGAGGTGCATGCGGCCAAGGGTTCTGAGCAATGCCTTGCCGCAGGATCTGGGTCTGGATCGGCCATAAGCTGGGGGTCTGCTAGAAGGGGGACGAGGAGGTTGAGGCAATCCTCCAGGGTTTGCTGCTGCATGCGTCAAAAGTACCAAGGCCGGCTGCACGGACATGTTCCGGACATCCGATCATGAGTTCTGATACTCCACTTCTTGTCCTCGCGCGGTAAGCAGTTGTTGCGGGACTGGACCTTGGGGTCTTCAAAACCCATGCGAGCTGGAGCACGAACATTCCCGGCGCTGACGTTCTCCATCAGGTCCTAGAAAAGGGGTAACCAAGGAGAAAGGTTCAGCAAGGTTACGGCCAAACCGATGGAACAGATGAGGAGCAACAATTTCAGCAGATGGATTCAAGCAGCAGAACAAGAACACACTCGAGAACCCAGCCACAACCGAAAGAGCACGGATAGCGCACTGGAACTAAGGGTAATACCAAGTCCCGCAGGAGCCAAGTAGAGATAGCCAAGTTAGAAACTTTTCCAAATTCTACCCAAAGCAGAGGAAAGATACTCAGACAAGTCCTAATTTTTGCAAATAGTAGTTTCAAATAAGACCTTCAAAGCATCTACACGCGTAGGTTTCGCGTCATAGGCCAACCTTCCTCTGAAATTCCGGTGGCGCCTCCCGACTGGTGGAAGGCCACATGGGATATGGCCACCCGATCCCAGGTCATAGTGTACGCACAACAATGACTACAACCACGATTTTACAAAAATACATAACCCAGAGTACACAATAATACAGGTAGATCCATCCAGGACAAACCCGGATGGGCAAAAAAATCAACATGTTAAACTAGGCGAAACAGCCAGAACAGAGAAGCTGGACAAAAAACTACACCACAGGCTCGGTGGAACATAGGCTCGAAACCTTCGAAGTCTTCCGTAGCGGCTGGTCTTGAGAACTCGCAGCAGTCGGGATCTTCATCTTCTCTCCAAAACCACTATACTATATATGACAAGGTGTACTTCGTAATCAAGAGCGGAAATATGCCATGCGGTAGAACAGAAAGGCTAGGTTTATCTGCCGAAAAAATTGCCTTTAAAACTCTTTTCCCTTTGCAAACACTAGTGAGCTTAATTTGGGTCGGACAAGCTCACGCCTTATATTCCGCAAGTGTTTTCAAAACTCGCCACTTAATGAATCAAGCATATACATGTTCGATCATCTTTTACTTCGCATGCTGTCCCGGTATTCCCGAGTAGCACAAACCACTCGTCCCTGAACTCGGCTACAACCAAATCTCAGCCGCCGCCCTGCTACAACGAGGGCGCAAACTCGTATCTTGCTTCCATGCTACAAACCCGGAAGCTTCAAGCTGCTATCTGCTCCCCTGGCGAAAACTCGGGGAGTTGATCAATCCGTCTCTGGCACAACCAAGACATTGTACAACTGCCGCCCTGCTAAACCCGGGGGTAAGTTTCTGCCCTGCACAACGGGAGATGATTTTCATCCGTTTACTTTTCACACACTTGTCTTATGGTGCTCGACACCCGATCACACAGAATCGTTTCTGCCACACGGCCTTCCGTTTGCCACTCGGCAAACTTCGGCCACGTCCCTTTCCATCAAAACACCCTGCACAAATCATTGGTAGCGCAAATGTAGCGCTATGGAATCACCTTACATTCGCCCTTTAAACCGTGGGCACGGACTGTTCGAACATTCTGCAACTCTGGCAGAGGTGTGCCGTTTACCCATCCGACACGAAATACC